>REGO01000892.1:18168-62744 GCA_010120015.1 Rhombomys opimus | reverse complement strand
GGGGTTGGGGTTGGTGTTGGTGTGGGTGTTGGAGTGACTGTAGTGGTGGTCTCTGGTGTGGGTGTTGGGGTTGTGGTCTGTGTGGTGGTAGGTGTAGGAGTGAAGGTCTCTGTTGGTGTTGGTGTTGGTGTTGGAGTGACTGTAGTGGGTGTTGGGGTTGGTGTCTGTGTGGTGGTAGGTGTAGGAGGGGTGGTCTCTGGAGTGGTGGTTGGAGTGGTGGTCTTTGTAGTGGTGGTGGGCCCACATATACAGCACTCAACGTTGATCTCATAGTTGAGACACATGTGCATGGGCATGAACTTTCCCGTCGGCTGTTCGTTGTTTTTGCACACCAGCCCTACATCTTCGTGGCAAGTCACTTTCTGTCCAAGCTGCTCAAGCGGAATGTTGGAGTAGAACACGGCTCTGCAGGAGATGTTGTTTACCGCCCAGCCTGGTTCACAGATGCCCTCAATCGGTTCAAAATCTCCACCTTCCGGACCGTAGGAGGGTTTTCCAGAGTCCTTCCAGCCCGTCCACTCGCATTCTTCAATGCAAGTAGTGGAAACTGTTGTGGTGAAGGGGGTAGTCACCGGTGATGAGGTGGTAGGTGAGGTGCCTGGTTTTGTGGCAGTTGAGGTTCCTGGTGAAGGGGTTGGTGAGGTGGTAGCAGGTGTGGTTGGTGAGCTCTTAGGAGGGGGCGCTGGTGAGGATGTCTGTGAAGTCGTAAAGGAAGTCATCGGCGTAGCGGTAGACGAGATGGTGGGTGTGGTCGTCGGTGAGGCGGTTGGTGAAGAGGTAGGTGGAGTGGTGGATGAGGTTGTCAGTGGAGTCGTAGGCGTGATGGTTGAAGTAGTGCAGTATTCCATGGGATAGCAACAGTTGACTCGTATCTCATAGTCATAACAAAGTTCCCATTGTCCAATTCCATACTGCTCTTCATTTTTGCAAATGAGCCCATCTGAGACACTACAGTGTACCTTCTGGCCCAGTTCCTCCCAGCTTTCTTTGGGCTCTGTGGCTGATCTGCACTCAATGTTCTTAGGAACGCTGCAGGTAAAGGTCTCTCGATCACCACCATTTTCACGGGTAGGATGGTTGTCGTTAATCCAGTCAGACCAGAAGCAGCATGGCATGTCTAGGGAAGTAAATTTACATACAGGCCATTAGTGCTTGAGAGAGACTGGGATGATTCGGAGTCCTCATCGAGCTCTGCACCTCACAGATACACTTGCCCACCCTCCCATCATCACCAAGGAACCAGGTTGATGGGGTCAGAGTTCAGAATAGACCCATTTCCACCTTTTGGCAGCCAAAAGACTGACGCCAGCAAGCCATGTCTAGGCGGGACATACCTGTGGCCCCAGCTCAGTACCCCTTCCTTGTCAGTGCTGAATCTCTGTGAGGGGGTAAGACTAACAAGAGAGCCATTCCCAAGAAAGAGTGTGAAAGGGGCTGTTTCTCTTCCTGACAAGAACATGGTCATCCACACAGGTCCCACCTCCGTGTCCAGGGACTTGGCAAACAGTGAATAAATACAGTAAGCACAATGGATACAATCCTCAAGCAGTAAGTGTAGCCTGTCCTCAACACCTGCTTCCAAAGGAAGCCCAGGAGTCATATTGAAAGATATAATGTTGTTCTTTTTTCCTTTTGAGCCCTACTTATCATGGGAAAGTATCATCAATGTCACTTACTAGGAGTTGTTGCTGGAACTTCCATCAAAAAAAAAAAAAAAAAAAAAAAAAAAAAGGAGGATATTACTGCACAATATGAGACTTTTAAAAAGCCTAGTCTTTCTGCACAGCCCTGCCCAGCCCTGCCCAGCCTGGAACTCTCTAAATACGCCATAGGCCTCGAACTCAGGGCACTCATCCTGCTTCTTCCTCCTACGAGGTGGTTGTAACTGTGCACCGCCACGCCCAGCCTGCACTGTGTGTGCGTCTGTGTGCGCGCGTTTGTGTGTGTGCACCTGTCTACATGTGTATGCAGGTGCGCATACGTGAGTGCGGAGACCAGAGGACAGTCTCCAGTGTCATCCTCGAGAATGCCACCTACTTCCTTTCAGACAAGGTCTCCCATCGGCCTGGAACTTGCCAATGACGCTATACCTGACTAACAGTGAGCCCCGAGAATCCTGCCGTCTCCGTGACCCCCATAGTGGGGCTACAAATGTGAACCCCCATGCCTGGCATTTGTACACGGGCTCTGAGTATCAAACCTACGGCCTCACGCTTGTGAAGCAAGTACTTTGCCAACTGACCAAGCTCAGCCCAGGTCCTCAAATGTTCTCCCCTGTGTCTGTCATACCCCTGACCGCTCACTCATCACAGATGGGATTTGAACTGGAGCAAATGCAGAGGGAAGTAAGGAAATTCCCTAGTTCAGAGAAATGTCAACACCACCTAAATTCCCAGTTGATTTGCAGAATGGAGGCTGTATGCACAGACCTGGCTCTGGCCCCCAGAAGAGCTCTCTCTGCTGGGTTCTCACAACAGCAAAGGCCCCAGAAAAACTCTCACCTGTGGTGGAGATCATCGTGACGATGGTGGTGGGAGTGGTGGAGATGGGAGTGGTGGAGATGGGGGTGGTGGAGATGGGGGTGGAGATTGTGGTGAAGCTTGTCACAGTAGATGGGGGTGGTGTGGAGGAACCACAAATATTGAAGTGCTGCTCCACTGTCCCATTAGGGCCGCAGATCTCCCAGTAGCAGAAAATACCATCCTGGGTCTCGTTAACAATCTTCCCTGCACAGGAGGGATGGATCCGTCAACCAAACAGGAAAGACAGACTTTCAAGGCTCCTCCAGTTTATCACATCTGAGGGAAGACTGGAGACACGTTCCAGCGGGACTGTATGCCCAAAGCCTTTCGCTTTGAAGGAGCATCATTGAGCATCACAGACAATGGGCACAGAACCCAGATGCCCTAGAGATGCCCTAGAGATGCCTTAGAAACTCCCCATAGGGTACCACTCCCATTGGAGAAAGGAAACAAAGATGGGTAGTGCAAGCCCCTCAGGTTTGCTGTACAACTCAGCAAGCGGAAGCAGGAGAGGGCATGGACAACAAGGAAGCAGAGGAAGGAAAGCTTCCCCACCCGAGGCCAGGTCCCATGCATACAAGAACAGCCCACAGGCTTCCCGGGTTGGGACCTCTAACCCTCTACCTTCTGGAACCCAGCAGGGGGCAGCTCACCTTCATCTGGACGGCAGATGATGTCTGAGGTGTTGGTGCATGTACTGAAAAGCCAAACAAGTGTAAATGCTACAGGTCGGCCCCGTAACCTTTCTGCCCACAGATGCCACATGCCCATCTCCCTGTGTCATGGCCCAAAGTCCCCAGAGTACTGCCCCAAACACAAGCTACAGAGAAACCCACCCACTGTGTTCTAAATGTGACCAGCCAGATGGAGTGAAGCAAGCTAAGAAAAAGCCGATCCAGGAGGATGGGGTGAGCTCAAAAGGCCTCCCCACCCCCCAAAAAAACACCTCCATACTTAAGCTCCTATGACCATACGTGTACACGTGTGATTGGATATGCAACAGGGTGTGCTGTGCCCTGTATGTATGTATGTATGCACATTGAATGGGCTGTGCATGCATGTGTGGCTATGAGCCATGTGTGTGCTTGCATGCAAATATGCAACTAACCAGAGTGATCATATTTCCATGTGTATGAATGTAGATGTGTGTGTGCGTATGTGTGTGTGTGTGTGCGCCAACCATTCCCAGACCCTGTGCAATGCAGACTCAATACCAAGACATGCAGATCTCCTCAGTGGGAACAGGTTCTCCAGGTAGGTAGGGAATGTCCTCAATATAGCAGCCACACTGGTCCCCAGAGACGCATTTCTTCAGGTCCTCATTATAGATGGGCCTGTCCTCAGGGCACCGAGGGTAGCAACCTAGTGGGTGCAGGCAATGGGGCTCAGTCCACCCCATCTGGCACTGGCCTTGGAGATGTTCATGTATGAAGTCCAAGAATCAGAAGACAGGGTTTGTGTCTCTCCTGCAGCTAGGGCGTTCTGCTCCCCACATGCCCGCATGGTCCCCACCCATGAGTTAGCCTGCTCCTCTGCCTCCCCTTCAGGAGGCGGGACCTTGGCTGGGCTCCCTGGCCCCAGTTCAGTGAGCGACTGTGGTGAAAAGGAACCTTGTTCCTCCAACCAAGCCTCTCAGTCCTTGGGCCCCTCTCACATGCCCCCACGTGTCTCCATGATGGTGGCCCGCAGGCTGACAGGGCCCTCCCCTTGGCGGCTACCTCGCTGGAGGGCCCTGCCTGCTCACCCTCCAGGTAGGACACAGAGATGTTGGAGTGGATGCCGTTGAGGGTCCTGCACGTCTCGAAGCTGCGGTTCCCACACGGTTCGTAGTGCCATTCGCACTCGTCTGGGGGGTTGTAGTAATCACAGAATATGGCTAGAGGGGGAGAGGATGGGGACATGGTCAGGCTTAGGAGCATAGAAACGGGTGCCCAGGTAAGCCCGAGTCAGGGGACGTGAGCAGGAACGGGACCCGTCCACTCCTACCAACACAACTCTCGCTATGGCCCGAGAAAGGGCATCTGGGGACAAGAACTGGGATGGTGGACATCCAGTCATCACTTGGATGGGGAAGGAAGGTGCTGTCGGTCATGGGCACTCACGGCATAGGTCCGGCGTCCTCCAGTACACACAGGCCTCTGCCTTGGTGCACTCCTGAGCGTAGGAGGCCACGGCGGAGCAGAAACACTCGCAGTCACCACCCGTGTCACAGGAGCAGGAGTCATGCACACAGGCCTCATAGAAGACCGTGGGGTCCACCTAGGAAGAAGACTTTAATGTGCCCATGGCCCACACTGCCCTCAGAGGGCCTGGAACTCAGGATGCTGAAGCTGGCCCACACCCCCAGTGTGGCTGATGGAGCTGGTTCAGGCCACCCTAGCCAGGAGTTTCGTCACCCATACCCTGAGTACCTCGAGATGACCATCCTAAAACTGGCCCTCCCCCTGCTAGCTTCTAGGCCCTAACAAAATAAGTCCTTTATCTCCCTCCCTGGTGATCATGCAATCAGGGCAGAGGAGGTCAGGTTCCAACCAGGAATCTCAGAGAGAAAGGCTGATCACCTAATTACCAGCTCAAAGAACAAAGTGCACAGAGCCGGAGGGAAAAAAAAATACCTCATAGTGGCACAGCAACATGCCTCCACATGTCCTTAACCCACTCGGAGAGGCCAGGGGCCCCAAAAGCAACCACAGTAAGACTAACAAGCCACACCCCTCTCATGGCCACAGTCATGCTTACCAGTCTCTCTCGGTGGCCCCCAACCACGGCCCTGAACACCACTATAACACACCTATAGTGGGACTTTGCCTACGGAGCCCTTTGCCCATGCCCACAGTCCACCCGTACCTGTGCTCCCGCTCATACTTGTTTGTACATTCCCATGGACCACCCACACACGTGCCCCTGCCCACACGGGTGGCCCCACTCATGCATGCAGCCCTGCCTACTTTGCCGCAACCCTACCCACTCCTGCAGTGCCAGCCTACCTTGTTGTGGCACACTTTGAACACACGACTCTTGATGATGCTGCACTGTTTCTCTGCCCAGGAGCGACGGTGCGGGTTCAGGCTGCAGGGGTCTGGGGTGTGGCTCACATCTGGGCAAGTGGAAGCTTCCTTCCAGCTATTCCCAAAGTCCAGCTCGCTGGTCACCACCATGTGGTCCCGAGTGGTGAAGTCGTTTTTGGTCTGGTCATCAAAGTTCCCACACAGACCACACACCTTGCCCTGCAGGAGGAAAGACGGGAATCTTCAGCTCGAGAAGGTCTTCGGGTGGGTGATTGCGGCACCCACAGTGCCTATGCTGGGGGCAGCCCAGGGCGCAGCTGGCATCTGGGTGGCCCACCTTGTAAGAGGGAGCCAGTTTGATGAAGATGGTGGTCTTCTTGTCCCAGATAACGATGATACCAGAGCTGGCCTCCACCACCAGGTACTGGCCCACTTCCCGTGTGATATAGGGCCCGTGACGCCCCTCCTCCAACTGCTTCACCACATGGTGTTTATCCACCAACTTCAGCTCTGTCCCCTGCCCAGAGGAAAAGGCGGTCACGGCTGCGTCCAGGGCCTCCCCAGGGCTTTCCTGTCCCAGGAACCAGCAGTACTCACCCCTATAAAGATCTTTATGGCCTTGGAGCAGGTGACGCCCGTGGTACCGCAGGGGACGTTCTCTGTGATAATGCTGAAGGAGCCGGTAGAGTTCTGGCCGCAGTAGTCCTGGGGCCGACACGACAGTGTCAGTCCAGAAGGCCAGGACACGGATGCCAACCCCGGCTGGCAAGGCTAAAGCTACCTCTCTGAGTTGAAAATGCTCAGCTCTTCCCCATCTGAGATGGGAGGCCCTAACTCAAACCTCCTCCAGCCAGATCTTCTGTGGTCTAGGAATGATGACGGCACACAAAGGGCACGAGGGGTAGTAGCTGGGCCTGTCTACACACACACACACACACACACACACACACACACACACGTGAGAGAGAAAGAGAGAGCAGGCTTTCTCAACACTCCCATCCCCATGCATGGGTAAGGCAATAGAGGGAGGAAAGGGGTTTACTTCACTCTCTGTTCGTTGCTGGGAGCCCAAATCCTGGCAGTGTGGGTTCCAGGATGAGGAAGTGCTGGCCCCTCCCACCCCAAGGGCCCTCTCTCGTATCTCAGGGCAAGCCTCTTCCTGGAGGGGTCCACAGTCCCACCTGGACAGCCACATAGGAGCAGTGTCCATCAAAGTCGTAGTGCTTCCCGTCGAAGGTGATGTAGTGGCCGCTCCCATAGATGGAGCAGGTGCTGTGGCACGCATAGTGGGTGCACTCCCAGCGTCCCTTCCGACAGGTACTGGAGAGAAAAGCAGAGGAGGCTGAAGGGGCCTGAGGGCAAGACTTCCATCTGCTCTTGGAGAGCAGCTTGGGTGAAGCCCTGGACACCACGGAGATAGCTCCTGAGGAGGTCCATCTAGGAAAGCTGCAAGCACCTGGCCTGGCCTAAAAGTCACCTGCCTCCAGGACAAGGGGTAGACACAGACTTGGCCCATCAACAGAGTGGGGACCACCTTGTATCCCCACAAAAGCAGCCCACTCCCTCCAGTGCAGCCGAACTGGGCCAGCTCACCAGGTGTTGTTACAGTCCAGACTGATCGTCTTCCCAGGATTATATAGGTCTTTGTTGTGGATGCAAGGACAGTCCTCCTCCTTCACACAGCCACCACGGCCATCATCCAGCAGCCCATCGGGACACACACAGCCACTGATACACTCTGTGTTGTACTGGAATAAGAAGGGCTCGGATGAGTACCAAAGCTTCCTTAAGGGGTCAAATGTAGATGCCCACGTGAGAAGATCTAACAGTGTCCTGGACCGCCCCCCCAACTTCTCTTCCTCTCTCCTAAGCCCCCTCCTGTCAAGCTCATCCTGGTCAGGGAGACCAGGTAGGGTTGCTGGTCAAGGTCCCTAGGCTGTCCTCTGCCACTTCCGGGGTCACAGGGAGTGTCTAAGACTCAGCCTCCAGCCCAGTGAATTGGCAGTGTAGGGGTCCGCCTTTTCCTCCACAGGGTACTCAGGCATCCAGAGAACCCTCAACCAGCCCGCCCACAGCAGCCCTCGCTGGCACTCACATAGCCAGCCACCAATGTCTGGCAGCTAGTGGGGCGGGGTTTCCGGGTGGCCAGAGCGGTCAAGTTGTTGCAATCCACAAGGATCTTGGGGAACTCACAGCCTGTGGGGTGGAGGAGTCTGTCTTAGCTTAAGGTGAATTCAGGGTACCAGGTAAGTAGGGAGGAGAAACAATACTCAGTGGGCCTGCACGGTACGCATCCACTTACTGTGGCCGATCAGTTTGACCTGGGTGCATTGCAGCCTCCCATTCCGGCAGACGCTATGAGGGAGAAGTGGGAAGGGATGAAGGTGGCCCAGGTCTGTCCCCACACAGGACAGACGCCAGCCGGGCCACTCTCAGAATCTCACCCCTGGCACCTCTGCACCATTTGAGAGCCTCAGGTCCCACAGGTAGATTCCGAGCCCCCCCCCCCGCCGCATTTTTTCTCTTGGGGCAAAGATCCAAGAGCAGCCCCCTCCCCACTCTGTGGGCCCGTTGCCAATCCAGGACACTCACCAGCGCTCCTCTTGCCTCAGAATCACATCTCCCGCCTCCAGGTACAGACCGTGGTGGTAGCAGGAGCACTTAGCCAAGGGCACGCAGCGGCCCTTCTGGTCCATGAAGGTATGGTCAGGGCAGCCACAGCCTTCCACCGGTGCAAATCCCTTGAGGCAGTGGCTGTCACCCTCCGAGAGTGAGCGGCAGGTCTGCTGGCAAGTGGTCAGGTTGTACAGGAAGATCTGTGAGCTGGGGCAAGCGTGCACATCTTTGTCTGCAGAGGAAACCACGGGCGTAAGGACTGGACTCCACTGTCCAAAGGTACTGTCCCTGTAGGCTGTCCCTGAGTTTCTCCCTCCACCAGAGCTGCAGATACCTGCCTAGCCCAAAGGCCAGAAGGGCGGGAACCCTGGAAACCCCTCCCAGGCCCTTGGACTCAGCTGCCACAGCCATGGCTACCCCACAGCCCGTCTCCGTCTCCGCAGAGCTCCGCTCCTCGCTGCAAGCAGAGAGCCTGAAAAGCCAGGCGACTCTGCCGCTTCCACTTCTGGCAGAAGCCAGGTGGCAGCTACAGGGA
The DNA here is from genome assembly GCA_010120015.1 of Rhombomys opimus. NCBI lineage: Eukaryota > Metazoa > Chordata > Mammalia > Rodentia > Muridae > Rhombomys > Rhombomys opimus. The sequence continues at coordinate 54,063 of REGO01000892.1, read as the reverse complement.
GCTGGGCCCCTCCCTGGCCTGAGTGTGGCCAGCCCTGGAGTTCTGTCCAGACAGCCATCTTAGAAAGCAGCCAGCGGGGAAGCACTCACTGCAGACACTCTCCCGCCAGCCCCACAGCATGACACCCTTGGCCGAGCAGGCGCGGGCATAGGAAGAGAGGGCGGCGCACATGCAGTCCTCGTTGTTCTGACAGTTGCACGTGTCATATTTGCACCTCTAGGAGGCAAAGCAAAGTAAGTAAGAGACAGTGAGGTGAGGAGGCCGGGCGCATGGTCCCGGCACCCTGTGCACCCAAGTGAACATACGTTGTACACGCCTGCCAGCACACAGGCACACACACACCCAGCCACTCACAGGCTCAGCCAGGTGCCCCAGCAAACTTTGCCGGCTCTGGGGACACTGCATGCAGCATGGAGTGTGCAGGGTCGGGGGTGGGGGGCGGTGAACTCACCTTGTAGTAGTCAGTGGGATCCACAGCCAGATGGCACCTGGCAAACGGGGTCTCCGACCTCTTCAGAAGGGAACACCAGTGCTCAGCGTAATTGGCTGGGGAGTGGGTCAGAATCTTAGCATGGGCCAGGCTATACCTGAAGCCTCACATACCCTAAGCCTAAAGTCTGATCGCCCAGGATGGAGGTGACATGGTCTCCTGTGTGACCAAAGCCAGACACCCCCCCTTCCTTCCTCCCTTCATAACAGAGCTGATGAGACCTCTTTGCATAACACCCACCTCTCCCTTTCTCAACCCAAAGGGGTTAGAAATCCCCAAAATGGAGGCCTGGGTAGGAAGGCATGTCATCCTAGCATTAGGTCAGGCCTAGATGAGATCCACTTAGCAGTTAGCCTACCCAACCCATCTACTTTGTCTCTTGGAAATCTACCACCGTGGCACCATTCTAAACTAGCCAAAACAGCAGAGGAATGTGCTGGTCCCCATCCCATGAGCCATGCAACCTCCACCCATCCCTCACCCACGTACCATGTCCCCATTAGGAGCCCCATCTGCTTTGAGGCCATACTGGTCAGGATTGTGTGTCAAAACAACGCAGAGGACAGCAACCAGCTCCCCCTGAGCCTTACCGCTCTCAATGTTGAGGGAACAGGGGTCATCTAGCCAGTCCAGCTTGTCATGGCAGCTTGACTGGGCCTTCCAGGTATTGGCGAAGCCAGAACCCGTGGCCTCCACCAGCCCGCCAGATGTCATGAAGTCGTCACTTTCCAGGCCATTGAAGTTCCCACAGAGACCTAAAGGACCAGGACAGGATTAGGAAGGATCTGAGGGATGGCAGGGGGCACAATCCTCACAGGGCTTTTTCAAGGACAGGACGGGAAAGGACCACTCACCCTGCACCTGTCCCTGGGCAGCCTGGTCCAGAGTCACAAAAAGTTGCATGACTGGAACCAACTGGACCTGCAGCCGCAGCCCAAACACCGTGTCCACCACGATGTGGTAGGAGGAGGGTTGGAAGATGGAGAAGCTCGCTGTAAGACAAGGACGTGGTGATAGGCAGAAGAGCTCCTTGGTTCCACCTTACTAGGAGGGCCTGTGCCCACCATCCCCCTACCACACCAGCAGGGATCCAAGGATAGAGACTGCCTGAGCACACCAGCCTCCTGGGCCCAGCCTCTTGGGCTGTCTGAATCCCAGCTGGCTCTGATGACTGGTAGCAGCTCAGCGTCCCTCCCCGAGCCACTCACCTGCCACGTGGGGCAGGGTCACCTCCAGCTCATTGAGCAAGACGCTGCCACCCGATTTGAAGGCCACCACCTGCGAGAAATGTCGAGAGCGCATAGATCTGAGAGGACGGGCGTGCAAGACCCAGGAATGCCAGAAAGGAAGTGCGTGGGAGCACTCACATTCTTCTTGTTGTCAGTCAGCAGTACCACGGTCTTCAGGCAGGTCTGCTTGTCAGAGGAGCCACAGGGAGCCAGCTCACCCAGGAGAGCAAAGGACTCATTATGGTCGCCCTGAATGGGAAAGGGCGGTAAAGTTACTGACAGCCTCTTTTCACCATGTTTCTAACAGCAGCAGCATCCGTCATCCCAGAGTCAGTCTTTCCATCCTCCCCAGAAGACAGAGGGCCTCCATCTCCATCCAGGTAGCCCGGCTGGCCTACCTTGGTCAGGACATAGTAGCAGTCCCCATGAAAGGTAAACTTTTTCCCATCAAAGGTGGTGATGTGGGAGCCACCTTCCAGGGCACAGGTCTCCGGGCAAGGCAGGTCTTTACAATCCCAGCGACCAGCTTTGCAGACACTGCGGGGAAGCAGGGCACGGGGTCCAGATTCAGTAACACCCCAGTCTGTCCGACCTCCAGCCTCTATGCCCTGAGACTTACCACTGCTCACAGTCATTGGTAATCTCCTGGCCTGGCGTGTAGAGGTGTCCGTGCAGCTTGCAATGGCACTGGCTCACGGAGATGCAGCCACTGCCCGTGATGTCATCATACACCGTGCCTGTGACAGCCAGAAGTGTAAACTTACCCTGGAAGCCTCAGGAAGGGCCAGTCTCCCCTCCCCCCAAGATGAGGCTGCCAGCCAGACCTCAACCCACAGGCATCTGGACCCCTGATCTGTCAATGAAGATTCTCATCTCCCAGCCCCTAAGGCTCATGGGAGGGAAGAATTCCAACCCCTCTTGCCAGCTCCCCATCCAGTCTCTAGGACAAGGGACTTCCAGAGCACGTACCTTCTGGGCAGAAACAGCCATCCATGTAGTGTTCTTCACACAAGCTACTGACCTCCAGATGCGAGCAGGTGTCGACACAGGGCGAGCTGCTCTCCAGGTACACCATGTTACCAGGGCATTTCTTGGCTAAAAGCAAAGTCCACTCCATCAGTCCACACACAAGGAGCTAGCAGAGTGCCAAGGCCGCGGACAGACAGATACAGTGTCTGGGTGCTTGGCACAGACAGGGCTCCCAGCAGGGGCTCCCTAAACCCGGGGACACTAAGGCTGAGCACCCCCGGGGATCACCAGCTACTCACGGCAGAGCGAAGCGGTCCTCCAGTTCTCAGGTCGGCCGCCTGCGTGGGAGCACTGGCGGGAGAACTCAGCGAGGGTGCTGCACTCACAGGCGCCGTCCTGCGCGCACCGGCAGCGGTCCTGCATGCAGGCACGCACATACAGCTCCACAGGCACCCGGGCCTGGCAGTCCTCGAAGGCTTCGGAGGTCAGCAGCCTCTCACATTCGGCTCGCTGAAGAGAGGAACATGAGCTCGGACAGCTGTTCACACCCCTCTTCCCTCCCCTCAGAACGTGGGGATCTCCCAACAAAGACCACCAGCAGGTACAGGTTTCCTAGAGGTGACTCACGTGTTCAGAGCAGGACTCGGGCTCTGGCACTACCTCGGGGTCCTGACATTCAACCTCAGGCTTGTTGATCTTCTGCATGTTCCCAAAGTCAATGGCACTGTAGGATATGCCTAGGGACACAGCTGGTCAGCAGTGGTCCTCGGGAGCCAGGAGCCTGCAGCCACGCCCCTGTCTCCCTCCCAACACACCCAGCTTAGCACTCACCTTCAGAGAGGAACTCATTATAGGTCTGCATGCCATTGAAGTCTCCACAGAGGCCACAAGTGTGATTCTGGAACCGGCTGTCCAGCTCTACCTGTTGGAGGGGGAAGGGAGGGCAGGTGAGCAGGCCTCAGGGCCCAGCATAGCTTCTAGAGCCCCTAAGTCTAGACAGTTTCTCAGACAGGGCCAGTGGGAAGGAGGGCAGGGTCGGCTACTAGGAAGGACAGCTTGGAGACAGCTCACTGCAGCCATAGCACAGCGAGCCTCTCCTAGGTCAGGCCAGTGCCAATTGGCTCTGGTGCCAATCACAGTCTCCAGCAGCTTTCTCCACCACACAGGATCTTACTCCATTTGTGAGGTATGAGCACCCCACCCTCCTGCCCTTCGTGGAGCCCTCAGACATCTGGCCAGATAGAGGAGCCCCACCACCTCAGAGCCCAGGATGCTGGTGCCCACCATGAGTGCATCTTCCCGGTTCCACATGAGGGAGAGGCCGGCACGGGAGTAGACCTTGGTGTAGGCGTCATTCTTCTCAATGAGTAGCCCAGAGCTGTAGTGCGGGGTGCTGACCCTGGGGGGGGGGGTCACTAGGAGGTCACTCACCAACCCACCATCCCAGAACCAACCCACTTGTCCTCCTGAGGGCTCTGCTGTCCGTAGGGTGCTGAGGCGATGGGCATTATCTGGGTGAAGTCAGTCCCAGCCTGGCTCCTTGGCCAGAGCCACAAACTGACTTGGCCAAGCTCCAGAAGAGAGCCCTTGTCCCGGGCTAGGTGGATTTCCTTGGGGCAAAGCCAGGTCCTTCTGCCTCTTTCCCTTCCCATGATCTCTCTGAGTCCTAGACAGAGGCCTTCCCAAGATCCCTAAAGGCAGTGGGTCTGGGATGTGTTGGGAACTGAGCCCCCAGCCCTCTCCAGACCCTCTGTTCAGAGGTATTGCCTCACAAAATCTGCCAGAGTGGGACTGCCAACCTCTCTTCAGCCCATCACCCTGGGGATCCCTATGCCAGAGCCCCATCTCACTCCTGTGCTGGCCTGGAACTGCCACACCCCAGCCCCTCGAACCCCCATCCCTAGTGTCCTCCGCTGTACCCAACCCACACATGACAGCATGACCCAGGTAGACCAAGCAAGGTAAGGGAGCACTGGGAGAGCCTAGAGCAGGAAAAGAGCAAATCCCCAGGCGTGAACCTGCAGGACAGGAATGCGTTTAAGAGGACCTCATTGTTACTGAGACAATGCAGAGAACAATGGGGCTGGGCAAGCAACCTCCCCTTCTGAGCCTCTGCAACTTTACCCTGGGGGGCATGTTCTAGAAGCCACCAGCCACATGGCCCCCAGGGGAAGTCTGCAAGGGACTCAGAGGGGACTCATCATTGTGGAAAGAATCCATGGCTTAGCTCAACCCTCAAAGCATTCCTATTAGCCGTGTACCAGGGCAGAAGAGGGTATCCTGAGAGCTGGCTAGTTTGTTCAAATAATTCAGGGTCAAACTTGCTCCGAGGAGTCAGAGCATCTCCCTGGCTGCTGGGACACGGGAAAAGAGTATTTATCCCACTCACATGGCCCCGTTCACCACTGCCAGCTTGTGGGTGAGGTAGATGACATCATCCTTAATGGTGATCAGGATGGACTCTATCCAGGAGTGACCCCCGGCGGCCTCGCCCAAGCCCCTCTTAATGTGTACAGCAAATTCCTTGTAGGAGTCTCGGCAGTCAGAAGCAAAGTTGTAATCACAGAGGCCAGGGAATCGGAAGACATCGCCGTCAAAGGTTTTGTAGTGGAAGTCGCCCCAGGTGCTGCAGACATGGTTTCGGGTTCTGGCTTCTGGGAGGACAGACGGGACACAAGGTGAGACACCCAAGATCAAGGAGGGCCTCCCTGGGCCCACTCACCAAATTAACCCTAGAGGTCCCTCTGGGGTAGCCGTCTAGGGCTCCAGACCAGGATTTCTGGCCAAGCTTGCCCCCCATACAGAAGCAGTCTCTGCTAAGAGACTGTCAGTCAAGGCGCTAGCTAGTCTGGAAGCAGAGAATAAATGCAGAGGGGCCTGTCAAGCAACCTGGTTGTTCTGTCCAGCTGGCCAGCGTACACCTATTTGTCACTGCTCAGCCTCTCTTCAGTTTCATCATCATGCAGTGGTGCCACAGGTTCCTGTCTAAATTCCTCTGAGACTGAGTGTTTTTCTTATTTTCATTTATATGACTTTCTAAGGCTTGTATCTTATCAATTCACTTTCTACATGTAGCACAAAAAAAGCCTCAACCGATGCCCCATTTAGCCTCCTCCACCTTGGTCTTCAGAAATCCCAATGAGACATCCCCCCATCCATAGCTTTGTCCTGATGGGACAGAAATTCCCCATGTGGACATGCAGCCCATTCTCCAGAGGCGCTGTCTTGCCAACAGTCCCCACACCTGGAACCGTCCTAAGCTTGGCTTCTTCTAGACATCCAATGCTTCCCCTACTCCCCGGGACAACAGTTTCCCTGGAGATTGCAGCTTCTCATCCACCTGGTGCAGGACTCTCAGCTTTCAACCTCAGAGCAGTGACGAGAGACCTAAGACCCAGTCCAACTGGAAAGGCCCTTCCTGGGGACCCCTTCTATTCCAAGACCCCCTTCTTACCCACTCTGGACTGCCCAGACTTCCCCTCCTCAGGGTGCTCTGCCTGTTCCCTCGCCCAAACCACCCATCCCCTTACCTTTCTGGAGCTCCGAGCCCTTGGCTAAGGCCAGGACTAGGCACACAGCCACCAGGCGAGCTAGTGGCAGCCCCATGGTGGCTCCGGAGGGTGGCACAGGAGAGCATCCCAGGGCAGGGGTCCAGGACTTATATGCCTAGCAAGCATCTGAGGGCGGGAGGACGAGGGAGGTGCAAAGGGTGGGTGGGGCATTTGCCGAGTTATCAGGAAAACAGCTGTGGGGGCTCCACGGGTCCCAGTGAGGAAATATTGATTCAGGTTATCTGGGTTTATCTTTATATGACTCCCTGGGTAAACTTGGCCTTCCTCAGGATGTCACAGCCCCAATTATCCCAATGCCAGCACACACCCCAGGCAAACGCCATTCCTTTAAGCTATAAGCCAGGCCAGTCTCAGGTTGGGAGAGGCAGGAGGTCCCTGCTGGAATTACATCCTACAAGTTCTGCCTTACCCTTCTGAGTGCCTCCCAGATCTGCCCGCAACCTCCAACACAGCCCGGGTAGAAGAAGGCGCTTTCGGTGTCTCTCAAGCTCTCCGCTCTATTTCTCCATGAGCCATGTGGGCTGAGACAACCATGATTCCTGAAGCACCTCAGTTCACGTCATCTGGGGGAGACAAGCATGGCAGGAAATCAAGACTCCAGAGGGGGATGTCTCTCCCCCATTTCACCATCCACCTCCAGCAGGCAGGGAGCAGTGGGGACCCGGGGGCCACCTGTCTCCCTGGAGCCTTCTGTACGCTACCAAGCCCAGCTAAGTCCACTCTCTAATCCCCTTATTTTCTCAGGCTCTGCCAGTCTCTGGAATTACATGTAATTAGAAGTTGGGCAGCTCTCGGCCCAGGCAACGACTCGTATTGGAATCATGTCCCTGGGGTGCAAGAGGAAGTAGCTGGAAGCCTGTTGTGGCCACTCAGTGAGAATGGGGTCTGAGCAGAGGGGTCAGCCCCAGCCCCAGCAGGTCCTGACCCTGCAGAGTCTCCTGAGGCTAACATTTCTTCTTAGGACATGTGGGCTTGGCCCGCCTGTCCTGTTTCCTACCCACAGCTATTACTCAAAGGATGTGATCCTGCCCCAGAAAGAGCAGTGACCCCAGTGAAGCCTCAGTCCCCCTGAGCTTAGTCCAAAGCTCCAGCTGCCTCACCAATATCTGGAAATGGAATCAGGGTGCAGCACCAGAGCTGGTAAAAACCACAAATGTGAGCCTACACCAAATCCCAAGGTCTACACAAGGGTGGAAAGGCACAGGTGGCCACCCATGCTATAGCTGGATCGTAAACTGAGACCTAGGGACACCCTCCCCCATATCTTCCTCTTGCTGAAACCAACGACAGGTCCTGACTTTGGCTAGAGCACACACAGCAAATTGGGTCACATGGTGCCTCAGGCTCCAATTGGGTCCCCAACTTGCATAGGTGATTGAAGAAAAATACATTGATGGACACAGACTCTGAATGGGGGCGGGGGCAGGGAATGGCATCTCCCTCCCGAGGCTACCATGATGCCCTTCCAGGCTCTGCACAAAAGCCACATCCTGGGCTAGAGAGACAGTACTGCTGGGAATAGCACCTGTCCTATAATGCCACCTCCTGGGACCTCCATGCTATCCCAGCTGGAGCCAGAGAAGGTTCCCTGTCCTACAAAGACATCGAAGATAAAAAAAAAAATGACCAACAACATGGGTGTGGGTGGGAACCACTCTTCACATCTCACTGTGTCCATCAGCGCCATCTGTGTTCTGTCCTCCCTACTGTGGCTCTGGCATGTGGAAGAACCTGAGTGTGGCCTGAGCCCAAAAATTAGGGATTAGGGAACCAGACCCAGCTGGGCCAAGGAAACCATTGTTTGATTTCCTATGTGGGCCCCTCAGGCTGGCACCATGCCCTGCAGAAACCCAAGGATGGACCTGGCCTGTGGTTTTCCGTGCCATGTTCTCTATGCGGGAAGTCAGAGGAATCCTGGCCAGACTCATGACGCACAGGACAGACCTCTGAACTGAGCTCTGAGAAGCCGGGTCTTCTCTACATGGAAGAAGAAAGTCCTCCCTGGAGGGAGGGAGCAGCTCTTCTCCGGCTGAGGAAGCCTGACTCTCCCTGGGTAGATGTCAACACTGTGTTTCCACTGGACGCAGCAGTGGTGATGACCTCGAGCTGAGGGATGGACGTGACTCTAACAGACCTGTTGGCCCACTGCAGGGTCTCAAAGAGGCTTATATGAGCTTTGGTGTCAGGCAGCCCAGCACATGGCTGGACACAGTGGTCAAACGGCAGTCCTCGTGGTGGGAGGAAGCTGATGTAAGGGCAGATGGCAGTGAGGGCTCTGTCAAGCTGGAGTGGCTTCACCACCTGCTTTTCAGCTACCAACTTTGGTTTTTGCATGCCCTAGTGAAGAATGAGGACCAGGGTAGCCTAGGTAGGGGCTGGGGGACGACTAAGTTTCTACGACAAGACAAACATAAGCTGGAAGGCACTGAGCGTCTGGACAGGGGCTCACGCACATGTAGGCAGATTCTCAGACTACTATGCATGTGGCAAACACACAGAGGATGACTCTAGCAACTTGATCAACCCTCCTCTGTGCAGGGGTCTATGGGCAGCTACTACGGGCCTCCTCGAAGCTCGGTTTTCCACTCTCGGCTCCAGAGGCCTCCACTCCCACCTCCCTGCAGCTTCTCCCCAGGAAGTGAAAGACTCTGATGAAGGAGAGCAGACGTCAATACTTTGAGGAAGCTGCTGGGCAGTGCCACTTATCTGCAACAAGGATGTGGCAGCTGAGGTGAGAATGACTGCCCCACCCAGTCACAGGTAGACCCTGCTGGACAGCAGGCTACCTGCCCAGTCCTTAAGTTAGACTAGAACTGAAACCAACAGCGGACATGGTCTCGGGCACCCTGAGCCTTCTTCAGCCGGTCCCACGCCCTGCAGTGTTTACCGGGACAAGACACTGTTCCTGGGGACTGCACAGAATTTACAGCCTTGACTGCAGGGAGGAGGCACCAAAGACGCCACGGGCTCCTAAAGTGAATGTTCCATTCTTTCTGTCCACACATTGAGTCATCCGGAAGCTGGAGGGGAGGGGAGCAGGGGCTACAGGAGGAGAAGGGAGAGGGAGGCAGAAGAAAGGATGAGGGAAGAGAGAAGAGGGAGTCCACCCACAAATGGGGATGATCCAAGCCCCACCCCAATATTCAATGGTTTCTGTTGTTTGTCAGCTTGGCCGAGCCCCAGCACCCGACGTTTGGTCAGACACTAGTCTTGATGTTGCCGTGAAGGTGGGATTCAATTGTGAGCAGATGGTCGTCCCGGAGTGGGTAGTGTGATCTTGCAAAAAGAAACCAAGGTCTGCAAGAGGAATCTCCTTCAAGCTCTGCTTTGAGTCTCCCATTTGCTGACTTCCGTGCAGGCTTCAGACTTGCAGCCCCAACGTTTCATGAGCCAACACCTTAAAGTAACACCCATGTATGTGTGTGCACTCACACACGCCCTGCCGCTTCAGTTTCCCTGAAGAACACGACAAGTGCATCTTGCACAACACAACCACTCCTTACTCGGGGCAGGAGACAGCCAAGCAGCCCATCCCTACTGCATCTTGGTGGGCTCCCTACCCAAAACAGCTCTCTCTCCCCACCCCATTTTAACCCCACCGATATTTACTGTGTCCGCCACGTGTATGGTCTCACGGATTTAGCTGAAGTGGGAAGCTAGTGATCCCACCATGGTAAGCAGATGGAGAGTACTCCCAGAGAAGCCACAGTTCTCAGCCCTTCCGGATTCCTAAAGGAGACCCAGGCCCAGCCACTCACGGACAGAGCAGCAAATCATGGACCTAGGCCCAGACACCCAATTATTTGTCATACAGCCATCTCTGCAGGTGCTCCCTGAAACATGAGAAAGGCAAGTACCACCACTGCAAATGGATTCCTCACCTGGGCCTTCAGAGGCTTGAGACAGACCTGACCACACATTGCCTTACAGGAGTTTCCAGGAAAGAAGTCAGCTCAGCGCAGGATGTGAAGGCTGAGGGAGGAAGCAATAGAGGGTTTGGTAGGCTCCACTGGGCAGGTTCATACAGGACAGGCTACTCCTTGTTCATCTCCCCAAGTCTATCAGGCAGGCCATTGCCTTTCAAGAGTTCAGCTATTCTGGTGTAAGTCTTCCTGTCTCTCCTGAAAACTTGGCTCAGTTCTCACACTCACACAGACCATTGTCCTCACCACCCAGGCCATACTGGGTGACCATTTCTGATGTGAGTACATCAAGGACAGCAGCCTATGAGTCGTTCTCATGGAACACCCTCACAACAAATGCATCCAATGAGCTTTGCTTCTGGATTGGAGAAGGGAGTATAGAGTGTGGATGGGTGGACTGGTGTGTGAATGAACGGATGATGGGTGGATGAGTGGCAGGTAGATGTCTGAATGACTGAATGAGAAGTAGGGGATGGATAGATGAGTGAGTGAGTGAGTGGGTAGGTGGATACATATGTCTTTTTATGTTTTAAATTGGAAGGGATTTTGACTGCGGTTGCATTGAACACAGAGTTTGGAAGAATCGACACCCAGAAAGATCAGCCTTCTAGCCTGTGGCTCTGCGTGGGTCTCTGTCTGGGTCTTGGGTCTTGAAGTGGAAGTTTCCGGTTTCTTTGAAGACTCGGTTGAGTCATGTGATGTTTCGCTAGAAGCTGTGCGAGGGTCCGTGTTTTGTTGGAGGCTGGCTTGTGAGAGGTCACGTGGTGGTGTTCTGCTGTGAGCTGTCTCCTGCGAGGGGCGTGACTGGCCAGCTGAGAACATCCGTGGGTGGGCTCTGAGGAGAGGACATACATAGAAGCCCACAGACAGTGAGACATCACTTTGGGTATCTACATCATTGCACTGATTTTGTGCTTCGATACTTGACTTCACGGAGAGAAACGTTCTGGAGAATTTCTTGGGGCGATCTAAGTCTTGCAGCTTTCACTGACTTGTCCCAACCTTCTGATGTGTGTTGCTGTTTGACGATGGCCTTTGGATTGGACTGCTGGTATCCAGACAATGAAGAGTAGACTCTTCCCAAGGATCTACTTCTAAAAAGGTCTACAGCTCCCTTTCCCTGATAACCTTCTTTCTCCCCTACCTTTAGTCAGTGGGTGGAAGGGAGGTACAAGCATTTAAGAACCCTAAATAAAGTAGGTTGGGTGAAAAATAGAAGCCTACAGGGTCTCTCATCGATACTTTGTAACTTTCACTACGGCTGGTCTCACAACTTATCAGATCTTTCCCTCGGTATTTCATATATTTGACACTTTTGTGCTGGGTATTTTTTTTTATTCCTGTATCAAATTGCTCGGTGCTAGTATACATGGACACTAATCAATTTTTATTGACATGGAAGACATGTAACATAACAGTTCCTGCCTTAGCTATTTTTAGACACATAGCTCAGCGGTGCTGAATATCCTTCCCCACACTGTGTGGCTACCTTGAGAACTCTTTTTATCTTGAAAAACCTAAGTTCTATTCTGGAGAAACGGCTCAGCAGTTAAGAGCACACACTTTTTGCAGAGGACGGGAATTGGGTTCCGAGCACCTACATCAAGTGACTCACGGTCACCAGTTACTGCAGCTCCCTCTTCTGGCCTCTGTGGGCACTGCGCTCACACAGGTATTCATCCCAGCACAGATGCACACATACACATAAATAAAAACAAATGTAAAATATCTTGCTGGGCAGCGGTGGTGCATCACTGGGAAGGCAGAGACAAGTGAATCTCTGAGTTCAAGCCAGCCTGGTCTAGGAGTCCAGGACATCCAGGGCAGAGGCTCCACACACCCCCTCCCGCCAGGCCCAGGCAACCATCATTCTACCCTCCTGCCCCGTGTGTCTTGGCAACGCTAGGGATTTCAGTAAGAGGGCTCACGCAGTGTCTGTTCGTCCTTCTGGCTTCCTTCACTGATGCGGTGGCCTTAACAGCCATCCAGTTTGTGACACATGTCAGAACTGCCCTCCTTTGTCGGCCTGGATAATAGTCCCATTGTATACATAAGCCACGCTTTTCTTATCTGTTCACCTATTGGGTACCAGGGCTGTTCCCACAGCTCAGCTGTCATTGCTCCTGCCGTTTTCAACGTCAGTATACAAATACCTCAAGACTTCGCTCGCTTTGGCTTCTTCTGTTTCTAACCAAATAATAGAATTTCTATGTTATATAAGACTTCTGTCTTCAACGTTTTGAAGGACCACCACGCTCTTGTCATTTTACACTCTCACCAACGTGCACAACCGTCCCAATTTCTTCTCCACCCCCCCCGCCCTTGCTTTCTTTTTCACCCTCCCCCACCTCCAGGTGTCCTGGAACTCTGGCTGTAGACCAGGCTGGATTTTTAACTTCAAGATCCACCTGCCTCTGCTTCTCAAGTGCTGGTACTAAAGACATGTGCGGCCGCCACCTGGAAGTTCCAACGTCTTAACATCTGTTCTACTATGGCGTTTGTTTGTTTAATCTGTGTGTGCATGTGTGTCTGTGTGCCTGTGTGCATACGTCAGAGGCCAGAAAAAGGTGTTCAAATCCCTGGCATTGAAGTCATAGGTGGTTGTGAGCAACCTATGTGGGTGTTGGGAACTGAACCTGGGTTCTCAGCAAGAGCAGCTTAACTGCTGAACCATCTCCCCAGCCTGATTTCCTTTTTTTTTTTTAATAGTGGTCACCTAAATGTATGCACTTCATTATGCTTTCTTAACTTGTGTCTGTGTGTGACATATACATGTGTGATGTGTATACAGTTATGCACACACACACACACACACACACACGAATGCACATACTGAGGCAGGAGGTCAACATGAGGTGTCTTTATTGCTCTCCATCTTTTATTTTTAAACAGTCTCCCTCTCTGAGCCTGGAGCTCCAGACGTTTCAGTGAGGCTGGCTGGTATCTTCCCCACGCCTCCACATCTGGATTTTACGTAGGTGGTGGGGATCCAGGCTCAGAAGCTCATGCCTGCACAGCGGGCAGTTTGCTCACTGACTCATCTGTCCCACTCTCGTTGTGGTTCTAATTTATGTTTTTCTGATGATAAATGGTACTGGGAATATTTCCTGTACTTCTTGGCCGCGGGCATTTACTCTTCATGCGTCGTTTCTCAGACAACTCATTGCAGAAAGGTCTACGTGAGATCTTTGCCCATTTTCAACAACCGGTGTTTGTGAATTGATCTTAGGACTCCTGCACCCATGATGATCTCGCCCAGTCGTTACGGTGGCTTTTTCCAAATTTCTGTTGTCTGAGAGGGATAATCATGTCATCTGTGAATGGTTGATGGTTTCACATCCTTTCCAATCAGTTATCTGTATTTGTTTCCCCTTCGTGGGTACACTGGCTGTGATTTCCAGCACAGTGTTGATGAGAGGTGAGGAAAGCAGATATCCTGGCCTTGCCCCTGATTTCAGGGAAACTACTCAGTCTTCTAATGTAACAGCAGCTCTGGCCCTGTTGATACCATTTACCTGAATAAGGAAGTAAGGAAGTTCTCTTCTATATTTAGCTTGTGAGTTGTTGTTGTTTTTTTGTTTTTTTTTTTTTAACCAGGAATGTGTGTTGGATTTCTTCAAGTGGGCTTTTCTGCCTTTATTGAGATGGTTGTGTAGCTTTGGTCTGTCAGTATGTTTAATTACACTGGTTGTAAGCATTAAGCCATTACCCCTTCCTGAATAAACTATATCTGGTTACATTGTTAAGTTTGTTTTATTAATTGGATTTGTTTTTAGACCATGTCACACCTGTGTAAAGCATACTGACCATCTCAGCCTCCCTCTCTATCATATCTTAACAGTGTTGGATTTAACTTGTCAACATTTAGAATTTCTGCCTTCATGCTTATGAGGGGGATATGGTCCAGTCTTCTTTTCATCTTAATTTCTTTTACATTTTGTTTACTATTGTGTATGTGTATGTGTACGTGTGTGTGTGTGTGTGTGTGTGTGTGTGTGTGCCTGTTTGTATGTGCATGACATATTTTCAATGCCCATGAAGGCCAGGAGAGGGTGTCAGAACCTCTGTAACTGGAGTCACAGGCAGTTATAAGCCGTCCTATGTGGTGCTAGGAACAGAACTCTGGTCCTCTGGAAGAGCACAGAGCCATCTCTCCAGCTCCATTTTTTTTCCTTCTTATAATGTATTTGTGTGCTTCTTAAATTAGGGTAATATTGGCCTCAGAGAAAAAAAATTGAAAGGATTCCATCCTTTTCAGATTTTTTGAGTTGTTTGATATCTCCCCCAAATAGTCAGTAGAATTCACCAATGACACCATCTGAGCCCTGAGGTCTCCTTGTGAGAGAGGCTTTTGTTGTTGCTTTGTTTTGCTTTGCTTTGATTTTAATAACGACTCAATTCCTTTGAAATCTAGCCTTATTCCCGTTCTTTGATACATTGTGTCTTCCCCAAACTCTCCTGTTCCATCTAAACTGTTAAAATCATTGTCAGGAGGCTATGCCTGTCATTCCCTCAGTGTCCTTAATGGCTGTAGTCTGCAGAGATGTCACCAACCCTTTGTCTTCTCTTTTCTTCCAGCATTCTGGCTAGAGGCTTTTCAGTGTTGTTAATCTGTTTAAGGAACTTGATTTGGGTTTCACAGAGTTTTCTCTGTCTTGTTTTGTCAGTTTAGCAAGGATTTATCTTTTTTCTGGAGTAATTTGATATTGTTTTCCTTTTCTGGTTTTTGAGGTAGAAGGCCACTGGCTGGAGACCTTGCTCCAGCAGTTAGTGCTGTAAGCTTCCCCTAAACACTGCTTCAGTGACACCCTACAAGTCACCACACTGCATACAACTGTGTGCACACACTGAGCATCTCTCTCCTTGTCTGTTCTCTGGCCCCTCCAACACTGGTACCTTGGCCCAATCTTGAGAACCCACCCAGAGTCCAATGAAGTAAAGAATAAAATTAAGAAGTAAAACAATAAAATTAAAAAAAAAAAAAACACCTCTCCCTACCTCTCCACCATCAGCCAGGGAGGCTGGAAATTTGTAAAGCCCTAGCCACATGCATTCAGTCAGCTACCACTGTGTAACAAAGTTGTCTGAAACAAATGGTTTCAAACATGTAGCAATAAATACTTGAAAAATAGACGGGCATACGGATGATGACGTGAGTGTGTGTGTGTGTGTGTGTGCTATGGGCACAAACATATGTTAAAGTGTTTTCTAGTTTCTAGCCTTATCTTGGAACCAGATTGTCCTCCTGGAAGAGGAACGAGAGCTCTTTGAAGAAGCAGTTGTGTCTCTGGAAAAGGAAATGACACCTTCTGACACTTGGAGTGTCGGATAATAAGGACATGCTCAGAACAGGGTGGGGTATGTCAAAGGAACACTGGGCCGAGGTGAAGCGGCTCTCAGCAGCCAAAGCTAACATCTGAGCTAGGAAACAAAGTAAGCCCAAAGGATGAAATAAATCCCTATAAATCCATATTGATATAAATAATTGCACAAACAATTGAGAAAAGAGACGATGTATTTTATGTAAGAATTCCAACTGATTCCCACAGGAGAAATGAACGTAATAGAAATCCGTAATTGGTGTTAATAATAACAAATGCTCTAAAGTAGTGAGTTATTGTTTGAAGGGAAAGAAGTTATTCACAGGAATGAAAACATCTTCCCCGAGGTATTAATTAGTTGACTGCAAAAAAAAAATAGTGGTTTGTGGGGGGCTAAGAAGATGGTTCCATAGGTAAAGGGCTTACCAGGCAGGCCTAAGGACATGAGTTCAGATCCCCAGCATCCACATAAACAACACACAGGTCATATACATTTGTATCCTCAGCTAGGGGAGGAGGAGATAGGCCGATCTGGAGCTCACTGGCCATCCAGATTAGCCAATCAGTAAGCTCTGAGTTCAGGGAGAAATTCTGTATTAAAAAAAAAAAAAAAATGGAGAGGCTCGAGAGATGGCTTAGTGGTTAAGAGGTCATACTGCTCTTGCAGCGGACCCAGGTTCAGTTCCCAGCACCCACACCAGGAAGCTCAGGACTATCTGTAATTCTAGCTCCAAGAGATCAAACGCCTCTGACCTCCAAGGACACCTGCACTCATGTCACATACCCACAGACAAACACATATCCACATCATTAAAAATAATAACAATAAGCCAGGCAGGTGTGGTAGCACACATCTTTACTTCCGGTATCCAGAGGGCAGAGGCAGAGGAATCTCTGTGAGTACAGGGCCAGCCTGGTCTACATAGCAAGCTCCAGGACAGCCAGGAGCTACATAGGGACAGTGTCTGAAAAAATGAAAACAAAGTTAAATCTTTAAAAATAAGATAGTGGTTGAGGAGGACAGCTGGCCTCCTCATGACAATGCCATGCCATATGCTCTAACACAGGACACGGCATGAACACATGGCTCCCATGCACTCTTGTAAAAAGTCACACAACTCCAACTTCACCTTTTTTTTTTTTTAACTTTTCCTTTTTTGTTTTATTGGCTGGGGGTATGAGTGTGTGCCACTGTAGGCGTGTAGAGGTCAGAGGACAACTTGTGGGAATCCATTCTCTTCTAATTTATAGTTTCCAAGGATCAAACTCGAGTCATCAGGCTTGGCAGCGAGTACCTATGCCCTCTGAGCCCCCTCCCTGACCCCCAGCTCCAGTTTCAACCATAAGCAAACATGCAACCAATTCAGATGAAGGGGCAGTTTCCATGTACCTGGCCAGTGCTTTCTGTCGGTACCAAGGTCTTAGAAGAAGAGGGTGAGGATGAGAGGGGACAGATATGGCAGGAATGTTCGTGCCGCCCATGGTTTGGTGGAACAGAGGACCCCTTGGTGAAGTTTCCCAGCTCACCTGGTCACCTAGTGTCCCTGCCAGGTGGTACCCACAGGGCCTAAGGACAAGGCTGGCCTGACAGCGTGGAGATCCTGTAGCCCAGTTACCCTGCTGACCTGGGAGGCCAGCACCAGGTTTCCCAGATGAAGGCCAGCCACCCGTCCTCTGCATCATCGAGGGCTAGTGAAAGGCTCCCATCAGTATCCTGGACATGAGGTTGCTTTTTCTGCCCACAGAGCTGTACAGCATCTGAACCCCCACTGCATCTCCTTCACCATCTGTCCAGCACAGCTCCTGTCGAAAGCTTCCTCTCCCAGGCAGAAGAGTGTAGGAAGGGCTGCATCTGCAAACCACCATGCTCCTGCCACCAGACCTATTGCCCAGGAGCTGCTGATTTAATATAAAGGCAGAGCAGCCCACTAAAGAACGGTTACGGGGCTGGATTGGAGCCGGGGCGCTGTCCCTGTCCCACAGAGTGTGCCTCGGGCCCAGCTGGGTGTCTCAATGACTATGGTACACAGGTCTGGGGACCAAGGGCTGGAGTCCCAGCACCCCCCTTGCCACCACAGCCAGACACCTGCTCACAGAATGCTGCTGCCCACTCACTGCCATGGACCACTCACTTCCTAGGAGGACACTCACCCAGGGCAGTGGTGCTGGCAACGTGGAAACAGAAGCCAAGGCTGCTGAATCTACAGGAAAGGAGTGTACAGCCTCTGTGAGGGCCTCAGTGGGAGTCCTCAAGGTCCTTGCTACCCAGGGGAAGCTGAGTAGCTACATGAAACAGCAGGAAGAGAGCAGGTGGGATCCAGCCAGGGCCAGGACTAGACCAAGTGGGCTGCAAACCCCAAGCAATAACAGACACATTTTGTAGACTTCTTCTTTAAACGAAATACCTTTTCTCTATTTGTCAATTTCATACATATAAACAATGTATTTTCATCATGGCCACCCCTGTCTCCCCTCCGGTTCCCTCAGGCATCCCTGAGGGATAAATTGTAAGAAAGGAATCTATGGTCCCTCTTGATGCACTGGGCGCTCACCAGAAAATCACAAATAAGCAGGAGGCATCAAGAAGTCTTCCCTAGCTAACAACTGCCGCCTGCTTGTCTAGACTCTCGGTTCATCCTGGGGTTGAAGAGTCACAGGCAACCAGGTAGTGACAGCACGCACCTTTGAACCAGCACTTTGGAGGCAGAAGCCAGTGGATCTCTATGAGTTAAAAACCAGTCTGGTCTACATAGTGATTTCCAGGATAGCAGAGCCACATTGTAAGACCTTGTCTCAAAAAAAGGAAGGAAGGAAGGAAGAAAGGAAGGAAAGAAGGAAGGAAAGAAGGAAGGAAGGAAGGAAGGAAGGAAGGAAGGAAGGAAGGAAGGAAGGAAGGAAGGAAGGAAGGGAGAGGGGGAAGTGACAGGTAATCTGATACAGGATCAGAAAAGGAGGGGCACTCGAACCCTAAGACATTCATTCTGTGAGGCTCTGTGTCCTGAACTAGCAGGGTGGACGTCTGGGGAGGGGCAACACCAGACAGTGGGAAGATCGTGTCTCCCTGGAGAACTTAGCCTGTGAGGACTCAGGGGTCAGAGAAGTATGATCAGGAATATAAAAGTTCTGTTCTGTGCCAGCAGTAGTGTGCCAGCTGTTTCTGCCTTTTCTCTAAGCAAAACAGAAAAATAAAACACTCCACTTTCACTCTCCAGGTCCCCAGGACTCTTATTATGAAGCAGGGGTCATTGTTTCTCACAAATTAAACTCAGAGATAGTCAGAAGGGAAGCCTGGGGCCCCTGGAAGAAGAGATCAGAATGTCACTGAAAATACTGTTAGTTTTTCTCAGGTCTTCCCAACACTCTAGGATAACTGTGTGTGTTGTCAGGGCTCTTGAGGTCCAGCAGGCTTGGCTCTGGACACCACACGTGATATAGCTCAGGGAAGAAAGCATTCATTCTATGGAGCTCAGCACAGGTTCACATCGCAGCAGTCCATCCCTGGATGCCACCCCTTTCTGCATCGCGCCCTGGGAGGAGGCAGCACATCCACAGCCTCCTCTCCTCCTCTCACAATGGTCAAGTGCCACCTACCCAAAAGCCCCCACACCCCAAGTTATTAAGATTTGATCAAGAAAATACAAAGTAAAATGGGATCCTAAGTCTGCCCCTCAATTTGCAATGGCATTTGTTTTTGAGATGGGGTCTCGCCAGGTGTGGTGACACACACCTGTAATCCCAGCCCTCGGGGAGGCAGAGGCAGGAGGATCTCTTTGAGTCCAAGGCCAGCCCTGTTCTACAAAGCATTCCAGAACATCTAGGGCTACACAGAGACAGCCTGTCTTGAAAAAAAATGGGGGTCTCTTTTTGTAGCTCAGGCTAGCTTTAACTCACTATATGGCCCAGGTTGGTCTCAATCTCATAACAATTCCCCTGCTTCAGCCTCCCAGGTGAAGCACTGGGCTCACGGGCATGTGTCACCATGCCCAGCTGCAATGACTCTAACGGACGTTGTCTCTAGAGTGTTCCTTTGGGGTACAAGGAAGCATGGTCTCGGGGACATGACAGCAGTGAATGCCAGCACTGTAGAATGGCACTGCGTATGCCCAGTGTCTCTCTAAGGCTGTCACACTAGGAAGTGAACAACCAGAAGCCCGAAGCCTCTCTAATCCACCGCTACCCAGCTGTCCAGCTGTCCAGCTGAAGGCCCTGGGTGAATGAAGAGCCATGCAGCTGTGCCATGGAATATTCCAGAGCCATTAAAATCATGTTCCCAGTGAATTTGCCGTTGGGAGAGAGCTATAAAGCAATCTAAGGCAATAATCAGCATGGCTTCCGCACTATCGGAGAAAGGATTCACAAACACAAATCATCTTTGCCACCGGGGCAGGTGCACCCATCAGTAGCCACTACCCAGGACACCTGTGGCTCCCTGGGTCAAAGCCACACTACCCAGGTGGTCAGAAGTGGCACTGCAATGGTTAATGAACGGGGTCTCACAGCACTAGAACCCAATCCCGCCATACCAGAACAATATCACCACCAGAGGGGACCCCAGGTTGCCAGCTGGAGACCTCAGCACTTTCCTGTACTCCACACACTGCTCTGGTGTATTTGAGATCCTGCAGGCTCAGAAAGTGATGCTCCATATAAAGAGAATCGGGGTGCAGAACAATCCCTAAATTAGCAGAGAAGGCAGTTTCTTTCAACCACCTGTAACCTGCATTGTCCAGCTCCTGCAATGAGTATCCATAGGGTTCTATCCAAGCAGGGCATCTATCCACACATAGATGCCTTGTATCTCCTGGTCTATGGGTTAACGAACACCCCCCCCCCAAGCATCACAGCTGTGAACAGAGCACCACAGGCTCACCCACAAAGAAGATGGGAAGGTCCAGCCTCCCACTCACTGATCACCTAAGACCATAAGTTCCTGAACCCCACACCTTGGTCCTACTTAATAAAATTAAATAGTACAACAAAGAAAGAAGACCATGAAGATGGCAGATGCCTGCCTGGAGGCCTAGCACGGCTGCTACATCCCGACCAGCCCAATGGTGTGGGGTCCAGAAGTCCTGCATGCTGGGCCCTGCATCCCGCCTGAAACTGAAGTTGAAGTGAAACTGTGAGACCTCCCCCTGCATCCCTTCCAGAGCTCCAGGCTGCATTCAGGACCTGATGCAGAGACAGGGCCCATGGAACCCCTGGGCCCTGGAGAGCTCACAGCAGGCTTTGAGTGCCCTTCTAAGGACAAAGTCCCCATGCCTCAGACATGATGGTATCCAGGGACATGACTCCCTGGAATAAAGGGACATGGCTCACCAGAAATAACGGAGGTGACAAGTGGGGGCAGAAACGTGAGGTGCAGGCCTCCAGTTGAGGCAGCAATTGAGGCCTCACCTGCAAACCCCCTTTGGGGTCCAGGGCATCTAGGCCAATCCCCAGGGACCCTCCAAGGGTGAACTCCAAGCTAGAAAGTCACAGGTCACACTCTAATACCAGCTGTTGGGGAGGCTGGAAAGATGGCTGGGGATCTGAGGTCAACCTGGGCTACATAGTGAGTTCCAGGCCAGCTTGGGCTACAATAAAACCCAAGAAAAAAAGACAGACAAACAGACAGACAGGTGGGGTATCTGGGAGTGGAATTTCAGTGAGTTTCAGCCTGCGAAGGCAGAACTTTCTGGAAGCAGATGGTGCGGATAGCTCCATAGCATTGAGAGTGTGCTTCATGTCACTGAGGCGTGCACTTCAGCACGATGAACAAAAAGAAGGTTTTGATCCCTGCTGACCTCTTGCTCATAATCCTATGCTGACCTCTTACTCAGCCCTTATGCCCCAGTTTCCCTGCTGGGACTACAGGTGTAAGTCACCGTACCTGACAAAAACTGAAATTTTCATATGTAAGTGTTGTGTTTATACGTATGTCTGAGTGTGGGTATGCATATATGTGTGTGGATACCTGCGGTGGACAGAAGAGGCATCTGACCCCCTAGAGCTAGATGCTGTGTATGGGCTGCTGTGATCCATCAAATGTGGGTGCTGGGATCTAAACCCAGGTCCTCTGTAAGGGCAGTGTGTGCTCTGAACCACTGAGCCTTCTTGCCAGGCTCCAAAATAAAAATCTGGAAGAGAGAAAAGCCATTTAAATACTAAACAAATACATAAAATTCAAAGTGGCCAGCCACTAACTGTGATCCATGGAGGAAGCATCCAGATAGGGGCAGTTCTGTCACATAGGCGCCATAACGGGGTCAGTGTTCTTACTGTCCCTGAGATGGAGTAGGACGACATAGCTTATGACCTGAGGACCCTGGGCCACTTGTACAGAGTGCTGGGCTTTGGAGTACATGGGTAAGATCTTGATATTTTCCCTACTGGACACTAAAACAGAAAATTGCAAGATGTGGTTATTCACCGCAAGTAATATCAGCACATTATGTGTGAACACACATAAAACACCTTCATGAAAAGCTAATATAATTTTATTTTCCAAGATAAGAATGTTGAGGAGCTAACAGGCTAACGTTACTCTTGTTTTGTTTGGAGGTTTTGCATTTCCAAGGCCAGGCTCCACCCCAGGCGGCTCTTTTCCAGTGCCTAGTCCATCTGCCGGAACACATGGCCTTGGGAGAAGGGTGAGAAGGTCTGCAGCGGGAAAGAGCACCCGAAACACCTCCTCAGTCATTGGGAACCCCATGAACAGCTCTCGACCCGGGAGAGGGCCCACGTAACCCCACGACTGCTCTTGCAAATACTAACGCCGTCTGCCTGTGGAATGCTCAGCCGCCAGCGTCATCGCTTCTCTCCGTGATGACGTTCTCAGCCTTCAGGTTGGGACCTTGTTGAGGAATGCCCGCTAAGCCCATCAGTCGCCCAAGAAGCTGGACATGAGCAATCTCTCCAGTACAGCAAGAGGTTCTTCCCGCCAACCCCGCCCGTGAACACGAGGCCACCGCACCTGGCATTCACACTCCAGGGCCCAAAGGAGAACGCAAAAACTGAATGACCAATGACCTTTGCTGGGCCACCAAGACATCCCACCTTCCTGTGTTCTGTTCCTATAACCATGGGAGCTCAAGGAATCTGCCTTGTGGGGGACACAGGGTCTGTGCAGGTATCAGGCCAGTGTTTTTTTCATCTTACTTTGAAATAATTTGATGCTCAAGACCTCCCCTGAAGGATGAGAGCCTTGGAAGCAGCATATCATTCAGGAGGATAATCAGTGTCACCAGGTCAATTGTCTGTCCTTAGGTAGAGACTCAGCCCAGTTGCAGCCAAGAGGGAGCCAGAAAAAAAAAAGCACTGTCATTTGCCCACACTGACCCCTTTCAAAACTGAAGCCAGCAAAAGTGGCCCTGGTGGCTACCGTGTATGTCATCCAAGCTAAGCCAGCCATAGGAGATACAGGCCCACGATGAGCCACTGGCCCCCGGTCCCACCTTAGAGAACTGCCCTTTTTGACCTCACCAGTCACTGGCAGCCTCCCCAGGCTGGTACCCACATCTAGAAGGGGAGAGAGGCAGGTGCAGCGCTCAGGTTTATGAAGGAGCTTGAAGACTGGCAGGCAACACCACCAGCTCTTTCAAGGAACAAACAAGGCCAACAGCTGCAGGCTAGGCCGGGAGGAAAGTCCACCAGGAGGGTCAGCTATCCACACCAGGGCTTCACCCCACCCAGGTTTATGGTCAGGTCCTGTTGCAGGCACAGGTCCAGCACCACCACCCTTCCTCCTGCTGGCATCTTCCAGGAACTGTAGGGCATGAGGCACCAGGACTTGGGAGCCAGGAGGATTGGCACAAAAAAGGGAATTAATTTCTCAGCAGACCTAAGAGCTGGGGCAACGCAGAAGAGAGTGTGACTACAAATTAACCCCTAACACATGTCCCTCCCATTCTGGACTGTTTGACATCTTCTGGACAGGGCAGATGTGCCAGGAATGATGAAAGTGGCTGAAGGGCACTGGACCCACTGATTATGTGTCAGTCCTGGGGCTGTAGTCTCCAGCAGGAAAGGGAGAAAGGATGCAGATACACAAAAATGAGCTTGGGGGTTGCCAGGGAATTGCAACAGAGTCTCTCTATTATGTGGCTCTGGCTGTCCTAGAACTTGGTATGTAGACCAGGCTGGCCTTTAACTCACAGAGATCCACCTGCCTCTACCTCCTGAGTGCTGGGATTCAAGGTGTGCACCCGGCTTGAGTTGGGCTGATCTGTAAGAGCGAAGACTTGGGCTCAGGCGTCTGGGGAGAAACTGGAGCCTGAAATGCTGGAGATGCAGGACAAGGCCCTGAGTGGCACAAAGCAAGAGCTGGGCAACTGGGAATCCATTCCTACACCTGCAGGGCTATCCCACACCACCTTCAAAGAAAACTCTGCCTTTTACCTCCCAACCCTGAAGAGCGGTGGGTTCATTCAGCGTTTAGTCCTTCTCCCTGGACAAGTGTTACTGGCTGCACCAGATGTTCGCTCCCTTCACTGGGAGGCTACAGGGTCACCAATGGAGCCCAGCTACCTTGCAAAC
Organism: Rhombomys opimus; assembly: GCA_010120015.1. Taxonomy (NCBI): domain Eukaryota; kingdom Metazoa; phylum Chordata; class Mammalia; order Rodentia; family Muridae; genus Rhombomys; species Rhombomys opimus. Next base: position 30,042 of record REGO01000892.1, on the reverse strand, counting down.
AGCCAGAGCAGGTACTAAGCGTCTAGGTGGCGTCTCCTGGCCCTGCCCAGGTGGCATCCTCTAGGCACTGGAAGTGCTGTTAAGACATCACTGTGGAGCCCAACTCTCTGCCCAGGTAAGGGCACCTGGGGAAGCTACTTCCTCCATACCAGCTGTCAGCTGCAGGAAGAGGGTGCAGTTTCACACTCACCATGACCTGGCCTCTGCCACTGACCAGGGAGGGGAGCAGGCACTGCTGGTAGCTTAGGGCCACAAGGCCTCGGTGGCTTTTCAATGACCTCTCACCCTCAGCATGCCATAATCATCTAGCTCAAGAGGGCTTGCCAGGAGTGCTGGCCTAGGGTGAGGGCAGGGAAAACCTGCCCAGGGCACCCCACCTGCCACCCTGACACCCCTAGATGCACCTTAGAGTTTGGAAAGTATGCAGAATCCTGAGCCTTGAATGAGGTGCCTGAGAATCTGCATACCTGGCCAGTACCCCAGTCTCTCAGAAACCTCAATGCCCCTAGCATAGGCCTGAAGGCCAGCAGGAGTATAGCAGTGTCTGCATACCCGTGCTGGAGAGGGCAAACGGCTAACTAACGTGAGGTCCATGGTCACAGTTGGTTAGCTTGAACATTACCGAAAGGGCAGTGATCTGGTCTGGGCACGGAGATAAGATGGGAGGGGAGCAAACAGATTCGGGTGGAGATTGTGTTGGGGTGTGGGTAGCAACGACCGTGATGTCTTGTGAACTCCCAAAGATGCTAAGGAAGTCCCGTCCCTACCTTCAGTTGGGTGTGGAGGCCCAACCGTCCTGGCCAGACCTAAGCTGGGAAGGGAAGGAAGTGCACACCAGCTTCCTGTTTGGCATCCCCAGTCAAGGGTCTAGGGCATGGCCTCTTCCGGAACTGACCAGTAGAGACCATTGGAGAGCCTGACCTGGGTCGGGTTGGCTGAACTCCCCCTCCCCACTGGAGCCTCCAGAAGACCCAAGAGATGGCCTTGCCTAGGAGGGTAGGCAGAGCCAGGCTATGGGTCCAGAGTTTGACAGACTCCCTCCCCTGTTTCTTCCCTGTCTGATTCAGGTTTTCCTCTCTGAATTCACTGTTTCTTTACCCCACCCAAGCCAGCTTTAGTCGACCCACAGTGTATGAACCACAGAAGATTCCAGAGAGTCCATCCATACCACGATGCCTTCGCCTGCCAGTAGGTGGCACCTATGTCCACACTATGTCGCAGAGGAGGGCTGGGCCACAGGCACTGACCCGGAGAGACTGCCTTATGGGTCTCAGTCACTTCTGAACAGGCCAAACTAGTTTAGGATAACAGAAATCCGAACTGTGGGAGCTGGCTGGACATAGCTGAACAAGCAGGGGGGAACACAGGTGTGTGGACATGTGTGAGTCCACAGAGCCGCCTGGGTAAGAGCTCTGCCAGCTAGTTTAAACACATTAGACCCTGGATCGGCTTTCTTATCTCTGTGACAAAGTGCCTGGGATGAACAATTTCCAGGAAGGAAGATGGGTTTGGGTTCATGACTTCAGATGGCTCAGTCCACAGTCACTTGTCCCACATCATGGAGGCAGCAGGGTGTGGTGGACAACGTTCTAATGCTCACGAAAACTGGGAAGCAGAGAAAATGCAGAACCAGAAGCCAGGTGTAACCTTCAAGTTGGCCCCCATGATTCCTCCAGCCCTCCCCTACTTCCTAGAGTTTGCAGCACTATCCAAATAGCTCCATGAGCCTTGGGGAGAGGACACTTCATATTTAAACCATAACATAACCTGATAACCAGAGAAAATGTGTGTGTGTGTGTGTGTGTGTGTGTGTGTGTGTGTGTGTGTGTAAGTACCATTCTCTAACCATGAAAATGGCTGCAACTGTCACTACTGTCCACTCCAAGGTTCTCTTACAGTAGAAACATGTGCAACAGGCCCCCAGGCACCAGCCCTGTCCTAGTTTGCTCTCAACTGCTGTGGTAAACACAACGACCAAAAGCAAGCTGAAGGGGAAAGGGTTTATTCTGGCCTAGAGGTCACATGCCATCATGAAGCCAGGGCAGGAACTCAAGACAGGAACCTGGAGACAGGAACTGAGGCAGAGGTCACGGAGCAACATGCCAACTGGCTTGCTCTCCTCAGTATGCTCAGTTTTTTTGTTGTTGTTGTTTCTTTATTGTTTGTTTGTTTGGTTGGTTGGTTGGTTTGGTTTTGGTTTTTCGAGACAGGGTTTCTCTGTGTAACCTTGGCTGTCCTGGACTCACTTTTGTAGACCAGGCTGTCCTCGAACTCACAGAGATCTGTCTGCCTCTGCCTCCCCAAGTGCTGGGATTACAGGCGTTCCCCACTGCACCTGGCTCCAGCTTGTTTCTTAATACAACCCTGGACCACCTGCCCAGGGGTGGCACCACCCACAGTGGGCTGGACTCTCACGTCAATCATCAATCAAGAAAATGCCCCACACAGGCCAATCTGGAGGAGGCACTTCCTCTGTGAAGGTTCCCTCTTCCCAGGTGATTCTAACTTGTGTCAAGTTGTAAAAACAGAAACCAAAACATAACCAGCACAGCCCCCTCAGTCATAACTCCTCATGGATCCGCCTTGCTGCTGGGCCTCTGGAAACCAGGTGTGCGGCTTCACCTTCTCTGGAACCACAGAGGTCAGAGGTCATCTGCTCTTACTCATCCCACCTTTGTCTTCCTGACCCTCAAACCCAGGCTCCAGATGATCCTACTCAGGCAGGGTCTGGAGGGTCTGCCTCTCACCAGCGAACGGAGGCAGAGGAGACACAGGACAAGCCCCAGGGCTTTGGCTCCTCACTTCCTCCCTGAAGGACCCTGAAAAACACTCAAGGCTAGTACAGGTATTTTTGGTACATACCACTGTGGCTCTGAACATCAACTGGAGAGTGAGGCAAGGATGTTTAGGCATAAGGAAAAGGAAGCAGCTCCCACTCAAGAACCAGGAGGACCTGAAAGAGGTCCCATGTGAAATATGTAAAAAGCCCCCTTGTTTTTTTTTTTTTTCCTTTCTAGAGCCTCAGGCATGGTGGGTAAATGTTCTGCCACTGAGCCACATCCCTGGTCCTTCTTTCACTTTGGCTTTGTGAGCGGGGGTCTCTCTATGTACTCTTGGCTGGCCTAGAACTTGCTATGTAGAACAAGCTGGTCTCTAACTCACAGAGATCTGCTGCCTCCCAAGTGTTGGGATTTAAGGTGTGTCCAGTTTATTTTTGGACCATGTCCAATTAATTTTTTGTTGTTTGATATTTTTGTTGTGGTGGTTGTTGTTTTTTGTTTTTCTGTTTTGTTTTTCGAGACAGGGTTTCTCTGTGTAGCCTTGGCTGTCCTGGACTCACTTTGTAGACCAGGCTCTCCTCGAACTCATAGAGATCTGCCTGCATCTGCCTCCCTGAGTTTTTTTTTTTTTAATTATGTATGTGTACACGTGTCTGTGTGTGAGTGTGGGCTCCTCCCGTGAGGGTGTTGGATCCCCTGGAGTTGGAGTCGGTCACAAGCAGTTGTAAGCCACCTGATGTGGATGTTGGGAACTGAAGAGCAGTGTGTGCTTTTAATCTGGAGCCATCTCTCCATATACTGGCATTTTTTAAAGATTTTTTTTTATATGAGTATTTCACCTGTATGTATATGTATGTACCACGTGCATGCCTGGCACCCTCAGAGGTCAGAAGTGAGCATCAGATCGCCTGAAACTGAGGTTATAAATTGTTGTGAGCTCCCATATCGGTGCTGGGAATTGAACCTGGGTCCTCTGGAAGAACAGCCATCTCTTTTGCCACTTTTCTATTTTAATTATTTTTCAAATTTATTTTTGCAGTGCTGGGGAACAAACCCAGGGTGTTGTGAATGCCAGGAAAGCACTCCAGCTTTGGAAACTTTTCTGCTCCAAAAGATTAATGATTAAACAAAAGAAAAACCAGACTAATTAGGTCAACAACTGCTTCAGAAAAGACGTAACAAAATGACACAGAATATGGGTGGGACGGGAGGAAGCACACCATGGCAAAGCTCATGCTCTGTTGTGCACTGTTGGGCTATCTCTGGAAGAGGGACTGTGGCCTGGGACAAGGACATGTGCTAGACTCTTAAGGTTTGGGTACCAAACTTTAGGCAATAGCTAAAGTAATAATAATAACAGAGAGTGATAAGCTAGATGGGGTGGTGCACATCTGTAATCTCAGCCCTTAAGAGGTAGAGCCCAGAGGTTTGGCTCTATAGCAAGTCTGGGACCACCCTAAGCTACATGAGGATCCACCTTAAAAAAAAAAAAAAGCAAGCAAGCAAAGCTGGTGGTAGCACACGCCTTTAATCCTAACACTCTGGGAGGTAGAAGCAGGCAGATTTCTATGAATTTGAGGCCAAACTGGTCTACAGAGCTAGGACAACCAGGGCTACACAAAGAAACCCTGTCTTGAAAAACCAAGGGAAAAAAAACTGGTCAGACAGGTCAGTGGTTAAGAACACTGGCTGCTTTTCCAAAGGTCCTGTGTTCCAGTTCCCACCGATGCCCTCTTCTGGCATGTAGGTGTACATGCTGACAGAGCATTCCTACATTTAAAAAAATACAGACTTTAAAAAAAAAAAATGTTTAAAAGCAAGCCAGGCAGTGTCGGTGCACACACCTTTAATCCAAACAGTGGTGGTGCACACCTTTAAACCCAGTATCCAGAAGGGAGAGGCAGGTGGATCTCTGAATTTGAAGCCAGCCTGGTCTACGGAGTGAGTTCCAGGACAGCCAGAGTTACACAGAGCTCAGCAGCTGTGAGCACTGGCTGCTCTTCCAGAGGACTCAGGCGCAGTTCCCAGCATCCAACAGCCTCACCCAGACGTACTTGCAGACAAAATATCAATGCACATAAAAATAAAAATAAGGAAAATAAGAAAAAATACACATTACAAAAGAAGGCAGAAGAGAGGAGAAGGTACATGTCTCTGTTCCAGTCCTCACTTCACGCTCCTATTTTTGCTCGGTACCACAGTGGAGGAAGCATGGAAGGGTCGAAAACTGAACAGCAGGTGGCATACTGCCCTATCCTCATCAATAACACTCCCGTCAAAACATATGGCTTGCCAGACTGGATGAAAAAAGCAAAATTACACTGTAGCACAGCTGAACTCACCATAACAGCCAAGCATGGTAGTGACAGGAAGATGGCAAGTTCAAGGCCAGACTAGACTATATAACCAGACCCTGTCTCAAAAGAAAAACCATTATAAGGACAAATAAATTATTTAAAGGACAGGAAAGGATCCACCATGCTGATGGGAGGGTCAATGTTCAAAGTTATCCAAGACTCAGCCTGGGATATCCTGCTCCACCTGGGCCATTTGAGACCCTGCCTCAAATCTACTGCTGTAACAGAAAGACTAGATTGAGCCTTTCTTCTAGAAGAAGGCATGCCAATATTAATATCAGACAAAACGGGTTTTTTAGCAATAATATTCCCATGAACAAAGAAAGGTACTTGATAATGACAAGATTGCTAAAGATGTGTGGCCTCCAGAGAATTCTTAGCTTCCAATATTAGAAGCATGGTGTAAAATCAGACTGCCAAACTAAAGAGCGACTGCTCTGTGATAAGATGTAACATAATAAAGAGACGTGGCAGCCCCAACAAGCTTGCACTAACAAAGGACTCAAAGGACGGGGACACAGTTCAGGAGGTAGAGTGCTTGTCTTGCATGCATGAAGCATGAGCTCAATCCCCAGCAGACCCATGCATGCACACACACATACACACACACCTGAAGGACTCCCAAGTGAACAACAGTTAAACAAATAACCCAACCTGACTGGGGATTTGAAGCACTTCACTGAAGAAACGGGTTCAGAAAATGACTAAGAAAACGGTAGATAGGGGAAGCCCAGTGAGAGCTGCCTTCCACAGCACCGCACAAGGTGGCCACTGTGGACTGCCATTCTGTAGCACTACGCATGGCGACCACTGTGGTCTGTCACAGGGCATCACTGACCACAGACCTAGGGAGATGTGAAGGACCTAGAAGTCTCTCCTTTCCCAGCTGGACAAAGTCCAAAGCTACCAGCTATGCACGTGGCCACGGCAAACTAGATCACGGCAAAGTGTGAGCTCCTGAACCTCTACACACGTGTTCCCGTCAGCCCACTTCAGGTTGACTCAAGAGGGAAACAGGCCAAGCAACCAACCAAGGAGGTGAGCATGCTCCAAGGGTGAGTTGGGACGCTACATTTCTTTTCTTTTTCTTTGTTTTATCGTTGCATTTTTACTCGATATTGAATGGTAGGGTGGGCAAGCCACATCTAGGGTTCAGGCTCGCCTGTCAGGCTTGTACAAGCGCTTTTACCTGCTGAGCCATTCTGCAGGAATGAAAGGACATCACACTTCCTTTCTTCCTTGGTGCTGAGAACCGGACTGATGGCCTCACACAGGAGACAGGCGCTGTGCTGTGCAGTTATCTTCCCAGCCCTAGGCGTTTCAATTTGAAGACCAGGCTCAGCCTTGATCAGTCTGACACTGGGCAGGAGAAGCTAAAGCCCCTGATTCCCCAGGACCCCACAAGTCCACCGATTCCCACAGAGCCTCTGCTTGACTCAGCCCTCCTCAAGCTGCAACCAACTACTGCCAATGTCTACAGCCCTTCTGTGCCCAGACCTTCCTCGGTCACACCCGCCTTCCCCTTCCCACTGCCTGGAATGGTCTTTAAGTGCCCTGGGACTGCATTGTTCTGACCACAGTGGCTGTGCTTCTCAGGGGAGAGGCCACAGCCTCTCTAGAAATTCCTTGAAGGATCTGAGGCCTCAGGACTGTGTGCTTTGTTCATGTCTGTTTGCCATGCTGCCAGCAGAGCCAACACATTGTCCCCAAACTCTGCTGAGACACCTTTACCTAGACCCCATGTAGGCACACACTGCCCTCCTTATTTCCGTGGCTAGTTCAAAACCCCTTCACCACTGTCAGCTCTCAGGCTCAGTTTACCCATTTCTCCCAGTCGACTCTAGGTCTGGGACACTCTTGAGTACCTACTGCTGGCCAGGCCTGGACCCTGTAGAACTCACTCCATAGACCAGGCTGGCTTCAAACTCAGAGATCTACCTGCCTCTACCTTCTGGATACTGGGTTTAAAGGTGTGCACACCACTGGTTAGATTAAATGTGTGTGCACCAACACTGCCTGCTTGCTTTTTAACATTTTAAAAATGTATGTATTTTTTTAAATGTAGAAACGCTCTGTCAGCATGTACACCTACATGCCAGAAGGGGGCATCGGATCCCTTTTATAGATGGTCATGAGCCACTATGTGGTTGCTGTTAATTGGAACTCAGGACCTTTGAAAAGCAGCCAGTGTTCTTAACCACTGAGCCGCCTGATCAGCTTTTTTTTCTTGGTTTTTCAAGACAAGAGTTTCTTTGTGTAGCCCTGGCTGTCCTAGCTCTATAGACCAGGCTGGCCTCAAACTCATAGAAATCTGCCTCATAGAAATCATGGCCCTGCCCCAGATGGTCTGGCAGCCTCCTATAACTCTGAGCTGCTTTTGGCCTGCTCTGAAATGCACCTGGCTTCAGAGGCCATCTGACTTGTGTTTCTGGGACTCTGCTGGGTCCCTAACAGTACGCATCTGTGATAGAGACTATAAATGTCTGAGAAGTGGTCTTGTGCCCCTCCCACTCGACACCTGACCTCTAGCTTCCAAAGTCACCCCCACACAGTCTAGGACTGCCCTCCCCAGCCCCTGCTTTCCCGAATCACCCTCTACAGCTCCCAGCAGTGGGCAAGTCTGTACTGCCCACGGGTGCTTGCAGGGCAGAAGGCAGCCCAGGAAACCACAGCCTGACAGGTATTGGTCCACAGTGCCACCTGCGGCAGCCCAGGGGGTTGAGCCTTGTGTCCAGGCCAACCCTATCTGTTTTTCACTCAACATCCGCTTCTCGGCGCTGGAGGGCATTAGGGCAGCTTGGGCAGGGCTCTCTGGCAATCCTACACTGCTTTCTGCTTGCCAGCCTGAGGGCACACTTACATGTGGCCTGGAAGCTGGAAGTGTGTTGACATTAGCCAGCGCTGGAGGCTGCCCATCCTTCGGGATCCTGAACTCTCCCCGGAGTTAGGCTTGGGGGTGCCTGTGTGATTTGAGTACCTGACGTGAGCAGGACTGAAAGGTCACTGTCCTAGAAGGCTTGTTGAGGCAGCCAGGCAACAGGAAAAGTCATACTACGGGCTTCTGTGTGATGGTCAGTGGGGTCCGGGGCTCCCCACCCTCCTGCAGGTAGGAGGAAGGGAGGGAGGAAGTCCAGCACAGGGCTCATGGGTGCAGTGTCTTCCCTGATGGAAGGCACAGCGGAGCTAGAAGCCCTCCTGTCAAAAGGAGGGCATCTCAGACTGGGGATGAATGCTTACCTAGCATGTACAAAGCCTTGAGTTTGATCCTCAGCCCCTCATAGATCAAGTATGGTGGGTCACACTAGTAATCTCAGCCCCTGGGAGGTGGAGGACAGAGGAGCAGCTCAGGTTATCCTTAGCTACATAAACAGTCAACACTAGTCTGGGCTACATAAGACCAGCATCCAAGAGGAAAAAAGAAAGAAGAAAAAGGAGGAGGACGAAGAAGAAAGGAGGAAGAGGAAGAAGAAGAGGAGGAGGAGGAGGAAGAAAAAGAGGATGTCCAGCTGCAGCCACCCACACTTCAGGCTAAGACCTATCCAGGTCCACCTAGTACCCCTAGTATACCTAGTATCATCTGTGGTCCCTCCATTGGATACCAATACAAGACATCCATGAACAAAAAGGCCCCCAGGCAGAGGAGCATGGTAGTGAGCTCTCCACCCGTTTCAGAACACAGTTCCACCCCACCAGGTAGGACTTAACCTCAGGCAGTTACTTCCCTGCTAAGGCTGTGGAGGCCAGGGCCTATGTCCAGAGGGAGGGGGCTGATCACAACTAAATCTCAGCCTGAGAGCCAAGGCCTGATCATACAAGTGGTGGAGCCTAAGCACTCCACCAGGAAGAAACTGAGGAACCGCCACTGAAGGGGCTGTGGGGATCACATACCCCCTCTAGCTGTGGGTCCCTGGCCATAGCACAAGATTTGCTGGCTTCAATTCACCAGAATTGACTCCAAGGCTCAGGGCAAATTCTGCAAGAGCCAGAGAAATAAACGTTGACCAGAGTATGGGACCAGAGAGCAGGAGTTGCCCAGGATCTTGGACATTCTGTAGAGGTAGTAGGGCCACAGCACAGCATGGCTCCAGGTAGGGGTACCAGCTAGCAGGACCCTACAGCAGGGGTTGCAGGTCCCTGGAGAAGGTGGACTGGGGATACTTTGCCTCCTACATAGTCCCAAGGCAACCAGGAGGCCAGGGCACAAGAGAATTGGAGGAGGGGTCACCAGGGTTATTTGGGGGCAGAAGGAGAGGAGGGCACAGCCCCTTCTGGGGCAGCTAATGAGGCCCAGGCCCTACGGAACTGCAGAGTCCAAGGCTGACTTCCACCTACTACCCATGGGACATGGCAGGCGTGACTCCTGCTCCAAGGCATGAAACCCCTCAGCCACTTGTGTCAACAGTCAACAGTTCTCACCCTCTCCCCAAGCAGTGGGTGCCCATCAGCCAGCCTGGAAGCTCACTGGCCATCAAAGGTACAAACAGCCCGCCCAAAGCCTTCAAGAAGCATAGCAGCCCCACACTTTATGCCCAGTCTTTGGGAAACCAGAGCTATATCCCCACTGACTCCACACTGGCTGTTCAGACCTGGCTCACCCTGGCCACAGCTGGGCCCCCTCCTGGAGCATGGTTCAGCCACAGGGGAGAATCTCTACTTCTGGTGTAGACATCTTTCCCAAACTCTCCCTAATTTTCATCGGATGATGTACAGCTGTCAAACCAAAGCGACTGGGAAGACACCAGTTCTTCTTGGGCCCAGCAGTCAGGGACAGATGATCGGGATGGGCTGTACCTGGGCTATCCCTCTATGAATGAGACCTAGCAAACCCAGGCTTCTTTCTTGTGGCAGTAGTGAGGACCCAAGCGTAATGAAGAGCTTTCGAAAGCACCTGCTAAGAACAAAAGCCTTCAACCTGACACAAAAGCCAGTTTTTTAGCTGTGCAGGATCCCGGGCCACCTCCCTCTAGGCCAGTATTTCTCAACCTGTAGGTCACAACCCCTTTAGGGACTGAACAAGAGGCCACCTAAGACCATCAGAAAACACAGGTTATTTGCGTTATGATGCATGAGAGCAGCAAGAGTACAGTTATAAGGTAGCAACGAAAATAATTTGATGGTTAAGGGTCACCACAACACGAGGAACTGTATTAAAGGCTTGCAGTGTTAGGAAGGTTGAGAATCACTGCTCTGGACACTGGACTCGAGGACCAGAGCTGGCTTGGGCCCCCACTTCATAGCCAAGCCTAGGTCCCAGGAGTCCACTGTCCAGGGCTTGGCCACACTGATGGACGTGTGGACAATCATACACTTGTCCAGCTATAGGTTCCGCTTTCCTGGCCAGCCAGGGGGACCTGAAGCTTATCACTGTGATTGCTGACGGAACAATGGTGCACACACACTTATCTCCCTGGCAGAGCTATCTCGGCCGTCAGAGCTGTTTGCTCAATGCATTCACTCTCCCAAGTCAGAAGACAAAAACACCATTGAGCCATGATTTCCCACCAATCAAGTGTGTTGTGGAAGGTGGACCCTGATGCCCTCCTGTGGCCCCTCCTCACCAGGATGGAGCCATCGACCTGGGAAAGGGCAATGCCGCTCCCTAGAACTAACTTCTTGCTGCAGGTGCATGCAGCCCAAAACTGCCTAGAAGGTCCCAGAAGGCACAGCTCTGAGGCACTCATAAGTGTGCACGTGCACACACCCCTGAAGATTGTTAGACAAGCATATTCAGCCAGCCATGCACACCTAGGGCTCCTAGACACACAGGGTCATAAGTCCCTTGTACATGACTGCCCCGTTTGAGGGTCTATCCTGAGTTCCTTCTCACCTGCCCAAGCCCACCTGGGAGTATGCGGCCAGAGTGAGGACAAGCTCCATTTGTGTCGCTCTAGGTGAAAGCTTCACTCTGTTCCTCAGTTTCTCACCTGAGTGACTGCTGTTGAGGGCTAAGAAACTGCTAAAAGGGAGATGGCTGGAACCCTTGCACAGAGGTAGCCCATGGCAGTTCAGTGTCCAAGTGGGTTCAATAGTAATGGGGACAGAGACTGTCTCTGACAGGAACTGATTGGCCTGCTCTTTGATCACCTTTCTCTGAGGGGGGAGCAGCTTTACCAGGTCACAGAGGAAGACAATGCAGCCACTCCTGATGAGACCTGATGAGACCTGATAGACTAGGATCAAAGGGAAGAGAAGGAGGACCTCCCTTATCAGTGGACTGGGGGAGAGACACAGGTGGGGAAGAGGGAGGGATGGTGGAATTGGGAGGGGACGAGGGAGGGAGCTACAGGGGGGATACAAAGTGAATAAACTGTAATTAATAAAAATAAAAATAAATTTAAAAAAAGAACACCTATTATTTATTCTTCCAAACAACCAGAGTTTGATTCCCAGCATCCAACCACATCAAGCAGATCAACACTGCCTGTAACTTGAATTCCAGCTCCAACTTCAACTCCTCTAGCCTCTGCTGGCACCTGCACTCACACACACATACCTACACACATACACACACATAAGCAAAAGCAAGGAAAACTAAGAGAGAAAATTCTATCACTAAGAGACGCTAGAGAAACAGCTCAGCCATTAAGAGCGCTTGTTGATGTCTCGGTGGTTAAGGGCACTGGCTGTTCTTCCAGAGGAGCAGGGCTCAATTCCTAGCACCTACAACTTTATATAGCTCCAGTCCCAGAGAATTTGATGCCCTCTCTGGCCTCTGCAGGTACCAGCAACATACATGG
>REGO01000892.1:0-17923 GCA_010120015.1 Rhombomys opimus | reverse complement strand
AAAAAAAAAAAAAAAAAAAAACCTAGATAAATAAATGTATTAGAAAAAAGATGGAAGGAAGGGACAGATGGAGGAAGGGAAGGAGAGAGGAAGGATAAAAGCAATAAGAACAGGCCACCCAGAAGCACAAAGTATTAGATGACCACTCCACCCACTGAAACTGAACTCACAGAGTTTCTGTAAAGATAATGTTCTTTTGGTTTGGTTTGGTTTGGTTTGGTTTGGTTTGGTTTGGTTTGGTTTGGTTTGGTTTGGTTTGGTTTGGTTTGGTTTGGTTTGGTTTGGTGGGAAGGGGTTGTTGGAATTTTTGCAGGGAGGAGGTTGCTAAGTCAAACCTAGGGCCTCAATATGGTAGACACACACTGTATCACAGTGCCACAGCTTTAACAGGAAACACAAAACATTGAAGCTGAGGTTTATTTACTGAAAACATCCACTGCTTTGTCACAGGATCTGCTGCATTTGCTCTGAGCCAACCAAGGACAGCATCTGGTTGCTCACAGTATGTGAGATGGGTGACCAGAGGAGACAGCCTGGGTCCAGGTTAGGGAGCTTGGCCTAGCTTAGCTGTGAGATACAGGCCCATTTGAAGACCCAGACTCAGGCAAGGCTAGAGCCAATACCAAACCTGCAATGAACACAGCTATGAGGCTGCTTCTGAGTTCCTGCAGGGGTGCAAGGGGCACCACTCAGCACTCATGGGCTCAGAGTAACCAAAACCACCACCAGGAGGTCCCTGTGCCTCACTCCAGGCTCCCAGTGGGACTGCACAGACTCAGGGGGCATGACGTCTCTTGGCTGAGAGACAGTCTCAAGGAAGACCCTGCCCTTTTCTGATCCCAACCTTAACCCTGATTCTGGCCCTCAGCCTGACCTTTTGTACTAGCCCTAGCATTAGCCCCTTAAGAAGCTGGCATGCATCTCCCCTTTGGCCCCTGGCTCTCATATTCCCAGGAGCCCATATTCCAAGTAGGTTGACTGGTTGTCTAAGGGAACCCACAACTCACTCAACCCATGGAGATGCTGCAAAGGTGAGTAACTTCACCCACAGAACAAGAGTCCAGAACACAGCAAACAGTGCCAGGGAACCCCTCCCCAGAAACCTTTCCCTAAGTGGTCTTTCTACTGGAGGGAAAACTCACAATAAACTGAGCAGACCCAGCAAGTAAGTGTCTCAGGTCAGGTACCAGGATCCAGGGTGGAGGCTGGATGACCTGGCAGGATGGGGAGATGGCCCAGCCACTCTGATATCCCTCTGGACCAGCTCCACCCCAAGGCACCCAAGTGTGTAGCCGATGGTGTCCACAGTGATCTGTCAGTTAGGAGGGGCTGTGACAGAACCCACCCTGGCCCCCTGGGACAGCCAAAAGCAGGAGGTGTTTGTGGGCCCCTACAATATATGTATCAGCCCCCTGCTGCGAATGGGAAGATAATGGGGCCACAAGCATTGCAGAATTTTCCAAAGACGTCTGAGTCCTGATAAAGCGGAACCCCATATCCTGTTTGGCCACCGCTGTGCCCGGCAGGCGGTGGTGATCACAGGCCTGGGGTATGGGGCACAAGTGGGTGCGGCAGGGGAAGGGCACACCACCCCTACATAAGCTTCGGAGAGCTAGACACTCGAGTCGCAGCGCAGGCAGCAGCAGGACTGCCTGAACGCCCAGCAGGAGAAGACCAGGGCTGGTGGCCACCTCTCCGCTCCAGGAGTGCGACCATGGCCAGGGTTCAGCTGCTGCTGCTGTTGCTGTTCTTCAGGGGATCCCTAATCCATGCTGGTGAGTGGGCGTCTGCCAAGCTGTGCCCAGGGGGGCCAAGTACCCAATGCCCTCCACAGGTTCCTGTGCATGGGGAAGTCCTCAGGTCTTCTTGCCTCGTTGACTCTCCTGAGGCAGGCTAGCCATGTGAACAGTGATGAATGGAAGGCAGGTGGGGCCCAGCAAACTGCTCAGACCTGTTCACCTCCTGTGAGCTGGTAGCCAGGAAAAGAATGGGCTCATCTGAAACAGGGGATGGGGCTCCCTCTTGCACATCTCAACAGTTTTGGTAACAGCAGGGCGCAATGGTAACAGGACAGACCTGGTACTCTTTCTCTCTCCCCCTTGGCTCTGGCCCTAAGAGTTCTCTGAGAAGCCTGAGGTATGTGGGGGCAGGGGCAAGTGTCACCCCAACAGAGTCATCCCTTTGGTGTGACTTGTGGAGCCAAAGTTGCCGGGCAGAATTCAGGCTCCACTGCTCCTTGCCCCACTAACAGAACTAACAGAACTGTACTGCTGGCTCCAGGTTTCAACTTCCCTCCTGTATATATGGGAAGACATCCTGTACCACCCCAGACCACAGCTCTGAATGCCCATCGAAGATATCATGGGCTTCCCCTGGGGGGTAGGTAGTCCATATAGAGCCCACCCTCTGATTATAGCCAGCCTGAGGGCAGGAGTGCCAGGTGTATCTCAGACTTTAAATAATGTGATGTTCCACATGGGACAAGAGCCTCTTGGGAGCACAATAGACAAAATATTGAGGCAGTGGAGCCAGACCCAGGTCTGAGACCAAGAAAGGCCAGGAGCTGAGCCTGTGCTATTCATACTACATAGAATGGAGTGGACCCCAATATCCCAATCCTGCCTAGAAGATAGAGAAATGTGAGCTACAGAGGGTGTCACCCAGGGAGCCTGGACCCTTTTCCATACTCCTAGGACTCACTGGACAGGAGCAGGTGCTGCTGGCTTCCATAGACTTCAGATCTTCCATTCCCACTGCCTGCTAGATCCTGAGGAGGGGGAGGGTGATGTGTGAGCATCAGGTTTAAGGCTCAGGCCCAGTATGAGTCCCACTCCTGCTCCTACCAGGTCCTCACTGGATTGCCAGAGAGGATTCATGGGCTAGAGCATAAGAGTCCCAAGGGGCACTCAGAAATGCCATGATAAGTTCCTCCCCACTCCCACTAGCCACCCAAGCGCTCAACTGATCCATCTCTGCTCTAGGTGTCATTCAGAAGTGCACATACTCTGGAAATGACTGGCAGAATGAGGGAGAGAGCTTCTTACCTAAAGCTCATGAGATGATGTGAGGGTTATTTGTCTGTGACATCTATCACCCCATTGATGGCTAAGTTGATTCTTGGCTGATCTGGCTGGCTAGGCAAACATCCCCTTCCTCCCTCACTGCTCCATTTAAGACTCTCTTGAAGCTATACCTGGGGGCTGGAGAGATGGTTCCGTGGTTAAGAGTATTGGCTGCTCTTCCAGAGGACCTAGGTTCAATTCCCAGCACCCACACATCAGCTCACAATTATCTGTCACTCCAGTTCCAGGAGACCTAATACCCTCACACAGACATACAGGCAGGCAAAATACAATACAAGTGAAATAAAAATAAAAATTATAGAAGAAGAAGCAGTAGCAGCAGCAGCTATGCTTGGTTCAGAAGGATGTCCTTCCTCAATCTAGGAAGACTGTTCTTTAATCAAGGGAGTGACCATGAGCAGCTGTGCTCCCCAGCTAAAGACAAACACCCCAAACTGAGGAGAGCTCAGGGCGGGGCCCAGATGGAAAACTGCATCCCAAAGGATGCAGAGTGTGGTCCAGCTTGTCCGCAGGGTGGAAAGTGTGTCAGGTAAGACACTGGCAGAGGGGTCCAGGACAGCACAGCTCATGGGAACTCTGGAGGAGCCCTCCCTCACACAGGTTGACTGGTCCTGTGGTTACCTGGCCCTGCCTGGCGGTCACCGTGACCCATCACAGCTATCTTGGAGGCTGCCAAGGAGGAAAAAGGGAAGAAAACCGTGTGCAGGGCCCAAGATGTGGGCGTAGGCAGCCTCTGGGGAGTTTAAATAATAGACACAGAGACTGGGTAGCCAGACCAGGAACACAGCTGGGGTGTGGCCAGGCAGAGGGGGGCAGCCAAAATCTACCTTAGCCCTCTGCCCTCTCCCAGGCTGCTGCCTCTCAGCACACCCCAGGCCCACCCTCTCACAGCCCTACTAAGAGCTTCATGAAGGCGAGCCTTGCACAGAGCAAGTCCCCTCAGAGCCTGTTCCTACATTTAGATTCTCTCCCTGCTGAGCCCCGAAACCTGGCTCAGCTGAGCAGTGAACAGGGAGAGATGCTGGCAGACAGGCATCAATGTCCGAGATACTCCTATCTCGACACGGCACTAGCTCCCCAGGGGCTTCTTACTAGCTCTACTTCACTCCCTGCTTGCCTCCATAGGACAGTGTGCCCCTCCAGCACGCCCCAGACTAGAGAGCCCCTAGGCCCTGTTCCCACGTTACCTCCTCAGAGAGGCTGCCCTCCCATTCCAGCATGTGCAGCAGCAGCTGACTGCTCATCACTGCAGGTCACTCCCGAAGCCTGTGTGCTGTGTGGGTGGATGCCACATTCCCGGGACCTTGTGGGAACAAGCTCTGTGCTGTGGATCTGCAGCATCTGACGTGGTGATAGGCACCAAGCAGGAGTTTCATGCAGCCGGGCCAAAGATGGAATATGTGAACAAATGAAGAACCCAGAAAGTAATGAGAACTGGAGAGGTGTTCGAGCTGGGGAAAGACGAGCCGAGATGCCAGGGTTTGGGCTGGAATCCACCCTTTGCAGATTCCTCCCTCAAAGCCTGCTACCTATGACTACTCGGTTAAGCACACTGCAGACAAGCTCGTGCTGCTTCCTACAGATGATGGGCAAAGGGGGGTATGTGTACTTGGGCAGCCTCAGGTAGAAGTGGACAAGCCCATCGAAGATGACAGCAGGGTGGGACAGGTTGAGATAACAGTGCCCACACTAACCATGAGTCCTGCCCATTCAAGTCTGGACACCACCTCCTTTGCCAGCCTAAGAATGTTCCAAAGACAGGTGAGAGCCATCAGAAACAACATCACTGTTGACCAGAGTGGGAGAGGCCCAGTGGTCCAGTGTGCAGGAAGGAAGAAGCCACAGCTTAAAATACACACACACACACACACACACACACACACACACACACACACACACACACACGTATAGTGTATAGTTGGAATTTCCACAAGAAGGATCCAGGAATGAATGAAAGTCTCAGCTCAGGCCTCCACTAAGAGTTCTCAGCCAAGGCATTAGCTGAGGGCTGGGTATTTGGGAACTGTGACCTCTATGCCTGGCCCTTCCCTGACTAGAGTGGCTACAGGAACCATGGTGGATGGTGCTGAATTATAGCTTCTGTCTTGCAGGTGCCTGGACTGGAGATGCCACCGATTCTGACACTGAGGATAACCTGCTACCCTGTAAGAAGACCTAGACAGAAGGCAGAGCTCAGGCCGGAGCTGGGTGGACATGTGGGGTTGGGGCTATGGTGGGCTCTCCAGGGATACAGCTTCTGGGCCAGGCTGCCCCAGATAGTCCCTTCCTGGACACAGGATAGGGGACTGAGAATGTATCATTTTCTTTGCAGCCCCAGAAAAGGGCTGGTGCTCCACATGGGGAGCTGGCCACTTCTCTACCTTTGACGGCCATGAGTATAATTTCAAAGGGATGTGCAATTATATCTTTACGGCCACCTGTGGGGATGCCATGCCCACCTTTAGCATCCAGTTGCGCAGAGATAAGGATGGAGACATCTCCCGGATCATCATGGAACTGGGGGCCTCTGTGGTTACCGTGAACAAAGAAACCATCTCTGTCAGGGACATCGGGTAAGCGGGGCAGGGCAACCAGGGTTGGGGAGGGGCAGAAGGGACAGCTGCTGACTTGTCTTGCCCACAGGGTTGTTAGCCTGCCCTACACCAGCAATGGTCTCCAGATCATGCCATATGGCCAGAGTGTGCGGCTGGTGGCCAAGCAGCTGGAGCTGGAGTTAGTCATCATGTGGGGTCCAGATGCCCATCTTATGGTGAGAGCCATGAGCTGACAAACAGCATTCAGAAAGTCCCGCCTCAGAGCGAGTCCCAGCAGCCCTGAATGGCAGGACAGCACTGACTGCTGGCCAGCAACCCAAGAGGCTCTGAGCTTAGATAGCAGCTCAGTTCCCCCATCTGAAAAGGAAGAGGATCCAGCCAGAAAAGGAAGCACACACCCCACCCCCAGGAAGGGCAGAGTGGGAAGGTGGGAGCACCCGAAACCTTGAAGCAAGAGGCCAAGGGCTCTCCAGCCTGGGTGGGGAACTCCTTATGCATCCCCCCAGGAACCAACAGTGCTGCCCCACCCCCCACAGGTCCTGGTAGAGAAGAAGTACATGGGCAAGCTATGTGGAATGTGTGGGAACTTCGATGGAAACACTGACAACGAATTCCTGAGCGAGGATGGTAGGCTGGGTCAGGGGTGGGTGGTCAGGCCCCAGGCCCCTCTGTAGTCATTCCAATATGCTGATCCCTCTCCTACGCCCCCAAGGCAAACTTCTGGAACCCCACAAGTATGCTGCACTCCAGAAGCTAGACGACCCAAATGAGATCTGTGCCCATGAAGCCATCTCCAGCCCCACCATCCGAAAGACCAGATATGTATGTAGGGTGGCCCAGAACCCAGGGCCAGGATGTGGCTGACACACGGGGCTGTGTAAGGGTCTCTGGGGCTAATGCCACCCCCACTTCTGGCCTCCTAAGCACCCCCCACCCCACCCCCCAGCTGTGACCTTACTAATGTGATTCTGAATGGCTCTCTTTTCAGGCCCAGATCTGCAACCAGCTACTAACCCTAGTGTCCCCTGAGTGCGATGTGCCTAAAGAGCCACTGGTGCTGAGCTGCCAGGCAGACATGGCTGAGTGTGCCCAGCCAGGCCAGCAGAACTGCAGCTGCGCCACACTGTCTGAATACTCCCGTCGGTGCAGCATGGCCGGCCAGCCTGTCCGCAACTGGAGGACCCTCGGACTCTGCCGTGAGTCCCAGACAGGGTGAAAGGGAAAGCAGCTTCCGGAAGGGGAGGGGCTAAGCAAACATGAAGTAGGAACTCAGGAAGGCTGG
Source organism: Rhombomys opimus (assembly GCA_010120015.1). NCBI lineage: Eukaryota > Metazoa > Chordata > Mammalia > Rodentia > Muridae > Rhombomys > Rhombomys opimus. Next base: position 11,003 of record REGO01000892.1, on the reverse strand, counting down.
CAGGAGCTTCTTACCAGAACCCATGTCTGCTGCCCGCAGCCATGAGCCAGTGCCCAGCTAACCAGGTGTACCAGGAGTGTGGTGAGGTCTGCGCCAAGACTTGCTCCAACCCACAGCACAGCTGCTCCAGCCTCTGCACCTTCGGCTGCTTCTGCCCCCATGGTGAGAATGTATACTAGCACTCAAATCGTCAAAACTCAATTGCACCATGACCCAGCTTGGCTTAGACAATCCCTATCTGAGTCCCAGGTTCAGGCCTTACTTACCCACCCTAAAACTTGCAGTCAGCCCAGGACTGCAGGCCGAGTGGGCAGTGGGAAGCAGGGATCTACAAGTACTGAGGAGAGGTGGGCTCTGAGTTGTGCAAGGCACCTTCCCCCAGGGATGAGCTAGCAGGGATGAGCAAGGGACAGAGCCTGGGACTGACGGAGCAGCCCGCTGGGGAGGAGTCCCCACAGGAATTGATTGGCTGTGTAAAGAACATCTGCCCCACCTGAGCCCATGTTCTTAGGTACACTGCTTGACGATATATCCAGAAACCACTCCTGTGTGCCAGTCAGCCAGTGCCCCTGCATGCTCAATGGCATGGTCTATGGCCCTGGGGAGAACACAAGGACAGCCTGCCAAACCTGGTGAGCATAGAGAACAAGCTCTGCTGGCATGGGACATGGGGAGGGGTGCTATTTACCTTGGGACTCACAATCCACTGGGGGCTACCCCAATGCCCACCTGCAGCCAGTGTTCCATGGGCCGCTGGGTGTGCACGAAGCAGCCATGTCCTGGCCACTGCTCCCTAGAGGGTGGCTCCTTTGTCACCACATTCGACGCCAGGCCCTACCGCTTCCATGGCACCTGCACCTATACTCTTCTCCAGGTAGGAGGAGCCCTAGGGCTGGGGGAGAGGGGGCAGTTCATCCACGTCTGACCCACTCACTTCCCCAGAGCCCACAGCTTCCCGACGAAGGCACCCTCATGGCTGTGTATGACAAGTCAGGTTACTCACACTCAGAGACCTCCCTAGTGTCCATCATCTACCTGTCCAAGAAGGTAAGGCTACCTTCCCTGAATCAAGCACATGCCGTGGTCTACCGCCTGCAGGCCCTGCATCTGGCTCGGGCTTCTCTTACTTCCTACTCCCTCTATCCCTCCAGGACAAAATTGTGATCTCAGAGGATGAAGTGATCACCAACAATGGGGATACCAAGCTGCTGCCATACAGGACACGTAAGCTCTTCTGGGGTTGGCACTGGCATCTTTGTGTTGTCCTGACTTTGGAACATGGCAACAGCGACAGCCTTCTTAGCTCTGAAATCTTGCAGGAAACATCACCATCTTCAGGCAGACATCCACCCACCTCCAGATGGTCACCACCTTTGGGCTAGAACTTGTGGTCCACCTGCAACCTGTCTTCCAACTGTACATCACAGTCGGGCCCCAGTTCAAAGGCCAGACTAGAGGTAAGCTACTCTCCTGCTGGTCCCTCCCAGAGTCAGCCTGGCTGTCTTCTCTCTGTTGTAGCTAGATGCAGTGAGGACCCACGAGTGCCTTATACTGGCTCTCCGTATCCAGGGAACCTGTAGTCCCAGCCTCATGAGGCCAGTGATGATTAATCAAAGGAGCCCAGATGGAGAGACGAGAGCTTTTGGGTATATGGAGGAACTGGATGGGGGGGCCAGGACTCAGTTGCTTACAAATCCGGGCCCCACACAGGGCTCTGCGGCAATTTCAATGGGGACACAACGGATGATTTCACAACCAGCCTGGGGATCGACGAAGGCACCGCCTCACTCTTTGTGGACTCCTGGCGTGCAGGGAACTGTCCATCTGCTCTAGAGCGTGAGACTGACCCCTGCTCCATGAGTCAGCTCAACAGTGAGTTCCCTGCATCCCAACCCTCAGCCACCTGAGCCTGTTGGGGTGGATAGGGAACAGGACACCCACAGCTGCATCTGTTGTCCCCAGAGGTGTGTGCAGAGACGCACTGCTCCACGCTGGTGAGGAAGGGCGGCGTGTTTGAGAAGTGTCACGCTGTGGTGAACCCCCAGCCCTTCTACAAGGTGGGTCCAGTGGGCAATGGAAACGAAGATGAGGGGAAAGAGCAGCAGCAAATGCGGTCCTCGACACATGGGTCCTGCCTTTCCCACAGAGATGTGTGTACCAGGCCTGCAACTATGAGGAGACCTTCCCTCACATCTGTTCTGCACTGGGCACCTATGCTCATGCTTGCGCCTCCCGAGGCATCCTGCTCTGGGGCTGGAGGAGCAGTGTGGACAACTGCAGTGAGTGATAACTGTTATGAGAGCGAGTGGAGGGGTCAGAAGGAGCAGGGCACGGGATTAATTTAAGCCTAGACCACAAAAGGGCCCCTGTGGTCATCTAGGAGTTCTAGGGCCTTAACTTCTCTCGGCTGTTCCTCTGCCTACTAGTCATCAGAACTCAAGCCCTAGGCCCTCCCCACACATAGCCTCCTGTCCCGAGGACCTGACCCCTTGTTCTCCACAGCTGTGCCTTGCACTGGTAACCGCACGTTCAGCTACGATAGCAAGGCCTGTGGCCGTACCTGCCTGTCTCTGTCGGACCGTGAGGCAGAGTGTCATCCGAGTGCTGTGCCAGTGGATGGCTGCAACTGCCCGGAGGGCACCTACTTGAACCACAAGGCAGAATGTGTGCACAAGGCCCAGTGCCCCTGTCTACTGGACAGCAACAAGTTCGTCCAGGCTGACCAGTCAACCATGATCAATGGGGTCATATGGTACGGAAGGCAGGGCCGGGCAAGGCCTGGTGAGGGAGGGGCCCTGCACACCTGTGAGCTCACATGCCCCTGCCCCTTTCTTGTAGCTACTGCGTCAATGGGCGCCTGAGCTGCCCACGGCAGGCAGAGATGTTCTTGGGTAAGTGCATACCAGGAGGTGGCCATTTGACCCTGTACAGTAGGTCCCTGGAACGCTTGGTGTCCCCAGGTCCACCTGACCTCTCTCTTCTCCCTCCCTGCAGCAGCCTGCCCAGAACCCCAGACCTTCCAGTCCTGCAGCCAGTCATCAGAGGACAAGTTTGGAGCTGCGTGTGCCCCCACATGCCAGATGCTGGCCACAGGCATTGCCTGTGTAAGCAACAGTTCACTTTGTAACAAGAGGGGAGAGTTTCCACAGACCTACAGGAGCTCAGTTCAGGCCAGGGCCATGCTGAACCCATCCCTCTAGCTATGTCTCCGTCTCAAAAGCCAGTGCTGGGTATTGGGTCAGGAGATGATTGGTAGCTAGATAGCTGGAGGACAGGGTGCTTGTCTGTGCAATTCTGTGAGGACACTGTCTGGCTCCCAGCTTGGGAACCACGCCCACCCGTCCCTACGCATATGGCAGCTCGTTTTGATACACACACAAACGCACACACACACACTTGGAACATTACTGCAAGGGTGGCTTCTCTAGGAGCAAAACTCAGCTGCCCACGGAGACCTTAGAGAAGGCTGGACAAATGGAAAGAGCTGGGGAATCTCAGGGGCCGAAGCTACTAACCCTGTCTCCCCAACCCAGGTGCCCACCAAATGCGAATCCGGCTGCGTCTGTCCCAAGGGGCTCTATGAGAACAGCAATGGGCAGTGCGTGCCTGCAGAGGAATGCCCGTGTGACTTTGCAGGGGTGTCCTACCCTGGCGGTGCCGAGCTCCATACTGACTGTAAGACCTGGTAAGTTACGCCTCACCCCGAACACCCAGACCCCTAGGGCCATCTGGGCAGGCAACGACTCCCATAAGAAAGTTGTCTCAAGGTGGGGCTCCCAGAGGTGGGGTGTCCTAGGCCACCGCCCAGGCCTCCAGCCCACCTCCTCATATGGGAAGACTGCCTCCAACCACTCCTTCCCGCCCATCTCCCCAGCACTTGCTCACAGGGAAAGTGGACCTGCCAGCTCAGCACACAATGCCCATCCACCTGCGTCCTCTACGGTGAAGGCCACATCGTAACTTTTGACGGACAGCGCTTTGTGTTTGATGGCAACTGCGAGTACACCCTGGCCACGGTAACCACCGGGGCCGGTAACAAAGGCTGAAAGGAGCCGGGGTGGGGACCGTGAGGGTTTCTCTTCAACACGCTTTCCCTGCAGGACGACTGTGGTGCCAACAGCTCACAGCCTACCTTCAAGATCCTGACAGAGAATGTCATCTGTGGAAAGTCAGGGGTCACCTGCTCCCGAGCCATCAAGATCTCCCTGGGTGTGAGTGGCTGGGCCCCACAGGGTGGGAGAAGGCTGGCTGTATTTTGATCACCAGCTCCCAGGTCTCTCCAGCTTCCATCTTCACTAGACAACCCCGCCTACACACACACACACACACACACACACACACACACACACACACACACACACCATTCCTCCTCATTTGTATGACAGGAAGGGGTGGACAGAGATTGGTGACCAACTGGGTAGTTGCACCCTCAGAACTAGTGGTCCCATGGTCTCCAGCAGCTTGCGGGGGCTGTATAGCACTCATTCCATGGGCAGAAAGCTGCTCTCCAGGAGCTGAATCTGTTTCCACGTGTCTAGAACCTTCTGTCCCAGGAGATGCAACTATACATGTCTTTCACTGCTGTTTTGAGACAGGGTCTCATGTAGCCCGGGCTGATCTCAAGTTTACCATGCATTTTTAGACTGGCTTTGAACTGATCCTCACAAAGATGAAACATGTTATGGTGGATTACTCCTCTCCCTTCCAAACAGTCAAGTCACAGACTGACCTGGGTACTGGGGTGGGCGAGAAAAGAAAGCAAGCGGTGACAGGCCTTCCCCCACAGGGGCTATCCATAACAATGGCAGACAGAAACTACACAGTCAGCGGGGAGGAGCCCCTGGTGCACCTCCAGGTGAAGCCCAGCCTCTTGAATCTTGTCCTGGACATAGACATCCCTGGAAGGCTCAACCTGACACTTGTGTGGAACAAGCACATGAGCGTCTCTATCAAGATCCGCCGCGCCACCCAGGTACCCACCGCGCGCTTGCCGGGGATCCACGGTCCTGGCTGGCCTCAGGGCGAGGTATCCGCCCTAAGGCCCGCACAGCTCACCAGCAATTGTTCCCCCAGGATGCCCTCTGTGGCTTGTGTGGCAACTCCAACGGGAACATGAAGGATGACTTTGAGACACGCAGCAAATACGTGGCATCCAGTGAACTGGAGTTTGTGAACTCATGGAAGGAGAGCCCACTGTGCGGGGATGCCAGTTATGTGGTGGATCCCTGCAGCCTGAATACCTTCCGGCGCTCCTGGGCTGAGCGCAAATGCAGCATCATCAACAGCCAGACCTTTGCCGCCTGCCACAGCAAGGTGGGTCCTGTCCGCTCGGAAGGGGCATCAGACAGTCCTCCTACCGTGGGGCTCCCAGTTGGCTGGAGGTATCAGGTGTGGAGAGGGGAGTACCCACCACCCGGGGCCAGGGCCATCCACAAGCTAGGGATGGTTAGCAGTGTCCAGACCTCCACCCACTAGAGGACCATAGCAGATAAGTCGGTGAGTAAAGTGTCACCCTGGGCAGACAGCTGGCTGCTCTGAGATGCGTGGCCCAGAGATGAGCTAGTCCGTTGGAAGTGACCCAGCCGTGGGCAGAGATGAGCTTTTTGGACTCAGAGCATCTGGTACAGCCGCTGGTCCTTGGTGCTCAGTATAGATGACAGGAGACTACCCCCATGCAGTGCAAAGTCCCTATAGCCAGGGGCAATCTCGGATGTCTGGGAAGGGCCAGCTGGAGAAGAGACCCTGAGAGGGTCAGGCATGCAAACAAGAGACACCCAGGCTTTGTCTGCCACACCCTAGGCCCAACAGGAGTTGTCTCTAACTGATACCCCAGGGCAGGGCTAACTGAATACTGTCAGCATTCACCTCCGGAAGCTGGCAGTCACTGAGAGCTGCAGCTTCCACGAGAAGGTGCTCTCCCGGCGTGCCAGGACACGCCCCCAGGGCCCATCCCCCAAGGCGGCAAAGTCTAGACTCCACCTTGCCACCACCGCAGCAGCCAAATGCCAACATGGCACCCTCCACCCACAGGTCTACCACCTGCCCTACTACGAAGCCTGCGTGCGTGATACCTGTGGATGCGACATGGGCGGAGACTGCGAGTGTCTGTGCGATGCGGTGGCCGCCTATGCAAAGGCCTGTCTGGACAAGGGCGTGTGTGTGGACTGGAGGACCCCAGACTTCTGTCGTGAGTGTCTCGCCGCATGCCCAAACCTGTTCCACTCGGGCCTACCCCAGAAGCCTTCTCTCTGGGCAGGCGCCAGGCTGTACCCCTGCAGGGCAACCTCGGGTCACCAACTGTCCCCCAGGTTCTCCCCTCCCAGACCCACCAAGAGGTGACATCCTTCAGCAGTGCCCAAGCCCTTCATGCTTGAACTTAGGCCTTGATGCCAGCTGATGTAAATCCTTCCCCTCAGCCGTCTACTGTGACTTCTACAACATCCACACACTGGTGGGTGAGAATGAATACCGGTATGCTCAGGAGGCCAACTGCACCTGGCACTACCAGCCCTGTCTCTGCCCTGGCAGCTTGGGAAGCTTCCCGGACACAAACATTGAAGGTACTGGGTACGGGGACGCGCAGGCCATGCATGCGGCTTTTGTTCACTCAGTCATTCACTGGCTCATCCGTTCATTCTTTCATGCGCACATCTATTCATAATGCAATCATTCGTTCACACACAGCTCCACTCCCATGCATTCATTCACCCACACATTCCTCAGCACACATTTACCCCGACACGTACTCATTCATTCGCTCACACATTCAGTCACTCACACACTCAGTAAATGTGTACTGAATTCTAGGCTGTTTCTTGACTGGGGGCCAGGTCTCACACAAACTAGCCCTGTTCTTTGGCCTGGGAAAGATCCTTAAAAATCAAAATAAGGAATTAAAGACCTGTCAGGTGACACACCTGCCACAGTGCAAGTTAAACCAGGTGCCATAAGAACCCACAGCTAGATGGATTGCTGCTGCTCTAGAGTCTCTGCAGAGTGGAAGATAAGAGGGGGCAGGAGCTAGGTCAGAGACAGAGAACTCCACATAAAGAAGAGCAATTAGGCCAGTCATGGTGGCGCACGCCATTTGTCCCAGCCCTCAGGGGCAGAGGCAGGCAGATCTCTGTAAGTTCAAGTTTGGGCTATGCATCGAGTTCCAGGTCAGCAAGCCCTACATAGTGAGCTGACTCAAAATAAAAAACATAAAAAGGCAGTTAAGACACAGGAGCCAAGAGCCAAAGTGAGGACATGCAGGGCAGAGCTCTAAGGCCCAGGAGGTGACTTCAGAAGCTGGTGTGAAGTGAGAAGAAGGACGCAGTGGCAGGAGTGGACCCTGTGGGCAGGTCCACCGGGGGGTGTACAAAAGGAGTGCTGACCCTGGCCCTTTTCTGCCCCAGGCTGTTACAACTGTTCCCAGAATGAGTACTTCGACCACAAAGAAGGGACCTGTGTACCCTGTGGTGAGTCTAGCAGCTGCCCCTGCTATCACGTAGCATAGCCCTTGTGTGGGTAACGTATGTATGTATCAAGCCCGTCCAGCCCCAGTAGCTCCTTCCTAGATCCTCTCCCTCGGGACACCGACACACAAGCTCTGACGCTCTCGTGTACACTGCAGAGACAAAAAGGCAGCACTGCTCCCCTTGGCCTCTTCCCCAGCCCAGCCGTTGTTTAGTCACAGCCTTTGGGCAGAGTGCTGCAGGCCAGCCAGGGAGCTGAAGTACACAGTGGGAATTTCCCTGTGAAGCCAGCTCTAGACACTAACTACCCTGCCATGGCACCCTGGCTGGGCCCCCACTCTCCTCGCCAAGCTGACAAGGGAAAGAGGAAACGAGGCAGGAGAGGGGTGGGGTAGCCGGGGGAGAAACGTCATAGGCAGCATCCCTGATGATTCCCTTCTCTTGCAGCACCACCCACTACCACCCTGCCGCCAACCACCACAGGTGATTGCTCACCCACTTGGTACCACAGGATGAAGGCTTCCTGCCTAAGGCTCACCCTAGCTCCAATGGACAGCTCCCCCCACCCCGCCAGCCCAGCCTCTGCATCTGCCAGGTCCCGGGAGGGTGGGTAAAGTAACTTGCAGTCCTAGCTCACGAGGGAAACAGCATACAAAGCTTAGGTCCTGGCCAGGCATTGATTCCGGACACCTGACTCACTTGATCTATGACTGAGCAGGAAGCGGGGCCTCTACAGGTAAGTCTCCAGGGAGTCCGTGCTGCCTTCAGGGATCCATGAGCCACCCTGTACCTTTTGCCAAGCTCCTCAGCAGGCAGATCTGTCTTTTCACAAAGGGACGCCAGAGCCAGATCCTGCCCATCCTTGAGCGCACATATGCCCCACACAGGTTCACGGACTACCACAACAAAACCCATCAGCACTGAGTTCCAAAGTTCCAGCTCTGCAGCCACACCTGTTGGCCCCTCCGACTTGCCAGGTCTTCCGACTCCACCACCTTCAGCCCCATCCTCCACTGAGGGAGTGACATATTGGACCACCCCCAAGAAACCCACAGTCTCCTCAGGAGGTAAAAAGGGGGGGGGATGCAGTAGAGCCCTGGAGTGCGGAGGGGTCACTTACTGTCTTCCCACTGCCTAAAGACAGTGTCTCAGCCCAGAATTCCCTGTGCATGAAACGCAGGGTGGAAAACCTAGCTTACACCTCAAGCAATCACTCAGTGTGGCCATTCCAGGCTGTCTGAAACTTCCACTAGAATATACATGGGAACTGCCGGGCCTCCACCCTGCAGCCTGGCCCGCTCACACATGGCAGCTATCGCGGGTGCTTCTGGGTATGCTGAGGAGAAAGGAACATCAGTCCAAAGAGCTGAAGTGTGAGTAGGGAAATGATTAGTGGCCCATGAGAGCCTGTCATTGCCCTTGAGGTGAGCCCTCTCCAGCCAGATGGACACTCACGGGCTGGGGAAGGGACAAGACTGTGTTCATCAAATTATGAAGAGGTAACAGTAAGTATCCTGAGGGCAGGAGCAAAGAGCAGGGGGCTCAGACATGCATCTGGGAAAGGCAGGTGAGAAAAAGGTGTTTCCATGACTTTCCTCCGCAGAATATCCTCAAACCACTGTGGCTACCACACCACTGTCATCACCTTTGCCTCTTACATCCATACCGAATTCAGCACCCACAAGGCTCCCAGTGACACAGGCCACAACCAAGGCCACAGCATCTTCCCCCAGCTCGTCCACAAAGACCACGGCTCAGTTCACAGAGAGTACTACAGTGACACCACTAACCTCAACAATGCCTGGGACGTCCAGCAGCCAAGGTGAGTCAAGGCCCATGGGAAACCAGGGCACTTGAGCTGCATGTTCGGCTCTGACCCTCAGTACAGCACAACCAACTCAGAAGGAGAGTCTGTGCATTCGGGGTGAGGGAGAAGGGGAGCCAATGGGGCACACAGGCAGCAGAAAGACAGGGAAACAGCCAGCTACATCTCAGGCCATAGGAGAGGCAGCCACAAGAGAAAAAGGGTGTACACCAAGAGAAGTGCAAGAGAGGGAAGTTAGAACTGCAGTAAAACTCACCAAAGAAAACCAAGCGTCTGAGTAAGTTGAGAAACTCAAAAGCAATCCACCTTGGCTGGAAAGCAGAGGGAAAATACAAGTCCAGGAACACAGGACAATATATATAAAGAAGAATAAGCTAAACATTATTCACTGCCATGATCCACAGTGACATCAGCCCAACAGGAAACTCACCGTCCAGCCACAACAGCAAGCCAAGCAACTGAGACCACACAACTCGCTCTCTCTGGAAAGACTACTCTAACCACACGCCAAACAGGGCAGAGCAACAGCCTACCACCACCTCATACAACAAGTAGCTGGACCCAAAACATAGTATCTCATACTAAGCCCACACTGGTGACAGGGACCACCCACTCTCAACCCGCTCTTTCTTTACATACTACACAACACTCCACAGGAGGTCCCTCAGAAACACCTGCCCAGACGACCACCACTTTTCCTGGGACACAAAACTCACTACCCTCTGTAAACCCAACATTTTCTACATCAGAAGTGACACTGACATCTCAGACTCTCGAGACCCAAACAACTTCACACATGGTCCCGTCACCTTCCGTCATAAATCCATCTACCACCATGTTTCAAACCACCACAGTCAAGGAAGCAGAAGTAACGCGCACATTACTGCCAGACACTTACACGACCAACTACCCAACCCTGACACAAAACCCATTCTCAACAGAAACAACCTCAGTTTACTTAACCCACACTTCATACACAACTCAGCACCCTCCCACGACACTTCACCTCACTACTATGTCCAACAGACCCTCCATGGAGATCCACGCCACCTCAGAAACACCCAGCACTGCCATTACTCCACACACCACACATTCTCCACTCACCGTGGCTTTCTCCAGCACAGCACACACCACAGCTCCACACGTCCCAACATCTGAGAGGTCCACCACCGCCTTGCCAACACCATCACGTCCTCAGACTCCTTTAATCACATCACTTCCATCATTGTCAACCTCCTCTGTGACACCAACTACTGAGATACACAGCACCTCAAGCAGCCCACACACACTCTCATCAGTCTCCACGCCTAGGCCAACCAGCACCATTCTACCAACCTCCACAGAACAAACAAGACCTCCACACACATCAACCCCTGCCACTTACTCAACCAGTGCCACCACTCAGCCTCAAACCTCCTTCTCCACGGGCAGAACCTCTACTTCCGTCCTTCCACACCCTTCCTCCATGCCTGCCCTCCAATCCACATCAACCCTCTCAACGAAGACCACCATGGAGGTAACTGGTACTCCAGTGGTCCACCTCACCTCTGGCATACCTAGCAGTGCTCATACTCCACACATCACACACCCCCCACCCACAACACACACCACAGGTCTACCCTCAGAGACATCCACGCAGACCACCACCAACTTCCCAACCCCATCACGACCTCAGACCTCAGTCTCCACACAAATGCCATTATCTTCAACCTCATCTGTGA
>REGO01000891.1:458152-483344 GCA_010120015.1 Rhombomys opimus | reverse complement strand
AAAAAAAAGTTTTTACTGTGGACCAGCAGCCAAGCATTGCTTTGGAATTAAGGTCAAGTATATACCCAGCCTTATAGTACCACATTTCCTATTTGCATAAAAAGTTTGAAATATCTGAGTGTTTTCTCACTCAACTCAAAAGAATAATTTTGTGTTATGTTACCTAGACCAGTTGATTATACTAGTTTTAAACCTAATAAATTACCAAAAGCTGGAATTTGCAATGCCATTTTCATTTCTATGTTTGGTTCTTGGATTCATGATTCCTATCTATGAAAAAAGGTACCATGAAAAATAATATCCTAACTCAGAGTCAGTACACCTTCCTGAATAAATGTGTCCTGGCCTGCAAGGTATTATAATTCAAATGACCTTCCAAAGTCTTTTTTAATTTGATGGTGTGTGTGTGTGTGCTGTTGTTTGCAATGCACCAAATAAGCTCATTTTCTTCTAAAATAAAACAAAATCTTCTGCAGTTATCAAGCTGACAGTTTCATAATGAAAGAAAGCATAATACGAGCCAGCTTCAAGACCACAAGCCAAATGGTGCATTTATTTCATTCATTTACTTAGGAGAGAAGCTGCTTGCTCAGACACAAAGCTTCATGAACAAAGAAAAAGTATCAGGTGTAAGAGTCATTCTATATAAGCATAGATGGTAAATTTAAAAGAAATGTTGAGTACAGAGATAGAAAATTTCTTTTCACTAGATGTTTTTATTCCTTTAAGAACAATAAACTACCTTTTTCATGATAGAAGAAGTATAACTTTTTCTGTCCAGTACGTAATCTACCAACTGATAACACCTTTTCATTAACAACCCTGGAAAAGTTTCCTGAAGACAGCCTTGAGCTGGTGGATAGTGCACATAGCAGATGCTTAGCAAGGCCAGTTATGAATGTCAATAAAGACAAGGTCCTGAGTTACCCTTATCCCACAAACTTTAGCTAATGTTCCCCTGTGTCCGTTTAGCAATGCCTGGAATTTGCAGGCTGATGCTGGCATCTGTTCTTGCCTTTTGATTATTAGAATCTAAATATTTGATTATTGTAGTCCTCCTGTCCTGAGTTCATCTATTGGCCATCACTGATGTGGATCATAAACATGCACTTCTTTATTATTTTATTTACTCAATCAGAGATATTCATCAATATCACATACTTTCTAGTTACCAACTCCCCAATCGTGTTTATTCTAAGGAAAAAAAAAATCATCCTTCAAAATTACAAAACTACATTTCTTGTTATTTGTTCTATTGAGAAAATGGAAAAACTGTTGAACAGAGAACTTCTGTCAATAAGGAAGATTTATTATTTTATCAAAATTAAAATATTTAAAAGTATCAGCACTAGGATGCAATGGTTCAGCCCAAAACTTTCCAGTGTCATCTTGAATCATGCAAACCATCTCTTTCTCTGTGAATGTTATGTAACTCTCTATGAGACTTTATGTACATTATAGGAAGGACAAGATAATATCATATCATAGAACCATAGTTTCACTTTACTTAACCTGGATGCATGTCATTATTCTCCAGGCCTAGTCTTACATATACAACTTTTATTTGATAATAGTGTTGGTCTAGGCTGTGTACGTATGTGGGTGGGGTAGATTTCATATACACATGTACGTGTGGAGGGCAGACTCTGGGCTTCCTCTTCTATCGCTCTCCACTATAATTTTTTTTTTCAATGCAGTTTATTCAGGAACCTTGAACAATCTTCTGACCCTGGGGAAAGCCAGCCCACAGCTTAAATAGCCTCTGGGTAGCCAACCCCAGCGTGCCACGTGGGCAATGCAGATAGGTCCACATACACGGAAGCAAGCCAGATCCTCAGCCTTAGCCAAATATGGAGTTGTTTGTGACAGAGAGCACTCACCATCGGGAAGGTGGAAGGCGGAAACCAGCTCCATCTTTAAGGCGCGGTATTACGCAGCTCTCTACAGTTCCCCCTTTTTGTTTTAGACATATCAGGTAAGAGTAGAGGTCTGATCTCTGATATTAGAAATAAATTGGGACTTTGTACCGATGTTCATTTAGGTGTCATCCACCCAAAGAGCATCAGACCCGTCCATTACCTTTTTCTCAGAGGCGGGACCTGGAGCATCAACCCGCATGCAATCAGACATTTTGAGTCAGAGTTTCCCAATTGTAGGCTGGCTGGTAACTGACACCTTTAGGGATTTGCTTTTTTTCTGCTTCACACAATAGCTGGGGTTATAGATGCTGTGTCTTTTATATAGCTTTATATAGCTTTTATAGAGACACTAAAGATTTGTAATCAAGTCTTATACTTGGGTAAGAGGCACTGGATCTACTTAACCACTTCATTAATCCCCACCCCCAAACAAAACAAACAACAACACTGGCTCTGAAAAAGGAGTTATCTGGAAAGGATTGTACAGCATTGCTCCAACATCTTGACAGGTTGTTGTGTCATTCTCCTGTGTCTCATCAGAGGCTTGCCTGCTACGGGCACATAAAGTACTGCCTGTCTTGTAGACCAAAGAGTCAGTGGTGTAGGATCTTGGTTTATCTTGCTGTGAGTCTCATTCACAGCTTGTAAATTTCTGCTCATTTTTCGGGAAAGGTTCAGAAGAACAGACAGAAGTAAGTCCTAGAAGGCCTTCAAAGTAAGGAGAAGTTGTAGATTTCTACAATGAAAATCTATGAAGAAAGTGATTGAAACACTAGAAAAATACATTAAAAATGACATAAAAAGGAATTCAAAACTCAGTGTGTTATCAGTTTTTATGTCTTTGAAATGTTCAATATTTATTTACCTGACTTTACTAGATAGATGAAATTAATTCTCATTGATCTGATGAAAATTTTTGTAGAGCTGTATTTGGTTACCTAGAAAACACAAAAGTGCACAAATTGCCATATATATTTTTTTTAAGTTTTCACAATGGATTTAAGACTTTATGGAACAAATTAAATGCATTTACAGTTCCTGAGCTGTATACCAAATTAGGCTATTTATAGGGATTTTCCAAGCCTTTTGTTTTGTTTTGTTTTAGTTTTGCTTTAGTGGATGCTCTGAATTGAATTGCAACTGTACTTTTGTGATTTAATTCGCCATTTATAACTGTGCTAGTATTCCGGAGATGCCTACAATAAATAAAAAGATGAAGGATGAATCTGATATTATGGCTGTAAATTCTCACAGCAGGCAACATTTTACTGTTGTATGGGTTGAATACCAGAAAGGTTTCCATGCGATAAATTTATCTATGTCTTAAAAAGCTATAAAATATGGGGCTTTTTGCCTTTTAAAAGGTCGATCAATCATTGTTATTGCGGACTTTATATCACTGAAAATTTTTCATTAATATTTGAGTCTTTGATAAAGTTTCAAAATATCTTTTCAGCTTGTTGTAGTTGAAGCCTTTTTATCCAAGTTTTAATAATTACAATTAACACTTGTATGCAGTATTTTGTATACTGCTACTCAAAATTGATGTCTTCAGATTGATTAACTAAACAATTATTAAAATAAATTCATAGTATTGAAAATGCAGCACTTGATGTATAAGCTAATTCCTTTGGGAATTCACAATCAATGCTTTAAGATTTATTTTAGCATAGTGATGTGAGTTAATTCGTTGCTTAAATAAATGTAAACTTAAAGAGAAAATGTAGATTTATAGAAGATGTTTGCCAGATATAATATGCCAACTATAAAATGACAAGTCTCATCACTACAAAACCATATATTACATATTCATAAACACACTTAATGTTTCAAGATAGGATTGTGTCTATTTTTAAAATGTTGATATAAATGACTTTTTATTTGGTCTTTAGATCACATATTGAGTTTTAGTGAGAGTGGTGATGCTGTACTAATTGTAAATATACATTATATTTATTATTGTTCAGAGACATGCAAAATGAGAAAAATGCAAAATAGCTACTTGACAAATGATTAATATCCAGAACATATTTTAAAAGCATCTAACCTGGGAGTAGAGTCATAACTAAGATTATAAAAAATATTTAAATATATACTTCTAAAAAGGTGATATTTAATAGCAAATGAGATTATTAAAAATTTTCAAAACTTGAGCTTGTTTAAAGGTTTTTATCAGGGGAGCCCAGCTACTCCTATACCCTTGAGCAAAGACCCCAAAGACTGGTGCTCCTCTATTTCAGGAAGGTCAATTGAGCACACAGCTTCCTGAGTCACTCATATAGACTGGTGAGGGAGGAAGATGACACAGGCCTAGCCAGCCAGATCATCGGAATCAACCCTGATGATCAATGGGGTGTCAGATGTTGCATCCAGATGTCCCTCCCATCCCTTATGATGGAAGAAAAAAAAGACAAAATTTTAATGAGCTAAAATAAGCTATGGTAGAAGAGTAAAATAATAAATGTTCTTCAAGATTTACAGAAAACAGAAGGTTATAGATTTTGGTTGATACACAAATTACCAAAATTGCCGTGAAAAACAGTTTGAGAAGCCTCAAAAAGTAAGATCACAGTAATGTCCAGTTATGCTTTTGCTGCATGTAAATAAATATTTTAACATATCAATTAGCATATTACAGTAATAATACTGTGCTGAAAGTGATAGCTAAGATTGTAATAATAGTTGACATAGATAAATGAATAAATAATGAAGGTAAAGTAGAAACTCAAAATGTAATTTCATTCCATCAAATAGAACAGATAAAAATACTAGCATTTGTAAAAAATTAATTTGACTGAAATATATTAGGTTAAATATATGTCCATTGGAAAATGCATGTTTTATTTTGCATTAAATTATATAAAATTTTACTCAAGGACAGATAAGTAGGAAAGATAGAGTATGGTGGAGGTTAAACAGTAGGTGTGCACAGACAATTAGACTAAGATCTGGTGTTCTAGTTCAGAAACTAGAATTCAGTATAAATCAAATATTATACCTTATTTTGCCTCAGTATCAGTTGCCTCTGTGGGAAAAAGTTGTTCATAATAAGAATTGTATTTGTATTGTAAAGCTGGTGTGTTCTATATCTGGAATAATATATATATACATATATATATATCATACATATATATATCATACATATATAAATATACATCTATATGTATCTATTTATGTAACATACTTTGATATTTTATCTAATACTGAAAATATACATTTTTGTGATGGTGAAAATGTTAATATCTGTACCAGTTTTCTATTGTTCATTTAAAAAAATTCGGTATTAGTAAAACATCTATAATATTTGTGCAAAAATTTCTACAAATAAATGTGTGGTGGCACAAACTTTTAATACCAGCACTTGGGAGGAAGAGGCAAGTGAATCTGTAAATACATGGCTAGCTTGTCTATATAATAAGTTCCAAGACACTGTGAGTCATGTAGAGAGATGAGAGACTCTGTCTCAACACACACACACACACACACACACACACACACACACACACAAGATAGAGAGAGTGGAGAGAAATAGGAGAGGTTATTATATAGGGTTTGAAAGCTGGCATAGTGATTAAAAACTCATGATCTTTCAGTGGACTATAGTTCAGTTACAAGTTCTAGTGTTGGGTGGCTCACAACTATCTGTAACTCCAGCTCAGTGGAATCTGATGCCCTCTCTGGTCCGGGGAAACCTGCACACATGCACACATATACAGACAAAGACAAAGAGAACTCATAGGTTAAACCTACAAATATGTGTATATGCATATATATGTATACATGATTTATTTATGAATATGTTTGTATATAGCAAGGGATATATATGGTTGTGTACAACAAGGGATCAATTGCTACTTAATACAGCATTGTCCTACTTATTCTGTGGTATAAACTTATTAAGAAATAAATGAAAACAATGTGTTACAGTACCATGCTTGAGGTAAGTAACAATATTTCAAACCGAAATGATTTTTATAAAATATCTAAGGTAGATTATAGTTCTTAAAATATGTATTAGAGTATTTATTATATATTTTTAGAAATATTTGGAGCAAGATTTTTTGTAGAGAAGGACTTAACAGGAATTTCGTTATTCACAAAGGAGCAACAGATTCAGGAAGGAGACTATACCAGATAGAAATTAGGGTACTAAACAGTAAAAAGAGTAACACAACTCACAGCCTCAGCTATGGTCCCTGGAAGGAGGACCACAGTGACCCAGGTTGAAGACCCTTGGCACAAAGAATCTAAATATTAGCATGTTACGCTGCAGAAGTAAAGGCCGTTTCAAGTTAAGCCAAGTTTGAGCATCTGGGCACAGATAGCTACACTAAAGGATAGTACAGTAGGGGACCAACAGGAGTATGCTGACCTTTGTGTAGAGTTATTGCAGGTAGTAGCTGACTCTTAGAGAAAAATGAGAGATAGAGCCTATTCCTCAGAATACCATCCAATAGAAAACAACATCTCAAATTGCTATGAATAAGTTTTATCCTGAACATTGCAAAAGACTCCATTTTAAAAAAAGTCAATTGAGTTTTAGAAAGAATGAAAAACCCAATCAAAAACCTCTAGATGTATGAATTGCAGAAACAAACAAAAACTAAAACAGAAAAACCAAGGTATAAGTTTTTTTTTTTTTTTTTCTAGAAAGTACTAGTCTCATAGGAGTAGCCTCTGGAGAAGAGGGGGGAATGACTTTTATTAAATTCAAGACATCAAAGTCAAAGAAAACACTATAACTATTTTCTTTTTTTTCTTTTTAATTTTTATTATTAGTTACATTTCATTAACTCTGTATCCCAGCTATATCCTGCTCCCTCATCTCCTCCCTGCCCCTTTCCAAGTCCACTGATAGGGAGGACCTCCTCCCCTTTCATCCGGCCCTGTTTTATCAGGTATCTTCAGGACTGGCTGCAAAGTCCTCCTCTATGGCCTAGCAGGGTTGCTCCTCCCTTGGGGAGTGGGGAAGTCAAAGAGCCCACCATTGAGTTCATAAAGAGTCAGAAAGAGATAAGGATGTGCCCCCTTAAAAATTAAGTCCATGTGGATCAAAGACCTCAACATGAAACTAGACACACTAAATCTGTTGGAAGAAAAAGTGGGGAAGAGCCTAGAACTCACTGGCACAGGAGACAACTTCCTGAAGAGAACACCAACAGTACAGGCTCTAAGATCATCAATAAAGGGGACCTCATGAAATTGAAAAGCTTCTGTAAAGCAAAAAACACTGTTATAATTAGAACAAAACGACAGCCTACAGATTGGGAAAGGATCTTCACCAACCCTATATCTGACAGAGGGTTAATGTCCAGAATATATAAAGAACTCAAGAAGTTAAAAAGAAAAAAAAATCAAGTAATCCAATTAAAAAATGGGGAACAGAGCTAAACAGAGAATTCTATGTAGAGGAATATAGAATGGCAAAGAAACACTTAAAGAAATGCTCAATGTCCTTAGTTGTAAGGGAAATGGAAATCATAACAACCCTGAGATTTCACCTTACACCCATCAGAATGGCTAAGATCAAAAATTCAAGTGACAACACATGCTGGAGAGGATGTAGAGAAAGTGGAACCCTGGTCCATTGCTGGTGGGAATGTAAACTGGTACTACCACTTTGTAAATCAATATGGCACTTTCTCAGACAATTAGGAATAGTGCTTCCTCAAGATCCAGCTATACCACTCCTAGTCATATATCCAAATTATGCTCAAGGACATTTGTTCAACCCTGGTCATAGCAGCTTTATTGGTAACAGCTAGATGTTGCTCAGAGGAGGAGTGAAACAGAGTTTGTGGTGCTTTTACACAATGAAATACTACTCAGCAATTAAAAACAAGGAAATCATGAGATTTGAAAGCAAATGGTGGGATCTAGAAAAGATCATCCTGAGTGAAGTATCCCAGAAGCGGAAAGACACACATAGTCTATACTCACTTATAAGTGGATACTAGACCTATAAGATAGGATAAACATATTAAAATCTGTACATGTAAAGAAGCTAATCAAGAAGGAGGACCCTGGGTAAGATGATCAGTCCTCACTCGGAAAGACAAATGGGATGGACATTGGAAGAAGGAGAAAACAGAATATAGGAAACAGGACAGAAGCCTACCACTGAGAGATTCTGAAAGGCTCTACCCAGCACTATATCAAAGCAGAGGCTGAGACTCATAACTAACTTTGGGCAGAGTACAGGGAATCCTATGAAATAACAGAGAGAGAGTGAGACCTGTACAGGACAGGAGTTCTAGAAAGAGAGCAACAGAACAAAAATATCTGGACACAGGGGTCTTTTCTGAGACTGATACTCCAACCAAGGACAAGGCATGGACATAACCCAGAACCCCTGCTCAGAAGTAGCCCATGGCAGGTCAGTATCCAAGTGGGGTCCCCTAGTAAGGAGAACAGGGACTGTCTCTCACATGAACTCAATGGCTGGATTTTTGATCACCTTCTGCTGAGGGGGGGAGCAGCCTTGCCAGGCCATAGAGGAGGACAATGCAGCCAGTGCTGATGTGACCTGATTAGCTAGGGTCAGATGGAATGAGAGGAGGACTTCCCCAACAGTGAACTTGGAGAAGGACATAGGAGGATATAAGGGATGGAGTGTGGGATTGGGAGGGATTGAGAGAGGGGGCTACAGCTGGGATACAAAGTGAATAAACTGTAATTAATAGAATGTGCCACAAGAGAGCAAAAACAAAGAATACCATGAAATGAGAAAATGAAATCAAGATTTAAAAACTTTAATTCAGTACAGATATAGAATTGATGAAGACAATCAAATTAAAATCATGCAATCATGAAAAAATAAAATAAGCAAAAGAAAATTCTCAGTGGAACCCAACACCAGTAGAATTGAGAATGCAGATAACAAAGGAATAAGTCTTGAAGAAAAGATATTATATAATTCAATAAATAGTTGAATTTACAAAATAGCAAATTAAAAAAAATCAACATGTTAGTAAAATATGGGACACTTATGTCACACTATGAAAAGAAAAAAAATGTTATAGACATAGAAGGAGAAAATCACCCCAAAAGTATAAAATATATTTTCAATAAAACATAGAAGTATCTCAAATCTATAGAAAAAGATGTCAAACCTATAGAACACTAAATAGTATGAGAAAAGACACCCTCCATTACATAGTATTGTTAAAACATTGAGTAAAGATAGAATACTGAACGCTGAAATTCTGAATGGTCAAGTATAAAAGCAGTAACGCCAGAGGAAATGTTTATTTTGTAGAAATTTTTAAAACCAAAAGACTTTAGAAATATCTGTTCTAAGTTCCGAAACTTCAGGACCTCTAGAATAGGCTGTTTTACCCCGCACAACTATCTATTACATTTGAAAGAGAAGTGTAATACCCTACATTAAAACAGAATGCTCTGTTGACAGTGTTTTTTGCTTTACATAAGCCTTTCAGTGTCACAAGGTCCTATTTATTAGTTGTTGATTTTATAGCCTGAGCTGTTGGTGTTCTGTTCAGGAAATTGTCTCCTTGCCAATGAATTCGAGGCTCTTACCCACCTTTTCTTCCTCCAGAATTGGCATGTCTAATTTTATGTTGAGATCGTTGATCCACTTGGACTTTAATTTTGTGCAGGGTGATAGATATAGGTCTATTTGTATTTTTCTACATGTGAACATCCAGTAAGACCAGCATCATTTGTTAAAGATGCTGTCTTTTATCCATTGTATGGTTTTGGCATCTTTGTCAAAAATCAGGTGTCCATAGGTGTGTTGGTTTATTTCTGGATTTTTGATTTGATTCCATTGATTCAGCAGTCTATTTCTATGCCTGTACAATGCATTTTGTATTACAGTTGCTCTATAGTATAGCTTGAGATCAGAGATGGAGATACCTCCAGAAGATTGTACAGGACTATTTTAACAATTCTGGAATTTTTTTGTTATTCCATATGAAGTTGAGAATTTTTCTCTCAAGGTCTGAAAAGAATTATGTTGGTAATTTCATGGGAATTGCATGGAATTTGTAGACTGTTTTCAGTAGATGGTAACTTTTATTATGTTTATCCTACCAAGCTAATAGCATGGGATATTTTTCCATCTTCTGATATCTTCTTCAATTTCTCTCTTCAGAGACTTGTAAAATATCTTCACCAACCCTACATTTGATAAAGGGCTAATATCCAGCATATATAAAGAACTCAAGAAATTAGACAGCAACAAACCAAATAATCCAATTTTAAAAAATGTGGTACAGAGCTAAGCAGAGAATTCTCAACAGAGGATTATTGAATGGCAAAGAAACACTCAAAGCAATGTTCAACATCCTTCATCCTCAGGGAAATGCAAATCAGAACAACTCTGAGATTCT
Source organism: Rhombomys opimus (assembly GCA_010120015.1). Taxonomy (NCBI): domain Eukaryota; kingdom Metazoa; phylum Chordata; class Mammalia; order Rodentia; family Muridae; genus Rhombomys; species Rhombomys opimus. Next base: position 473,071 of record REGO01000891.1, on the reverse strand, counting down.
ATCTTACACTGATCAGAATGGCTAAAATGAAATAAAAAAATTGAAGTGACAACACATGCTGGAGAGGATGTGGAGAAAGGGGAACCATATTCTAATGCTGGTGGGAGTGCAAACTCGTATAACCATTTTGGAAATCAATCTGGCACTTTCTCTGAAAATTGGGAATACTGCTATCTCAAGATCCAGCTATCCCACTCCTAGGCATTTACCCAAAATTTGTCCCACCATTCCATAATGACATTTACTCAACTATGTTCATAGCAGCTTTATTTGTAATATCCAGAATCTGAAAACAACCTATACGTCCCTCAATGGAGTGATGGAAACAGAAATTGTGGTACATTTACATAATGGACTACTACTCAGCTATTAAAAACAAGAAAATCCCAGGCTGGCCTTGAACTCTTGATCCTCCTGCCTCTGCCTCCTTCAGCAAATCCTACCGGTTTGCGCCACCACAACCGGCATGACCAACTGTTGGGCAGAATGCATGAAATCTTGTGTAGGAAGTGGAAGATAGTAGGAGCTGTAGAGGACAGGGGCCACACAGGGAGAGCAACTGAACCAGAAAATTTGAACACTGGGAACTTCCCAGAGACTCATACTCCAACCAAGTACCATCCATGGAGATAACCTAGAACCTTGCACAGATGTGGCACATGGCAGTTCAGTGTCCAAGTAGGTTACATAGTAATGGGAAGAGGGACTGCCTCTGACATAATCTGATTGGCCTCCCTCTTTGATCACGGGAGCAGCCTTGCCAGGCCACAGAAGATGACAGTGCAGCCATGATGTGATCTGATAGACTGGGATCAGAGGGAAGGAGAGGAGGATCTCCCCTATTGGTGGACTTGGGGAGGGGCATGTGTGAAGAGAAGGGAGAATGAGATCGGGAGGGGAGGAGGGAGGGGCTTATGGGGGGATACAGAGTGAATAAAGTGTAATTAATAATTAATAAATAAATAAATAAATAAATAGAATAAAAGCAACAAAAACAAAAACAAACAAGAAAATCATGAAATTCATAGGTAAATGGGTGAAACTAAAAAAGATCATCCTGAGTGAGGTAGAAGCAGAAGGACACATAAAATATATGCTCACCTATTAGAGGATATTAGCCATATAATATTGGATAAACATGCAAAAATCTACAGACCTAAAAAAGCTGAACACTAAGGAGGGCCTTAGGAATGATGCTTAAATCGCATTCAAAATGTCAAGCAGGATAGACACCAGAAGTCCTGGAAGAGAGGAAACAGGATAGGAGTCTACTATAGAGGGTCCTCTGAAAGGCTCCACCAAACAGGGGACTGAAGCAGGTATTGAGACTCACAGCCAAACTTTGGGCAGAAAGCAGGGAGTCTCATTGAAGAACCTGGGGCCAGGAAGATAGCAGGACTCAGAGGGGACATGATGCCGATGAGGAGACCAACAAAGCTAAAAAATCTGAGCCCAGGGGTCCTTCAGAGACTGATTCACTAACCAAGAATCATACACAGAGAGGTTTTAGATCCACAGCTCAGATGTAGCCAGTTGAAAGCTCAGTCTCCACATGTATTCCCAAGTAGGGAAGTAGGGGCCACTTCTTTCCTGAATTCAGTTGCCTACTCTTTGATCACTTGCCACTGATGATGTGGCCTTACCAGGCTACTGAGGAAGATGATCCAAGTAGTCCTGATGAGACTTGACAAGCTATGGGCAGATAGCAAAGGAGGAGAATTCCCTCTTTCAGTGGACTGGGAAAAGAGGGAAGAGGGAGGGAGGATGGGACTGGGAAGTTTTGAAAGAGGGGTCTTCAATTGGGATATATAATGAATAAACTGTGAAAAAAATTTAGTAAAAAAACAAAAAAGCAACAAATCAAAGCACCCCCTCCAAAAAAAAAAAAATTAAACAGATTGCTGATGCAACAGTGGCACAAATTGGAGTAACAAATTGTTTTCTATTAGAGTTATGGGTTACACCATGAAATGATGTTTATGACTATAACTACTAAAGTGTTCAAGAATCTGTGATGACATTGTTCATGGGCTTTGGGGAAACCCTAATGTTATTTGGCTAAGGGAACATTGCAATAAAGTGGCTCCTAGTCAAATATGCTAGTCTTTGACCTTTGATTGGGTCATTGAGAGCAGTTATCATGGAACAATGTGTATAAATTCTTGTAATTTTCTTGATTTTACTTTTATTTTTCTCATTTTGCTTCTTGGATTTGAGTGTTCTCCACGGCCCACTTAATTTCTTCCACTGTTCTCTGAAGACCTAGCATACTCATAAATTCCTTTAGCTTCTATCTTACATTTTCTTAAAGAAATATTTTTAACTTATTTTTTAATTTTAATTTTGTGTGTGTTTGTGTGGTGGTGGGGTCGGGAGGGGACTGTGCCCAGTAAGATGAGAAGATGGAATTGAATATTCTGGAGCTGGAATTATATACAGTTGTGAGTCACCTGACATGAGAACTGATAATCACACCTGGGACCTTCGTGAGAGTAGTCCATGCTCCTAACCACTGATTAGGGACATTGGGTTCTTTGGGTGTATCTCAGTTGTCAGGATACCAGCAGTTCAGTCAAACATCAGAGCAGCAAAGCACAGTAGCAGCAGCAGCAAACAACGAGCAACAGCTGGTACTACTCAGAGAAAATGGCAAGACTCTGCCCAAATGGCACAAGTCTGCTGAAGTGGCAAACTGTGCCAAAGCAGCACAAAGGGTTCTCTGCTGCATTACTCCTTTCGAAAACCAGAAAAGTGATGCTGTTATGCCTGTATCACTAGACCCCAAAGAGACCACCAAGAACAGGAGTCCTATGCAAACACACAAGGGTATTTATTCAAGCTGGAGCTTGGGTCTCAACCCTTCCTGACACAGCAGGTTGAGAGAGGGACCCTGAGGTCTGGGGAGACAAGATTTTTAAAGAGAAAACCCAAAAGCAGGAACCTTGGAGCCTTGGTGTTACATGATTGGACAAAGGGGTATAGGAATGCAATGTACTCTAAACAAATTGGTTAATCTCATCTGATTAATCCACAGAGAAAAACAGTCCAAAAGGGATATCTTGACCTGGGAGCAACTCATGTATTTCTTGACCATCCCTGTTATTATCACTTAGCCTCAGTTGCTACGTCTAGCTGCAAGTTGTTAAGGCCATTCTGTGGCTTTTCCTGGAACTCATGGGGGGGGGGGAACCAAGTAACTCTAAGGACAGTTAACTTAAGATGGAGTCAGAGAAACAAAATGGAGTTAGCCCTGTTACTTTTAACCTCTTCAATACAAGCCATTGCAAAGTGTAGCTATGCAAACAGAGTTGTCTCACTGAGTTTGGGCTTCTACTTATCCCTTCTCAGAGACTGCACAAGGATGTTTTCTAACAAAAACCATGCCCCATGTCTGAGGTAGTTTCCAGTTGACAAATATCAGGTGCCTTTGCAGGGCAACTGTTTTCCATGGAGGGAAAAAAACATTCCCACACTAGGGACCAAAACAAACAAACAAACAAACAAATCATATTCACATGACACAACTGAGTTTCCAAAGAAACCAGAGACTTCCATTTCAGATTGCAATCACTGAGTTGTTGATTTTTGATATTATTGTTTGTGTTCTCAGTTGCCTTTTTACTTCAATAATTACAAGCTCATTTACTTTTTATACATTCTCATACCTAAGTTCATTCTTCTATTCTAACATTCTTCCTTTATTGTCCATAGATATGTTTGGATTATTTTTTTTGTTTAAATCATTGAACAATTTTAATTTTTCTTTTATTGTGGCATTTGTTTTTGCTGTGTAATTTGGTCTGAGCTGACAATGTTTTTCTTTTAGGACTTGGAATGCATTGCTCTAGGCTCATCTGGGTTTCAAAATTTCCACCAAGAAACCAGCTGTTATTCTGATAGGTTTTCCTTTATATGATTTGTGAGGGTTTTGTTTTTGTTTTTGTTTTTTTTTTTCAGCTTTCAATATTCTTTATTTGTCTCCATATGTACTGTTTTAGCTATCCCACAAGGTATTTCATATTTGTTTTTCTTTATGTTTTTTTTTCTGGCCTTGTTTTTGCTGTTCTAAGTATTTCTTATATCTGTACTTTTAGGATATCTGCTTCTATTATCTTGCTGCAGATCTGGACTATGCCACTGACTAGTATTCTTCTCTCTCATCTATTTCTATTATTCAATGTTGGATCCTTTCATGCTTTCTCACATTTTATGCATGTTCCTTTCCCATGTTTTAAAAAGATGGTCATTTCTTTGTTACAGGATATTTGATCCCATTGTGAATCCCACAACTGTGAACTGTAAAACCCAGTTTATGGTTTAGTTTGTGCCCTAACACACCTTTAATCCAAAAACTTTCTGTTTCTTGTAAACAGGTGATTAATATGTGGATCCCTCAGCCCTAGCACACACCTTTAATCCAAGAACTCTCTGTATACTAGATCTAATAAAGTTAACTCTAGGTCAAGATGTGGAGCAAGAAACCAGCTGACAGGGATTAAAGAGTAGGAGGGACTTTGAATTGACGTTTATCAAGACAGTGTCTAGAAGAAGCAATAATTTTAGTACAAATTTTGGGTTTAGCTTAGGCTTCAGCTCCTCAGCTGCCTGGCTTTTTAGGATTTGAAATAGCAAGCCTTCGGCCTGGACTTTTTTGGCCTTTTCCTCTTGGGCTGTCAATTGTGCTAGTGAGCCATTTATTTATTGATCTATCTATCTATCTATCTATCTATCTATCTATCTATCTATCTATCTATCTATCTATCTATTATTTCTTCCATCTGGTCCTGAGCTGAGAAGGAAGGACAGACTGGGTGCTTTCTCTATCTCTCTGAGCTAGCAGGTTTTCACCCCAGCATCTGGCTCCTGCATTAGGGTTAGAAAGGTTAGGCTTTTCATCATTGTTTATAGCAACATTTCTCAGACTCTGAGAAGGGATAAATGGAAGCCCACAGACAGTGAGAGAACTCTTTGTGCATAGCTACACTTTGCAATGGTTTGCATCACCTTTCTGAATTTTTGCAGACAGAAACACTCCAGAGTATTTTTTTGTGCTGTGTTGGTGGACTTTTGCCACTTCCAAGGACATGTCCCATTTGGGTGGTGTCTTGCCGTTTTTGCTGAGTAGTACCACCTCTGTTGCTGCTGCCTGTTGTTTGCTGTGGCTTGCTATGTTGCTGTTTGACTGAACTACAGGTATCCTGTCAACTGATATTGATATATTCCCAAAGAACCAAATAGCATTAACCAGCAGGAAGTAGCTAAATGAGGTCTACAGCTCCTTTCCCTACCAAGGTCAGAGGGTTGGAAAAGAGGTATATGTATTTTTGAGCCTTAAATAAAGTAGATGTTTGAAAAATCTAAGCCTACAATTGGGTTCTTCAGTTCCATCTTACTTTCAAGTTGAGTTTCTTCAGTATTTTTGTTTCTGTGTTGAATTCTGTTTTCAAATCCTGGATTCTCTTCACCAGTCTTATGAGCCTTATATTTGTGCTTTCTTTGGCAACACTCAGATATTTATTCTCTTAAATTCATTTTGCTGTATTTTTTGTATACTTTCTTTCTTTATTTTTTAAGGTGTACAGTCTCATATTTTGAGGGTGTTTGTTTCATTTTCTTTACTTTTTTCTTTTTTTTTTTATGTTTGGGTGGCTGGTGCCTGCTCCAGGTCTTAGCAAAGTCAGTTGGCTGTGAAATCCCTTGTAGAACACGTTTCTGTTAGTTGACTGCTATTTTATACCAAAGTGGTACAATCTTTTGTGTTTTCTTCACCACCCTGAATGTTTTTATGAAGTTTATATTTCTATGTTAAATTCTGTGACCTGGTGTTAATATAGGTAATTCTCATTGGTGAGCATTTCTTTTTTTAAAATTAATTAAATTTTTTATTAATTAGAGTTTATTCACTTTGTGTCCCAGCTGTAGCCCCCTCCCTCCTCTCTCATCTCTCCCAATCACACCCTCATTCCTTTATTTCTTCCTATGCCCCTCCCCAAATCTACTGGTAAAGGAGGTTCTCCCCCCTTCTCTCTGACCCTAGTCTATCAGGTCTCATCAGGAATAGCTGTACTCTATTCCTCTGTGGCGTGGCAAGGCTGCACTCACCAGCAGGTGGTGATTGAAGAGCCTGCTACTGAGTTCATGTCAGAAACAGTCCCTGTTCCCATTACTAGGGCACTCACTTGAAGACTGAGCTGACATTTGGCTGGTTGACAGTTTTGGAGAAATGTACTGCCTTGATCCTTCATATTGTTTGTATTTATGAAATGAGATCTGGATATTTGGGCTTCTTTTGTGAGTTCGATGCCTAATCTGTACAGAGCACATTGGAAAAGAACACAGGGTGTATGCCCTGTTTTGAACCTTGAAGTTGAATATAGTTTCTATGGAATAAAGTGAGGTAGACACAATAGTTTTAGCTAGTGTTTAAGATGTGTGTCCTGATCCAGTCCTTTAACTTAGAGGTTTAACTGAGGATCAGGAAAAGAGTATAGAACAAAGACTCACTTATACTCACTTGACTATATATTATATAAGAAGTATTATATAAGAATATATCAGAGTCTTACTGAGCAGAAAGACTAAAATGATGGTACATAAGGAGCCTGGAAGTTTGAGGCCCAAACTAACTTTATGGTGGGTTTAGGCCAGAGCTCTGAATATGGTATCCAGCCTAGATTTCGGAAATTGAGAAGTGTATATAGAGAAAAGGATCACATGGACTCATCATACCAGGCTAAGTAAGTCCTTTACAAGTTAACTGTTTGTTTCTTTGTATTATGAGTGGTGTTGAACAGCTACAACAGATATGTGGCTTGCTCAACCATGTTCGTAGCAGCTTTATTTGTAATAGCCAGAAGCTGGAAACAACACAGTTGTCCCTCAGTTGAGGAATGGATGCAGAAATTGTGGTATATTTACACAGTGGAATGCTACTCAGCAATTAAAAACAAGGAAATCATGAAATTTGTAGGCAAATGATGGGAACTAGAAAAGAACATCCTGAGTGAGTTATCCCAGAAGCAGAAAGACACACATGATATATACTCACTTATAAGTAGGTATTAGACATACAATATTGGATAAACATACTAAAATCTGTACACCTAAAGAAGTTAAACAAGAAAGAGGACCCTGGGTAAGATGTTCAATCCTCATTCAGAAAGGCAAATGGGATGGGTATCATAATAGGAAGAAAACAGGGAACAGGACAGGAGTCTACCCACAGACTCTACCCAGCAGGGTATTAAAGAAAATGCTGAGACTCATAGCCAAACTTTGGGCAGAGTGCAGGAACCTTATGAAAGAAGAGGGAGATAGAAAGACCTGGAGGGGAGAGGAGCTCCACAAGGAGAGAAAAAAAAAATCTGCGCACAGGGATCTTTTCTGACACTGATACTCTAACCAAGGACCAAGCAAGGAGATAAGCTAGAACCCCTGCTCAGAGGTATCCCATGGCAGCTCAGTGTCCAAATGGATTCTCTAGTAAGGGGAAGAGGGACTGACATGAACTCAGTGGCTGGCTCTTTGATCACCTCCCCCTGAGGGGAAAGCTGCCTTACCAGGCCACAGAGGAAGACAATGCAGCCATTCCAGATGAGACCTAATAGATTGGGGTCAGATGGAAAGGGAGGAGGAAGACCTCCCCTATCAATGGAGTGGGCGAGGGGCATGGATGGGGAAGTGGGAGTGTGTGATTGGAAGGTAATGAGGAAGGGATCTACAGCTGGGATACAAAGTGAATAAACTGTAATTAATAAAAAATAAATAAAATTTAAAAGCAAAGCTTAAAATTCATACAGCTAGGCCCTTAAAAATGTTGGAAGGTGTAAAAGTAACTTTTATGCACCTAATATAATTTTCATCTTGGAGGCCTGTTGCTGAATACACTCTCCTTTTCTACCTGTTTCTGAACTGTGGGTGGCTGGTTCAACTCAGCTGTTGTGCCTCTCCCTGCACTCTCTTAAACTGCCTTTCTCTCCTCTGCTGCTCTCCTGAGAGTTGGGCATATCCTATTTTGTCAAACCTTTCACTTAGTCTGTCCCTCAATCATTATTTTGTTTTAAAGGAATGTACTAAGGTTGTCTGTAATCCAGTCAGAGGAATTAAAGGTGTGTGGCATGTCTGCATTCCAACTGGATCACACAGACCTAGAAGGTTTTTGGATGTGGTCAGAGCAGCTGTGTAGTTGGATTAAAATTTCTCTACAGGATATCCATAAGGTACCTTTAATTTTAGTTTTATTTTGTTATGATTTTTCCTTTTAATCTTTTATTTATTTTCTTCAGAAAAAAAATGCACTCATATTTGTTGAAAATTTCCCAGAAAAGAACAAATCCTTTGCAGAATATAAATATGAAGTCAAGGGCAATCTACACTGAAGTAGCTATTAGTGAATACTCACTTTTCAGTACTTGATAATAAAGTCACCATAACGAAGTAAAATGAACACGTGAAATATTTCATATTTCATATAATATGACCTCATTTGGTGATAAAAACACACACACGTGTTGAATCTTCATGCACGTGCACCACATACTTCAGTGTATTTGTTTAGAATAGTCTGAATCCTGTTGAAGCTGCTGACTGTGGTAACTTATGATGACGGATCTACATTAGGAAAGTGATTATTTTAGCCCCAATTCTAAACTTTAAAAATTGTTCTCTTTCCTAATGCAAGTGGAATTGAAGGCAAATCTGAGCTACATATAAGCACAGCAGGAGCTTGCATCTCCACTGCTGAGCGGTGAGCTGACAAACATAGGAAATGCAAGAAATGCAGTACAGCCAGTGCTTTTCACAATGGACACAAACAGACTTTTTCTGTGTTGCTTTTTTTATCACTGGCCATAGAATAGTTTGCATTTGTAGCACTCTCAGTAAGGAAATGGGCTAAAACAGATTTTGGCAGAATTAAGCAGTTTAGGAAGAAATATGTTCTTTTGGAAGAGTTGTGAGGCTTAGAAAAATAACTGAGTTGGGAAAATTGATAAAATTAAGAAGTACATAATTCCCCCCTTCTTCTGCCAGTAGTCACTCAACCATCTGCTCTGCTGGTTTCATGTGGAATATTTTAATAGAGGACATCTGGTTGATATACTTAAAACATAGAATTATTCATTAAAATTTACACACACGTACACACATTCGCATGTGTCACTACAGAATGCTGTCAGCAGAGTACAGAATCCTCACATTGGATTTCCTTTGTCTATATGTATTTGATATAATCTCCCCTAATAACATTCAGTGAAGGAAATGTTTGTATCACATTCAGAAACCTATATTTATAGAAATATTCTTCTTCCCCGAAGCTATTAATAATTAAGACCAGTGTTAAGATTGTAAAGCTTATCGGAAAAGTTAATATGCCTGTTATTTAAAAATTGTGAATAATGTTAAAATATAGGATGGGGATAGTGTGCATTTACCAACTATATTACACAGAGCCATTTATTAGTTGCAATGGAGTGGACAAGCAAATAGAATGTCTTTGCTCTGTCTAATTATGGTAACTCAGTAGCCATTCATGAGGTTGTCCACATGCTCCCTAATTCCTCATGGTCTCCTGCTAGCTCCATTCACATTTTATGAACTCAAAATTTGTGGATACTTTAGTGAGGTCCCGGAGGGTTTGGAGATCCCGTGTTTTCTCTACCTCATTTAGTGTATTATACCTCCAGCTCCATTCTTACTGTGGCAGCTGACAGTCTTTCTGCATTGTTGTTGTTGAATGCTATTCTATTGGACAAACCCACTGCCTTTTCCTTATCCATGTATCAACTTTTGAATACTTAGAATATTCCAAATTGTCAGGTCTTATGAGTAGAGTTTCAATAATCATGGGACTACAGATCTCCCATTGCCATGCTAATGTAATATGTTTTATTTTTTTTCTTTTTTTTAATTTATTTTATTTTTATCAGTTACATTTTATTAACTGTATCCCAGCCGTGTCCTGAACCCTCATTCCCTCCCAGTCCCTCCCTCTCTCCCTCATCACCACTGTGCCCCTTTCCAAGTCCACTGATAGGGGGGGACCTAACCCCATTCATCTGATCCTGTTTTATCAGGTGTCTTCATTGAGTTCCTGTTAGAAATAGTCCTTGTTCCCCTCACTATACACAACCCACAGTAGTATTTGTTGTAGGCAGTTCTTTCTCCTGTACTTAAGCTCCCAGAATAATGACTCACAAAACTCAAGGTAATTATTTACAAATACCTAACCCATATAGCTAGGCTCTTTTCTGACTAGCTCATAACTTAAAGTAACCCATTATACAATCCATATTCTGCCATGTGGCTGATTACCTGGGCTTAGGAACCATGCAACTGTGTTCTTCACATCTTGCTAGCAGAAGCTCTTCTGCCTGGCTCTTTCCCAGAATCCTCTTTGCCTACCAGAGGATTCATCTCCTATTTATAGGCCATACAATAAACAAGATATTTCTTCTACAGGAATAACATACAGTGACTGTATTCTTATTTTGAAAGTTATTTCAAAAATGCATTTGCTGGCAACAGTTAATATACAAATACTTTTAAACTTACTGGTTTAGGAGACATAGGCACTTCTTACATATTCAGGGTATAGTAGCTAATCTAGACTTCAAAAAATAAAATGAGGCTATTGAGAGTAACGCTGCTCCAAGGCTTTTTCAGAGGCCCCAGTGAAAAGTCAAAAGGAACCTACTTTTGACACAAGGAACCTCCTGTGTCCTTGTCCAGAGCAGGATTGGTAAGGCCTAATGTGAGACTTGGGCCAGAGTCCCCAAGGAATTAAGGCTTCAGTTCTTGGGAACGTGGCCTTCCCCACTAAGAAAACAAGTTATCAGTTCCAAGGCTGGTGTGTGCTCACTGAATATGAAAAACACACTTAAAGGCAGGCTCCCATGTCTAGCAATATATGATAAATAAAAAACAAACTTAATAGTATTTTTTGAGATTTTTTTGTCTTGTATTGTTTTTTTTGGGGGGGGCATTTTATCTATTTATTTGTTATTTGTCACTGATCTTTTCCTTGTATATTTGGAAATGTATCTCTCATTCACCTGATATAATTATCATCTCGGAGGCTTACTGCTGAATGAGTGTATTATTTCTAGCTCTTTCTGAACTCTTGCTGGCTTTTCATTTAATTCAGCTATGTGGCTCAAACTCCTTTCCAAGCTTACAAATTAAATCTGGTTTCTCTCAGATTCTCACGGAATTTCTCTGCTTGATCTCCAACTAACTCTTGCAATTTGTTTTCTCTTCTGGCTCATTCTTTTTATAATTTATTTTTATTTTTATTAATTACAGTTTATTCACTTTGTATCCCCCCTGTACCTCCTTCCCTCCTGCCCTCCCAATCTCACCCTCCTTCTTTTCCACTGGTGTCCCTCTCCCAGTCCACTAAAAAGGGAATTCCTCCTCCCCTTCCCTCTGATCCTAGTCTATCAGGTCTCTTCTTCTGTGGCCTGGTAAGGCTGCTCCACCTTTGGGGAGAGGTGACCAAAGAGCAGGCCAATCAGTTCATGTCAGAGACAGTCCCTGTCCCCATTACTATGGAACCCACTCAGATACTGAACTTTCTGGCTCATTCTTATTCTCTGGCTTCAGCTGCCTCTGCTGCATGAAATGAATGGAACTGACCTCTACGCCAATGCACTGTCTCCTGTACTGGTTGATTGCACTGAACTCAACTGACTGAACAGAACTGACTGTAATCCTGCAGCCATGTTGCTAAATTAAAAATGTTCTACACCAATTTTGTTTTGCAGGTTTTGTTTGTGCATGTGTCCCCATCTTTATGTGTTTCTTGTACTTTTTCTCTTTTTATTTTCATGTCTTGTTTTATTCACCTATTTATTTTCTAAAGTAAGAAAGAGAAAGAAAAAAGGCATGGAGTTGGATGAGTAGAATGTTGGGAAGATCTGGGAGGTGAAGAAAGAGTGAAACCATAATCAGAATATATTATGTGAAAAAAAATTAGTAGGAAAAGAACTCTAGATTTATAAAAAGAGATGTCAAACCTCCCTTTTTATGTATGGTGGACTGATATGCATAGTAAAAAACTTCATTTGAGAAATTAGCAGTATCCTATAATCTATTTTCTTTTAATTAATATATAATTTAAGATAGCAGAGCCCAGATTAATTCTAAACTATACAGGGGTCATTTACTCTGACAAGCTTCATCCTAGAATCCCCCAAAATTGAATATTTTATAAAAACACACAGATATAAGTTTTTAAATTATTAATCAGTTCTTGAAAGCTAGTTAAATCACTTCCCTTTATTTAGAAAGAAAGCACACTTAACTAGTTAACCTGGTTGTTCAAAAAGGAAATATAAACATAAGTTCAGAATGATTAAAAGTAAACAAAAGTTTTAAAATTATCATATTTAAATCAGAAATGAAATACACTACAATTGAAAGAAAATGTAGACATGATGGCTAGCGATGGTGGCAAGTAGGTCTGAGATACTGGGATCTGAAGAGTTGGCTGAGTGGGTAAGAACAAGTAAAAGCAAAGAAGTGAGTTTCAAGTCTACAACATCTAAGTAATAGCCAGGTATGGCTACACAAACCTGCAGCCCTCCATCGGGGGAAGAGATAGGCAGCTCCTTTGATTTCACTGACCAACCAGCCTAGTAAAATGACAAGTTTCTGGTCCAATTCAAGATCCTGTCTGAAAAAAATCAGAGAGTAAGCAATAGAAAAAAGCACGAGTTTCTCCTTTGACCTCTGCCTGACTGCACAGGTAAACGTCTGTGCCCACACACCGTAGCCCCCACCACGGTGTGTTTCGTTATTCTTTACCTTTTTGATTTAATATTAAGTTCATGGTAGAGATAATTTTATGATTTTTAATCTATGTATATGTACCCAGAAGATACTCTATCTGTGTGGTGTTATTTTCAAAAGTGAAATTTAACTTTAATCACGAGAGACAGAAAGACACTGAAGAAAAGTTTCAAACAAAAATTATTTAAAAACTCACCCTTAGATGTGATGCTGCTGCACATGATAGAATAAACAGAGATTAATACATATAAAGACATTAAATTTACATACATATTAATACAATCATATTTGATATTTTATATGAAGGGGGCTAGTGGAAAAACAGATAAAATACTACAAGTGTCTATATTTGCAACCATAACATTGTAGCACTTCTAATTTTGTGATTTGGGTAAAGTTTTTTATTTCTATCAGAAATAGTAAATCCAGGGAAACTGCTGGAGCTGTCTTCTCTTAGGATAATTGCTATGAATATAAAACTAATTCAAATTACATGATAAACAACATTTGAAAATTTCAGAATACCACACCAGTTTTTTAGTCGTTATCAAGATATGGTTAATTTTCTTGTTTTTTATCTTAAGCAACTGCAGTTTCTGTAGATGATAAATATATTTCTAAGAGTTCATGGAAATTAAATAAAGCATATTACTCAGGGGTTCAGTTCTTTTCTGTCATTCTTTATCATTTTGATTTAATATTAAGTTCATGGGTGAGACAATTTTACACAGCTTAACACTTGGCATCTAATACATTAAATCACAGCTTCTTAGTCTATCAAATGATCTAAAATCAAACAGTTAAGTCAAAGCAAGTGTGAGTGAAAAGTCAAATATTTGTGTAGAAAATAAATAGTACAAAGACAGAACTAAAACCATATGTTGTATTTGACTACTGTATGACTACAGAACTGTGCAAATAAATACTAACCAGCATTTTAGCCTAAATATTATTTATATGACATTTAAAATATAATTTTAAAGTGCTATACTTGTATTCTGGTAAAGCTATTATGCTAAAAGATTTACAGTCTAAGAGTATCTTTAGGTCAGTTACTTTTTTATCAATCTCTCACTATGTGTTGCTTGGCATATTGTGGATAATAAAAGATTTAGCTGCTCTACACTGTTAACTGTGGTTCAGAAATTGGTAGAAGCCACCCTAAAAATAAGCATGACCAACCACATAGTTTATAAAAAATAATGACTTCTAATAAATTTCTTGTTTTTATCAGTTGCTTACATTTGTATACTATTATATTTATTCTAAGAGACTCTAATCAGGCTTCTTTAACATATTATTGTGCAAGGAAAAAAACTGCTTACTCACAATGCTACCACAGAGATGGCATGTCTGATCATACCACTGTTACACACTACCAGACTGGTTATTTAAGCATAGTCATTTCTTCTCATGATGCTGCAGTTCAAAACCACAGTGAGACCAAGGTGATATCTCACGAAGTGTTCCTTCCTTCCTTCCTTCCTTCCTTCCTTCCTTCCTTCCTTCCTTCCTTCCTTCCTTCCTTCCTTCCTCCTTTCTTTCCTCCCTGCTTTCTTTTCTTCCTTCCTCCTTTCTTTCCTTCCTTCCTTTTTCCCTCCCCTCCTCCCTCTTGTCTGCCTGCCTTCCTTCTGTCCTTCTTTCCTTCCGTCTTTCTTTCCTTTTTTTCAAAACAGGTTTTCTGTCTGTAGCCCTGGCTTTCTTGGAACTTACTTAGTAGACCAGGTTGGCCTTGAATTTAGAGATCCGCCTGCCTCTTCCTCCCAAGTTCTAGGATTAAAGAGGATTACCTCTGCTCACTGGAGGTAATTTTTCCTAATGTGGAGATGAACATCCAAAATCCTCACTTTATAGAGTTTGGAGACTGAAGTGGCTCTTTTGTCACACTCTCTGACCCAAGGGCCTCATTGACTCCAAAGGACTGACTTCTTTTTTTTTTAATTTTATTTTTTTCTTATCAGTTACATTTTGTTAACTCTGTATCCCAGCTGTCTCCCGCTCCCTCATTCCCTCCCAGTCCCTCCCTTCCTCATCTCCACCGTGCCCCTTTCCAAGTCCACTGATAGGTGGGGCCTCCTCCCCATTCATCTGATCCTGTTTTATCAGGTATCTTCAGGACTGGCTGCAAAG
>REGO01000891.1:445512-456827 GCA_010120015.1 Rhombomys opimus | reverse complement strand
CTTCTAACAGCTTTAGAGTATCTGGTTTTATGCTGAGGTCTTTGATCCACTTGGACTTTAGTTTTGTGCAGGGTGATAAATATAGATCTATTTTCATTTTTCTGCATGTGGACATCCAGTTGGACCAGCACCATTTCTTGAAGATGCTGTCTCTTTTCCATTGAATGGTTTTGGCTTCTTTGTCAAAAATCGAGTATTCATAAGTTTGTGGGTTTATTTCTGGGTCTTCTATTAGGTTCCATTGAAAGGACTGACTTCTAATTGTAATTCTATGACATTGGATTTAGCATTTCAGTGTGACATTGGGGTACTTGATTCATGGGTTGCAATTAGAATTAGTTAGTATTCAACTAATAGTATTTGATAGAGATTTTTAATTATAATCATTTTAACATTGGAAAAGACCCAACTCTCCCAGTGTTAGTAGAGCTGGTCAATATCTCTGTGGTTATTTTCCAGGATCTCGTCCTCCCTTACAGAATTCAATTAATGCTACAGTCTCTAGTAGTATAGTGTTTCTGTATAACTTATCAATTTCCTCTTGTACACTGCACTTATTGTTTAATATATTCTTAATTAAAATAAATTTTAGGAATGAATATGTTCATTTTCATACCCACAATTATCTCTTTGATTGTGAACTATAATATCACACCTTCTGGGAAATTAAGAACTAAGAAAGACCAGAGAAATTATGATAATTTGAAGATTGCATGTTTTAATTTACAAATCTCATTTTAAAACTTCATTTACATAATCATCTAATATTAAATGAATGGTAAACTGCAGAGAGTAACACATCAATCTACTTACAAAGTCTTTACTTTGTAAAGTCTTTACTTTTTGAATAGTTACTATAGCATTAAAGACCTTCTAGATAGCCATAAAAGAGCTTCATAATGTTTCTTTTCATATTTTTATCAATCCAACTTTCTCTCATCTTTATTTATCATTGAACTGTAGCATATTTCTTACATTTGATGATTCAGTGTCACACTAAACTATATGTTCAAACTACCAAGCTGTTGAAAAATTTAGAAACATCAACATCCAAATGCCAAATTACGGTTGTAACTCCTAGAAAATGTTATCTAAATGATGCCAAACACGCAGCACATGCTTTTTATTTTTGTGAATGAGCTCATAGTTTCAGGTTGATGAATTTCCCCTTCCGTTTACTCAATGTATTTGTAAAAAATCCTATGTGGTATGGAATCAGTATTTTTGTAGTAGTTGCAGTTTTACCCAATTTTTACTTTTTGATGAGACTGGAAATCACCCAAGCAAGACATAAGGAAATTTTCATGCACATATGTGCAAAGACTCCAAGACAGAGCCTTCTAGCCACTTAAATTAGCATACAGAATCATTTTACATGCAATAAATCCTATAATACATCATCTCACAGAATGAATAGCATTTAATGATTTCCCCAAATCTGTTTCTCTATGAATTTTTGTGTGAATTCTTGGCAGGATATAATACCCTGTTCAACATTAAGCTACAGAATTTTACTTCCGTATCCATTTTCTTTGTCAAAATATAACTGATCGTCAGGGTTATATTATTTTTGTGCATCTTTTTAAAATTCTATTGGTGTGTCCTACATCAATGTTTTGATAAAAGACTCCCTAAAATCTCTCCCCTCAGCTTACTTCATGGAGACATTCTTCTTAGCCAATTTGTTTGCAATCATAAAAACTGATAAGAGGAACATTTAATAATTAACACATTTTTAAATGTTTTTATAAGGTAATTCACCAAATTTTATCATGTACAAATGTCTTCCTGTGCTGTTTGCTTCTTCAAAAACACTTTATGCCTAAACACATGCATATATATGCACGCACACACACACACACACCATACACATTTAAATTAAGACAATAATTATTACAATAATTACAATATTTATTAGTAAAGCACAAACTTTGACATAGTTAAAAATATTTATAAGATGATTAAGCCTAAAATTTCATTATATCTATTGATTGTTGTATGTGTTTCTATGTGTCTCTGCATGCATATACATGTTCATGTGCCATGGAACAGATATAGAAGTCACAGAACAATTTGTGAGAGATGGTTTTATTTTTCATCAAAGTATCCTTTGGTCATTAGGTTTGGACAAGGACCTTTGCCTACAAAGCCACCATGCCCAGTACCAAAATTCTGTCTTTTCAGTATTGCTGAACTTACTCAATTGTCCCAAGATCTATGGTGATATTTTAACTACTCTTGCAAAATTTTTAATATCTACCAGCATAAGTTTTTACATATGTTTCTCAGGTCTGCTTTTCCCTTGGGGTACCCAGACATCATTCTGTACCAGGCAGTACTGAAGGGAATGAAGCTTAGGCAGGACAAATGGATTAAGCAGTATATCAGGCAGCACTGAATGTGGGAGAAACAGCTTTCTCCAGAGACAGTTTTCAGTCAAACAGCTCTCTCTATTGGGGTGGGAGGAGGCTGTATGAAGAATGAATAAGAGTATTTAGGGTGAGTGATGTCATTGGCTGGGACCTAGGTGCTGGGAATGCTTGATTTGCATGGAGAGGAATTCTGGGTGTAAGATGAACATGTCTTTATAAGGAGAGAGCAGAGAGAACAAAGGAAAATTGTTTCACTGCTCAGCTCATTCTTTTATCCCATTTACATCTTAAGGCATAAATCATGGAAAGCATCACCTGCTTTTAGTATGGAAGACCCCAATTAAATAATGCAATTAAGACAATCTCATAGACTTGTTCATAGACCAACCTGATCCTGATGGCGTTTCATTAGGATCTTCTTTCTAGAATAAAAAAAAATAACCAATACAACTCCACTATGAGTCACTATGTCACAGAAAGGTGTCATGTTATGTAATTCCTTATCTCCAAATCTTATGGTTATTTCATACTGAAAAGTTTAAGCAAACTTTTAAAACCACCCAAAGTCTTTCAAAACTCTGACACTAAAAGTCTAATATATCTTCATTGGGATTCCTTATGAAATGAGGAGCAAGTTTTATACATTTTCACAATGGCTTATAGGAAGCACTTTTATTTTCTAATCTCACCTAACAAATATTTCCACATTGCAATCACAAGTATTTCAAAGGTCATTAGAACTACATATTATGTTTGTGACACTGATGGCTCTAAAGTATGGATTTCTATCCTTGTTTCCTTTATGTTTCTATGATAAAAAAAATATCTTGACAACCCTGCACTCAGCAAAAAATATTATTACGAAAAAAACAATGCAGCACTCCTGATGAGATCTGATAGACTACAATCAGAAGGAGAAGAGGAAGACCTCCCTATCAGTGGACTTGGGGAGGGGCATGCATGGAGAAGGGGCAAGGAAGGTAGGATTGGGAGGGGAGGAAGGAGGGGGTTATGGGGGGATACAAAGTGAATAAAGTGTAATTAATAAAAAATAAAATAAAAAAATATTAAAAAGATTCCATTACCAGAAAAAACGAAATAAATTAGTTTAGTTTTCAACTGTTATTTATAAAAAATGAAAATGCGAACAGTTCAATTTTATCAATGAAGACTCAGTAGCCAGATGCTGGGGTGAAAACTTGCTAGCTCACACAGGCAGAGAAAGCACTGGGTGACCTTCTTACTCAACTCATGCCACAGATGGAAAAGGCTAAAAAGCCAAAAGCCAAAAGCCCAAGAACAAAAGCTTGCTAGCTCAGCTGACAGCCCAGGAAGAAAAGGCCAACAGTTGAAAGCCAAGTATCTCTTTTTTTTCACACTATTTTAAATACTCTTCTTTCAAAATCCCTCCTGCCTACTTAATCCCTGTTAGCTGGTTTCTTTCTCTACCTCTTAACTTACAATTAATTTATTAAATCTTTTGTACAGAAAGATCTTGGATTAAAGGTGTGTGCTAACCACACTAAACAAGAAAAAAAAAAAGGTTTTACAGTTCACAACCTTGGAGTTCACAATGGGATCAAATATCCTGCAAAAATGTCATGTTCAGTTTTTGCAGGCTGAAGCTTGAGATAGCTGGTCACATCACAGCTACAGTCAAGAGCAGGGAAAAGTGGATTAATAAATGTTATCCATCAGTTTACCTCCTCCTCTAAACTCTCTAGGAACCAAACTCAGAATATTCTCAATAACTTTATGATGGGTCTTCTCAAATCACCTAAGGCAAGCAAGACAATGCATCACAAATATGTACTCAAGCCAAAGTCATCCATATAATTTATCACTCAGACTCTCTGCCCAGGTGATTCATCAATGAGTGAAGTTGACATTTAAAAGTAACCATCAAACACGTTTATGAGGATAGAAGAAAGATTACAGTGTTATCAACAAAAGAACAAAACCATGATATAACACTGAAATAGCTTAGAAGAATGAATCTCAATCTTTTCTGTAAATTGCATGTGATAAAAATGGAAACATACATACTCCTTGGTTGGGGTATCAACTATAAGTAAACTAGGGGAGAGGAATAAGGGGAGAAGAGGAAGGGAGGGTGGGAGGAGATGAGGAAGGGAGCTACAGCAGGGATACAAAGTAAATAATTGTAATAAATAAATAAAGATAGATAGATAGATAGATAGATAGATAGATAGATAGATAGATAGATAAAAGAAAATGGAAATCATAAAACTGGGTTTGATTTCCAAAGTTCCTATGGAAATCCACAATATAATATATTTTAAAGTATAAAGGTCTCTTTTGCCCTCTTTTGGTCTCTACAAACATCAGGTATACATGTAGAAAAATACCCAAATACACAAAATTAAATGAAAAAATCAAAAATTAAAAAGATGTCATATTGTAAATTGATGTATAATATACAGAATATATTCTATGTAGATTCATGATTCTATTTCTTTCTGCATGAAGTAAAATCTAAATGATTTATTGGACCTTTCAGGATTTGGGAAACTGCTATCATTTGGATATAGAGTCATACCCCTCATTATAATATTTTATAACTCAGGTGATTGTCCTGAAATTTGATATGTGATTGTTTCAAGTTAAACACAACTACTGCTTTGGAATAACTAAGAACATCAAAGATATTCTTATTGTATGTAAGATGTTATGATTCATGTACAATAGAAGACTGGGGTAACATTTACACACGTTTGAGTAAATAAAAAT
Organism: Rhombomys opimus; assembly: GCA_010120015.1. NCBI lineage: Eukaryota > Metazoa > Chordata > Mammalia > Rodentia > Muridae > Rhombomys > Rhombomys opimus. Next base: position 451,704 of record REGO01000891.1, on the reverse strand, counting down.
GCTGTGTGGAGAATATAAACCGCATAAACGTGGTGACTTGCCAGGCGGCACTTTCCTCAGAGTAAGGTATATTCATAATTATAGAGATATTTGACATTCTGGAAGAAAGAAACAAAAAAGACAGCAGCGAAATATAGAAAGAATCATGTACAGGTTAATAATCTCTTTGTATTTGGAAGTTTCCTATTGATGAAAAGTTTTGTGGATCCTGTGAGTTTGGATGAACTGGACAAGAGAACAAATATTATAGATAGAGGATTATAGTGTACGTATGGGGAGCTTCTGGGAATGAGTGCCTTGAACACTGTATGATGGGATTGAGATTGAAGTAGAATTGACAGAAAAGTGATTGGAAAACATCTAGTGGTTTAGATGGCTATGGTTTATAAAGACCAATAAGACGTGTAATTGAGGAATAATGAATTATTTCCAATGAACTTTTAGTTTGTTACATTTATTGCTTTGTAATTAAGTCATAATTATGTATGTGTCCCACAAGGCAAACCTTACAAATATTTAAATCGATATACCAGTGGGCATGACAATTTGTCAATATATTAAACACTTATTTTGTGGTGGAATTCATAGGTTCATTTTTTTTAAATGATAAGCTATGTTTTAAAAAAAGCAATACTTTGGAAATAGCACGGCAACCAATCATGAGCTCATAATATAAATTTTGAATTATGATTTTGAGATCCCATTTATTGATCGTTGATCTTAGAGCTTGTACTGTTGGTGTTTTGTTCAGAAAGTTGTCTTCTGTGCCAATTAGTTCAAGGCTCTTCCCCACTTTTTCTTCTAACAGATTTAGTGTGTCTGGTTATATGTTGAGGTCTTTGATCCTCTTAGACTTTAGTTTTGTGCAGGGTGAAAAACACAGACCTGTTTGCATTTTTCTACATGTAGACATCCAGTTAGTCCAGTACTATTTTGTTGAAGATACTATCTTTTTTCCATTGCTTTGTTTTGGCTTCTTTGTCAAAAAAACAAGTATCTGTAGGTGTATGGGTTTATTTCTGGGTCTTCTATTTAATTCCATTGATCCTCCAGCCTGTTTATCTGCCAGGACCATTCAGTTTTTATTACTGTTGCTCTATTGTACAGCTTGAGATCAGGGATGAAGATACTTCCAGAAGATCTTTTATTGTACAGAGTTGTTTTAGCAATTCTGACCTTTTTGTTTGTTTGTTTTTCCATATGAAATTGAGAATTGTTATTTCAAGTTCTGTAAAGAATTGTGTTAGTATTTTGATGGGAATTGCATTAAATCTGTAGGTTGCTTTTGGTGAAAGGCTGCTCACCAACCTGTATCTGAGAGAGGACTATTATCCAGAATATATAAAGAGCTTAAGAAGTTAAACACTAACAAACCAAAAAATATACTTAAAAAATGGTTTACGGAGCTAAAAGAGAATTCTCAATAGAGGAAATCGAAAAACAGAGAAACACTTTAAAAAATGTTCAGTGTCTTTAGTCATCAGGGAGATGCAAATTAAAACGACTCTGAGATTTCACCATTCAATCATCAAAATGGCAATGATCAAAACTCAACTGGCAGTACATATTGGAGAGGATGTGGAGAAAGGGGAACATTCCTCCATTGCTGGTGGAAATGTAATCATGTACCACTTTGGAAATCAATCTGGTGCTTTCTCAGAAAATTAGGAATAGTGCTACCTCAAGATCTAGCTATACCACTCCTAGACATATACGTCCGAAATATGCTAAAGTATACAACAAGAACATTTGCTCAACCATGTTTGTAGCATCTCTATTTGTAATAGCCAGAATCTGGAAACAACTTAGATGTACCTCAATGGAGGAAAGGATATAGACATTGTGATACATTTACACAATGGAATACTACTCAGCTATTAAAAACAAGGATTTCATGAAATAAGCATGCAAACGGTGAGAACTAGAAAAGATCATCATGAGTGAGATATTCCAGATGCAGAAAGACACACAGGGTATATAATCACTCATAAGTGGTTATTAGACATATAATATAGGACAAACATACTAAAATCTATAAGCCTAAATAAGCTAAACAACAAGCAAGACCCTAAGGAAGATGGTCAGTCCTCACTCTGAAGGTCAAACTCAATACATTGGAAACAGGTGAAGACAGGGAACAGGACAGGAGTCTACCCCAGGGGGCCTCTGTAAGACTCTACTGGTGGAGGTATCAAAGCAGACTCTGAGACTCTTAGCCATACTTTGGGCAGAGTACATGAAATTTAATGAAAGAAGGGGGGGATAGAAAGAACTGGAGGGACAGGAGCTCCAAAAGGAAAACCAACAACAACAACAACAACAAAAAAAAAAAAAACAAAAACTAAAACTAAGAACTAAGCCCTAGGGGCCCTGCAGAGACTGATACCCCAACCAAGGACAATACATGGAGAGGACCTAAAAATACCTGCTCAGATATAGCTCATATACTCAGTCTCCAATTGGATTCCCTATTAAGGGGATCAGGGCCTGTCTCTGGCATGAGCTCAATAGCAGGCTTTCTGATCACATCCACGTGGAAGGCACTGCTTTGCCAAACTACAGAGGAAGACAATACAGCCAGTCCTAATGAGACCTGATAGGCTAGGGTCAGATGGAAGGGGAGGAGGACCTCCCCAAACAGTGGATTAGAGGATGGGTATAGGAGAGAAGAGGGAGTGAGGGTGATATTGGAAGGAGATGAGAGAGGGGGACACAGCCAGGAGACAAAGTAAATAAACTGTAATAAATAAAAAATAAAAAACTAATTCTCCACAAGCCAGGATAGAGGCCATTAGAAGTCTTGTTGTTTTTTTTCTAGATCCCACCATTTGCCTGCAAATTTCATGATTTCCTTGTTTTTAATTGCTGAGTAGTATTCAAGGCCACAGAGGAGGACAATGCATCCAGTCCCAATGAGTTCTGATACACTAGAGATAGATGGAAGGGGAGGAAGACCTCCCCTCTCAGTGGACGTGGAGAGGTGCATGGGAGGAGATGAGGGAGGGAGGGTGGGATTGGGAGGCAATGAGGAAGGGAGCTACAGCTGGGATACAAAGTGAATAAACTGTAATTAATATAAAAATAAAAATAAAAACAAAAATTTATTTATAAATACTTTAAAAAGAAATCTTGTTGTATGTAATTGCATAAAATGGTAGACAAAACAAAGAATTCCTGATGTTAATGATATCAAAGAAGTTAAGACTATGAGAAATAGTTATCGATGACTCTTTAGAGGTTTTGTGGTTATAACCAGAGGAAATGATGATCTGTCTGAAGAAGAAAATATAGAATCCAGGGAGATTAATTTACACGGCATAAAAATCATTAATGATGGGAAACGAGTGCTAAATAAACAAAAGAATGATGGGATGAAGGAAGAAGATAATTGCATTATAATATTGGAAATGTCCTTATCTCCAGAGCAGATGGGATTTCTCACCTAACACAGAATATTCAACATTTTCAGCAAAGGGCAGCAAGAGGACATACAGATTCCCAGACCTGATGCTTATACCATGAAGAAACTCTTTTGTCAATTTCTATATTCTAATTGAAATAAAAAGTTATATCCTGAGCTGAATAACTATTAGAGAAAGATACAAAAGAACATTCACTGTAATTAGTGCAGGCTAGAGAAAGAGTCAGTAATGCAGGGGATTGTAATTCACCCATATTGTAAATCACCTATGAATGCAAGGTGAGCATACAGGATAATTCAAAGGCTCACTGTCAATTTGGAGTATGGAGAATGCAAAGACGATAAAGATAATGCTGCCTAATAATACAACCAAGACCAATTCAAGAAAATTTTAATTTATCATGTGATTTTAATTTGCAAATCAATTTTCAATTGAAATTTATCAATTTTCAATTCTTTATAAATATATATATGCAAATATAAACCAATTTTAAAGTAGAATGTCCATTGCTTTTTTTTGTTTTAATTTATTTTTAAATTATTTTTTAATTTAAAAATTTTTATATTAATTACAGTTTATTCAATTTGTATCCCAGATACAAATTTGTATCAATTTGTAGTCCTCTCCCTCATTCCCTCCTAATCCCACAGCCCCTCCCTTATTTCCTCCCATGCCCTTCTCCAATTCCACTGAGAGAAGTTCCTCTTCCCCTCCATCTGACCCTAACCTATCAGGCCTCATCAGGACTGGCTGCATTGTCTTCCTCTGTGGCCTGGTAAGGCTGCTCCCCCTCAGGGGAAGGTGATCAAATAGCAGGCTAATCAGTTCATGTCAGAGACATTCCCTGCTCCCATTACTAGAAAACCCACTTGGATACTGAGCTTCCATGGGCTACTTCTGAGCATGGGTTCTAGTTTATATCCATGCATGGTCCTTGATGGGAGTATAAGTCTCATGAAAGACCCATGTGCCCAGAATATTGGGTTCTGTTACTCTCCTTGTGGAGCTCCTGTCCCCTCCATGTCTTATTATCCCCCCCTTCTTTCATAAGATTCTCTACACTCTACCCAAAGTTTGGCTATGAGTCTCAGCATCTGCTTTGATACCCTGCTTGGTAGAGTCTTTCAGGGGCCCTCTGTGGTAGGCTCCTGTCCTGTTCCCTGTTTTCTCCCTCTTCCATTGTCTGTCTTGTTTGCCTTTCTGAGTGAGGACTGATCATCTTAGCCTTCTTGCTTAGTTTCTTAGGTGTACAGATTTTACCTTTCTCAGACAATAAGGAATAGTGCTTCCTCCTGACCCAGGGATACCACTCCTAGACATATATGCAAAACATGCTCAAGTACACCACAAGGAAATTTGCTCAACCATGTTCACAGCAGCTTTATTCATGAGAGCCAGAATCTGGAAACAACCCAGATGTCCATCAACAGAATAATGGATACATAAATTGTGGTATATTTACACAATGGACTACTACTCAGCAAATGAAAGCAAAGAAATCATGAAATTTACAGGCAAATGGTGGTATCTAGAAAATATCATCCTGAGTGTGGTATCCCAGAAGATGAAAGACACACATGGTATATACTCACGTATAAGTGGATAGTAGACATATAATATAGGATAAACATACTCAGATCTACACATAATATCTATTTCTATACATGAAATATCTGTTATAACTACTTTACTAGTATTGTCTCCCAAACACATATATATTAAGATTTGGCCTAGATTTAAAGAGGTTGCTGAAGAAAATCTGTCTTCTTATTCAATATAATATAAACAGAAGTTTAAATAATAAAATTTAATCCTGTTAAATAAAATCAATTCACATGATTAGTTCTAATATTACTCTTGATCTTTTAAATAATTACAATTAATTGACTCTAATTATTTGAAACTATAAATAATTTTGATCCTTAAGAAATTATTTTAGGATAATTTGAACAGTTCTCTAATGCATATTCTCCACCAATATGAATGCAGTATTAAGTACTGTAAATAATATCAGCCATCGTGTTGTAGGAGCACCCTTCATATGGCCATTTAAAGTATTGATAAGTTGTCTTCATGTTTTTATGCAGCTTAAATGAAAAACACTTATAATTTATCTTAAATACAAATCACTTCCTATTAGAAAGTTGAAATATGTTTTTGAAAGCATTATTTTTTTTTTAATCCTGGGATTCAATATACAGAGGGAAATACAAGTGTTCTTGACCTCAGGTGGGCGTTCATAACTTCAAAGACAGAGCCCCTTGGACTTTAGTTCTGTGCAGAATGATAAGTATGGATCTATTTGCATTTTTTTACAAGTAAACATCCAGTTAGACCAGCACCATTTGTTGAAGATGCTACTTTTTTCCATTGAATGGTTTTGGGTTCTTTGTAAAAAATCAAGTATTCATAGGTGTGTGGCTTTATTTCTGTGTCTTCTATTTTGTTCCATTGATCTTCTTTTCTATTTCTATTCCAATACCATGCAGTTTTTATTACTGTTGCTCTATAGTACAGCTTAAGATCAGGGATGGAGATGATCCAGATGATCTTTTATTGTAGAGGATTATTTTAGCAATTCTGGGTTTCTTGTTATTCCATATGAAGTTGAGAATTTTTCTTTCCAGGTCTGTAAAGAATTGTGTTGGTAATTTGATGAGAATTGCATTGAATCTGTAGATTCCTTTTGGTAAGAAGGCCATTTTTAATATGTTAATCCTGCCAAGCCAGGAGCATAGGAGATCTTTCCACCTTCTGATATCTTCTTCTA
>REGO01000891.1:432868-444097 GCA_010120015.1 Rhombomys opimus | reverse complement strand
GAAGAGGGACTGCCTCTGACATAATATGATTGGTCTGCTCTTTGATCACCTCCCCCTGATGGGGGAGCAGCCTTACCAGGCCACAGAAGATGACAATGCAGCCACTCCTGATGAGATCTGTTAGACTAAGATCAGAAGGAAGGAGAGGAGGACCTCTCCTATCAATGGACTCATGGTGGGACATGCGTGAAGGAGGAGGAAGAAGGGTGGGATCGGGAGGGGAGGAGGGAGAGGTTTATGGGGGGATACAAAATGAATAAAGTGTAATTAATAAATAAATAAATAAATAAAAGAAAAAAGTATGTGAAAAAAAAGACAGAGCCCCAATTAAACTTTAATAGTATCTAAAGCACAAAAGGTTTCCATGCGAAACTATAGCCCTCAATTCGGAAATTTGACAGTGTAAAATACATATCCTTTGAAGCTATTGTTGTATTATACTATAGAACATTTTAGCAGAAAAATCCTTCTTTATACCCATGCTTGATATTTTCAGGAAAATCATCACTCATGGAGACTGTTTTCATTAATCGTATTTAAAGCACATTTTTTAAATCTCATAAACTGCAGTGTAAGAGAAATCATATTATTGTGAAGACAATCCCTCTATACATCTACTTGCATAAAGAGGGACTGATTTTAATTGGATTGTGAATATCTGAGAATTTAGTAATATTAAAGATATTTTGGGTAATCAGTATATGAGTATTCATGGAGTCATACTTCTGCCAAAACTGTCAGCTTATGTAACTGCCTAGTGGCAAAGCCGATATTAATGGGCGAGAGTCATTAATGCCCCAGGCCTCTCTTCGTTTGCTAAGACATGATAATCAGCTCTGCCGGGCTATACGGTTTAACCTCTGCCAATTCATAAATACATCATTCAAATGAGTGTCATAAATAGAAGTGTAAGTTGCTACTGTCCTCAGAGCCTTCTGTCAGGAATTAGAAGCAGGCTTGTTGTTGAGTGTAAGCTAAAAAGAAGCCTTGCTGAATTTGCTATAAATGAGTGTGGTGAGGCTTTTCTGAGAGGTAACCATTAAGCCATTATTAAACTCCACATTATTTTAACATTATAGAAAAAGAAATGTGTTCTCTATTTTAAAACTTTTTAAAATTTAACAATTTATTGACAAGGATTACCCCTCGAAGTAAAGTTTTAGGTTTATCATTGTTCTATATCATAACTACAATTGATTTCATTTGATTTCATATTTACCTGATGCTCTCTCACATGTAATACATGTTTCCCATAGATAACTCTTACATATTGTAGGCAAACACCACATGGCAGTACGGTGTTATGACAGTTATTTTAATTTTATTGTGATGGGGATGGATTACCAACCCCATGTCTTACATATACGTTTGCAACAAGCAAGTTAATTTAGTAAGATTTCAAATCTAGACTGAATTTTATATAACAAAGTAAAAAAAATGCATTGCATTGTTATTCATGCAGTGTTGACACACATATTTCAGCATAGCGCTCCATCCTTTCTGGTAAAATTTGCATTTCATGCTTCATTACAGAAAAAGACAAATACAATACTTCAAGAAATTCTATGTTGTACTCACAAAAACTTGTAAATATGGTCAAAATTAACACAATTCATTAATATACTCATTGTTTTTATAATTAGCTCACCAGGGATATATTCATTCATTTTTGTGAAATTTGACTATAGAGTTTTAAATAGCACATTCAATTTTGTAGTAGCATGCTCACTTTACAGCATTTAATTGGCACTGTTTAATTATGATTGCAAAACAAATTAATATGAAATGCTAAATTAATACAATTGTTACAAAGAAAACCTAAATCTTCCAACATTTCCTTCTCGTCAGACAAATTAGAATAGGAGGTTGAAAATGTTGCTTAATAAACAGCCTTTCCTCTGCCAACAACTGTTGGGCAATCATTCGTGACTGTGACTAACATCAGTGAGTAGCAAGGTCACAGCCAAGTCCATAATTAGAGTGTCAAACAGAACATCAATTTTTATCCAAGATTTCATTTGAAAGGATTCCTAGAAAAGTCAGCCCTTTGTATATTATTATTTGCAGTCTTTAATATGCAAACTTAGTAATGATTTCCTCCAAGTATTTCCTTAGTATGGATTTTCATACACTAATAATATAATTTTCAAAATTGAATTCTGATAGGGATATTTTCAGGTAAAATGAAAGTTTTGTATTTCGTTTTTTCAATAATGATTTAAAATATAATATTTCAATCTTTAAAAGAAATACAGCAAAATGAAGTTTTGTTTTGTACATTTTTATTTTTCTTTTGGAAGTTGAAATTCTTACACTTTCCATTTTAGGATTATTTCTCAGTTCTGGATCTAATTTCAAGCAGAATTTTGTGCAAGCAAAATCTTCACATATTAAAAATGATGGACTTGTCATGCTTCAGAACTGTGTAAAGCAGATGAACTGATGTGCACATGGCTTGCCTCCAAGAATGCTGATATTCTTTCTTGTTGAAGCAATAATTGTTGATTTCTTTCCCAAAATGCAGACTCTTGACAGAAATCTGAATAAAAGATCATTTTGTGCATTCATTACATTGATATTGATATTTACCTCTATTTATCATAGACTTTTATATTAATGTAAAGTTTTTGTTGCAGTCGCTGTAAACCTTTTTGAGCTTTTAGACTTGTGTTTAAGTTTAAATGTGTGTCCATTTTTGGGTATGTGCACATGAGTGAGTACTGATGTTTGTAGAAGTTAGAAGATTTTTCAGGAGTGCAGTTCTGAGCTGCCCAGCAGGGGTGCTAGGGAATAAACTAAGGTCTACTACAAGAGCATGGTGAGCTCCTAGCCCCTGAGCAATCACTACAGCCTCTTTTCATAATTCTTGATCAAAGATCATGAAAAATTTTAACTTTATCACCAAATGACAACTCAGAACACTTCTCACTGTAATTGTGTGTGTGCATATTTATACATCCAGTAATTTTGTGAAATAGTGTTTTGTTTATAAATATTTTAGAAAATGTAAATACCACTCTTATTTCAGAGAAAAAAGAGAAACAACTCTCTATGCTTTATAAATTGAGGCTTGTTTTGAGACAATACTTCTATTTTTATGTAAATAATTTATATTATAAATAAAAATTTATATAAATAGTATTGTATATATAATAGAAAGACATAATTTGTGAGCAAGAGTTGATTTTTAAATTATCATTATATGAAATATACTCTTATATGGCTTTTTCTATCTTAAATTATGTATAACTGAATAATCATATTTTCTGTGGAATTTGATGATTCTGTTCAAAGTATTTTCCTAATGCACATGTGTAAATTATGCTTAATCGAATTGCTTTTTAAACATATTTAGCAAGTGATTTTTAAAATTATGTTAAAGCACTTAAAATAAAATAGTTTAATAATTTACATTCATTTTCATAATTATATTATTAGTTAAATACATTTAACAGTATATACGAAATGTGCTGAATACATTCATATCTAACTTAGGGAGCTTTTGAATTTGTGATGTTAGTGAATAAATGAAATGTTGCTTAGTGGAGCATAAGTAATTCACCTTGTAGAGGTCGAGTTTTAATTCTCCCCTTTCTCAGTACTTTTTACGTTGGAGCCTTGGAAATTCTCTTTCCGAGCTCCCTGAGTTTACTAAAATACACTAAACGGAAAAACATTATTTGCATTCATAGTGTAAGTGTGTAAACTAGAAAGTAGCTTCTTAGTTGCTTTAACCTTAGGAGTCTCTCCCTTCTTTCCAGAATGGAGTGTATCAATTTGAGGGAGGAGCTGGTTTGTTCTCTCTATGAAGAAACGTTGTAAACAATTGTGCATGTGTTTTTGCTTTCTTATTTATTTGAGAACGTAATATAATTAAATAATTTCTTCCTTCCCTTTCTTTTTCCAAACTCTCACTTACAGCCCTCTTTACTCATAATCAAATCCATGACCTTTCTCTTCATTATTTGTTGCTATGTTTGTGTGTGTGTATGTATGTACATAAACGCTTATCTGCACATGTATGTCTGTGTGTATGTATGTACGTAAACGCTTATCTGCACATGTATGTCTGTGTGTATAAGTATGTATGTGTATATATGTATATGTATGCACATATGTCTATGTATTCTTAAATAACTCTTTAGAGTGTGTGATTCTACTCACATGTTATTTGTTTTCAGGGATGACCATTTAGCACTGGATAACCATAGGAAAGACATTTTTTTTTCACTCTCAGTATTTCTGTAGTTCTCTGCATACTTTTGGATGCCTTACAGACTTTCTCTTGTCCACTTGGGCGTGTCTGAAGTTCTTCTTATCCAGCTCATGTTAATTTCTCATGTTGGTGAGAAATTATGGGTGTAGATTCAGACACTTCTAAGCATATATAATCTTATAGCAAACTCCTCGATCCTCTGACTCTTATAATTTTTCTTATTCCCTCCTCTACAATGTTTTCCAAATCTAAATTACCAGAGTGCTCTGTAGACATTACTTTTGTTACTTGACTCCCAAGCTATGCATTTAATAATAGTATCAATATCAGAAAGAAACTGTGATTAAGGAAATGTTAACTGATGTGGATGTAGGTCTACCCAGGGGAGGCACAGCAGTAGCAAGCTAATGCGTGCTACTTTTTTACCTCAATTATGTCAACAAGGAAGCCTTCCAAAGTCTTCAGGGAATATGCTGAGTGTACTAAAATACATTAAATAAATAAACATAATTCATAAAGAACTTTTATATATTCTGTTTGTTAGTTTATTAAATGTGCCAGATGGTGCGCATTTTAAACTTGTATCTGTGGGATCATTTCACCCTCAAGAAATTACAAAACAAGTAGATATAATTAATAAAAATTTTGTCAATAACTAAATAACATGGTCCATTATCTATAATGCAGTAAGATTTTAGTAAAAAACAAAAAAGTCTTTGAGGGACATCTGGGTTGTTTCCAGGTTTTGGCTATTACGAATAAAGCTGCTACAAACATGGTTGAGCAAATGTCCTTGTTCTGTACTTGAGCATCTTTTGGATATGTGCTTAAGAGTGGTATAGTTGGACCTTGAGGAAGAACTCTTCCTAATTGTCTGAGAAAGCACCAGATTGATTTCCAAAGTGGTTGTAGAAGTTTACATTCCCAAGAGCAGTGGAAGAGTGTTCCCTTTCTTCACAACCTCTCCAGCATGTGTTTTCACTTGAGATTTTGATCTTAGGCATTTTGATAGCTGTAAAGTAAAATCTTAGGGTTGTTTTGATTTGCATTTCCCTAATGACTAAGGACTTTGAGTGGTTAAGTGTTTCTCTGCCATTCTGTATTCCTCTACTGAGAATTCTCTTTTTAAATCCGTACCCCATTTTTTAATTGGATTGCTTGATTTGTTGCTTTTTAACTTCTTTAGTTCTTTATAAATTCTGGATATTCGAAGGAATGGTTACAGAAACTCTGGTACATTTACACAATGGAATACTACTCAGCAATTAAAAACAATGAAATCATGAAATTTGCAGGCAAATGGTGGGATCTAGAAAAGATCATCCTGAGTGAGGTATCCCAGAAGCAGAAAGACACACATGGTATATAGTCACTTTTAAGTGGATACAAGACCTGTAAGATAGGACAAACATACAAAATGTGTACACCTAAAGAAGCTAAACAAGAAGAGGTTCTGGGGTAAGATGATCAATCCTCACTTAGAAAGATGAATGGGATGGACAGTGGAAGTAGGAGAAAACAAGAAACAGGACAGGAGCCTACTGTAGAGGGCCTCTGAAAGACTCTACCTAGCAGTGTAGCAAAGCAGATGCTGAAACTCATAACCAAACCTTGGGCAGAGTGCAGGGAATCATACAAAAGAAGGGGGAGTTAATAAGAGCTTGAGAGGGCAGGCGCTCCACAAGGACCAAATATATCTGGGCACAGGTGTCTTTTTTGAGACTGATTCTCCAACCAAGGACCATGCACAGATATAACCTAGAACCCCGGTCAGATGTAGCCCATTGCAGCTCAGTATCCAAGTGGGTTTTCTTAGTAAGGGGAAGAGGGACTGTCTCTGACATGAACTCAATGGCTGGTTCTTTGACCTCCCTCCCCCTCCAAAGGGAGGAGCAGTTTTGGTAGGCCACAGTGGAGGACATTGCAGCCAGTCCTGATGAGACCTGAGAAGGTAGGGTCAGATGGAAGGGGAGGTGGACCTCCCCTTTCAGTGGACTTAAAGAGAGGCAGGGAGGAGATGTGGGAGGGAGAGCATGATTGAGAGGGAATGAGGGAGGGGGCTACAGTGGGGATACAAAGTAAATAACCTGTAATTAATATAAAAAATAAAATTATTAAAAAAATTCAAAAAATTTAAAAAACCTGCAAAGTAAAAAAAAAAAAACTCTTTCATTAATTAAATTTATAAAGTGAAGTAGAAGCTAATTTGATTGTTTCTTAAAGTTTTGAAGTGTATGTTATTTATCTGATGCTTGTAACTATGTTGATACTCAACATTAAAGAAATAATTTCTATACCACAAATTTATTACAAGGTTATGAGCTAGCTCTCTCTTCTCTCTCATGTATGTGTGTGTGATATGTATGAGTATGGAGTACACATATGTGTTTGGAAAAGCAGACCTGTGGGTGTGCACCTACACGTGTGTTTACAAGTTAGGATGAGGTTTAAATTTCTGTGTTGTTCGTTAGGTCTCCCCAACTCTATCCTTAGTATGCAAGATCTCTCATTGACTTGAATGTAACCAAGTAGTCTAGACTGGATTCTCATTAAAATCCTAGGCTCAGCCTGTCTGCTCCTCAGGTGCTGGAATTACAATCACGAATCACCATAAGTGACTTTTTCACATGGTTCCTGGGAGTGAAACTGATGTCCTAATATTTGCAAACATCTTGTTTATTGAAAAATCTCCCCAACCAACAAGGTTTTGATTTTATTTGTTTGTTTGTTTTTGTATTGATTGTTTTTTACTTTTGTTATTATTTTTATACATGCCCCTCCTTTGCCATTTTGAGAGAGAAGGGTGTAATTTTTGGAAAGAAGATGTGAAAATGAGTCTGTACTTTTGAATGCTTGCTCCTTTAGGTATTTTAGAATGCTTTCGTTCTCTGAAAGATTTTATTTAGCGAGGCTTACTGTCTACATGAGTGTCATGAGCTTAACAATAAAACACAGTTAAATATTTTTTATTCCCTATATACTATCAATGCAATTTTAGTATAATGATTGTTATATTTTTAAAATTCCTAGACAATAAGATTCCCTGTACTCTGCCCAAAGTTTGGCTATCTGTCTCAATATCTGCTCTGATACCCTGCAGGGTGGAGTTTTTCAGAGGCCCTCTGGGGTAGGCTCCTGGCCTGTTCCCTGTTTTCTTCCTCCTCTGATGCCCATCCTCTTTGCCTTTCTGAATGGGGATTGGGCATCTTACCCAGAGTCTTCCTTCCTAATTAGCTTCCTTAGGTGTACATATTTTAGTATGTTTACCCTATATTATCTGTTTAATATCCACTTATGATTGAGTATATATCCTGTGTGTCTTTCTGCTTCTGCAATACTTCATTCAGGATAATCTTTTCCAGTTCCCACCATTTGCCTGTAAATTTCATGATTTCCTTGTTTTTAATTGCTGAGTAGTATTCTATTGTGTAAATGTACCACAATTTCTGTATCCATTCCTCAACTGAGGGGCATCTGGGTTGTTTCCAGCTTTTGGCTATTATAAATAAAGCTAGAGAGGACAGGAGCTCCACAAGGAGAGCAACAGAACCAAGAAATCAGGGCACAGGGGTCTTTTCTGAAACTGATACTCCAACCAAGGACCATGCATGGAGATAACCTGAGACCCCTGCACAGATGTATCTGATGGCAGTTCAATGTCCAAGTGGGTTCCCTAGTAAAGGGATCAGGGACTTTTTTTGACAGGAACTGATTGACCTGTTCTTTGATCACCTCCCCTTCAAGGGGTGCAACCTTACCAGGCCACAGAGGAAGACAATGCAGCCACTCCTGATGAGACCTGATAGACTAGGATCGGAAGAAAGGGGAGGAAGACTTCCCTTATCAGTGGACTGGATGGAGGGGCAAGGGTGGAGAAGAAGGAGGGAGGGTGGATTTTGGAAAAGGAGGAGGGAGGGAGGGAGCTACAGATAAGATACAAAGTGAATAAACTATAATTAATTTAAAAAAGCATCCAGTTTGACCCCAAGAAATACATAAAAATCATAGGGTGGGACACATCTATAAAAAAATCTCAGACAAATATGAAACATTTTAATATTTATTCATTCTTAAGGAAATATCAATAAATTTCAACTTCACAAAGCAAGGAATTCCATTTTACGTAACAGAGCAAAAGTTTGTTGTCCAACTAAGTTAAATAAGTAATATATAGATAATATTCAATTAAATAATATTCAAGAAAACTAAAACACGAATATATTTTAACCACAGTTAATGTCAGATTCATTCTTATTTAGCATATGTACCATCTTCTCATGAAATCGAAATGGCTGTACTCAGTAATCGGGAATGCACTAGTAATTGTCCCAGAAAAAAAAAATGTATTGGTTCAAAAACATTTCAGAGATATTTGCTAACTTATTTGAGCAAATGGAAGAACAAAGAAGTTAACTAAATAATTTAGGGACCAACAAAATGTCTTATTGTATAAGGCATTTGCTGACAAGTAGGTGGTCTGAGTTCTTTCCCTAGGACACAAAAAAAGTAGAAGAGAGAAGAGACTTTGGAGGGGGCCCTCTGACCTTCTCCTCATGTGTGACTTGGTGCAGGCCTATACAGACATCGCACACATTGATACATAGTACATGCTATTTAAAGAAGACAGTACGAGAAGAAAGGGACAAGTTTTTTTATCTTGCAACTCTCAGGTCACATGGCGTTACTGAGGTAAGTAAGCACAGAGACGGCAGGAACACGGAGGCAGTGACTGACGCAGAGACTGGGGAGGATTGTCCTTACTTCCAGGATCCTGGTGGTTTTACTTACCCAGCCTGCTTTCTTATACAACTCAACACAGCCAGCTTTGACATTATCCAAAGGTGGCTGGGTCTTCCTTTGTCAGCCATTGATCAAAACACTCTACAAATTTCCCTGTATGCTAATCTAATAGGTACATTCATTCAGTTCATAGCCAGTCTTCTTAAATGACTCAAAGCTCCTGTTGGGTTGAATAAATATGAATATTAAAAACTTAAAAACACAAGAAAGGAACATACAGGAAATGTGAGACAATGAGAGAAAACAAAACTATTGAATTGTAGGCCTAGAAGATCTGCTCAACAGGAGGGAAATAATGTTTGGTACTGGAAGTCTAGCCAACTATCAGGGGTAGTTAGGTCACAGATCTTGGAGAAGAACCTCCAAGTACCATTTTACTAAACCATCAAAACTCCTAATTACACTGTGAAAATGTATACTTATAGTCACTGAGCAGTGTGGTCTAGAGCCCCTGTCAAGGAACTTTTCTTTGCAAGAAACTCTTACAGAAAAGCACAACCATCAAAATGCAGTCATGTAGTCCATTCCCAAAAGATACATCTTACAACCTATTTCCTTAGCTAAGGCTCAATGAACATTGAGAAAGGAAGGATGCTAACCTTCTCTCCTCACCTCCCCCTGGGGGGAGTGCAGCTGTACTAGCCCACAGAGGAAGGCAATGAAAACATTCCTGATTAGCTCTGATAAGCTAGGATCCCATGGAAGGGGAGGAGCCCCATCCTATCAGTGGACTAGGAGAGGAGCATAGGCAGAAAAGAGGGAGGGAGAGTGGAATTGAGGGCGGCTGACAGAGGGGGCTACAACTGGGATATAAAGGGAAAAAGCTGTAATAATCAAAAAATTGAAAAAGAGAAAAAAATTAAAAAAGAAAGAGAGGGTGGAAAGATTTTAAGAGCCAGTGGATCACGGAGTTTTCATTTAGACTGTAATGCTAGAAGCTATATCCATAAAATCTCACCAACATGATGATTTAATAAGCTGAACAAGAACAGCTATAAACTTGCAAACCTGGACTGTGGGAAGCCCAGAAGGTCTCAACCAAATACAAAATTACTAAAGACACCTAATCAATGCTAAGAGTTGTAGAAATAGTCATCTTAGAAAAGAGCAAACCAATTGGTTATCCAACACCAAATGATGAGCCCTGAAAATATAAATATAACATGTACATGACATCATATATACAGAGCCAATTGTTAAATTTAGGGTTGTATTCCTATATGCATGGATATATATATATATATATATATGTGTGTGTGTGTGTGTGTGTGTGTGTGTGTAACAACCATTAATAAACAAAGAGTTTATGATTTGAAAGAAATAAATCTAGGGTATATGGGAGGATTTTGAGGTTGAAAAGGGGAGTAGGAAATAATGTAATTATAATCTCAAAAATAAAATACCAGCTTTGAAAGGTTCTATCTATGGTATGGAATATACAGAATCTCATATATTAATCATAATGAAAAAGGAAATATTTAAAGCAACTTTTTGTATCTTTATGAGTGAAATTCAGGAAGCTTGCTTTTTTAATTAAATTGTTATTTTTTATATTAATTACAGTTTATTCACTTTGTATCCCAGCTGTAGCCCCAACCCCCATTCCTTCCCAATACTACCCATCCTCCCTCATCTCCTCCCTGTCTCTCTCCAAGTCCAATGATAGGGGAGGTCCTCCCCCCTTGCCATCTGACCCTAGCTTATCAGGTCTCATCAGGACTGGCTGCATTTTCTTCCTCTGTGCTCTAGCAAGGATGCTACTCCCTGAGGGTGGGGGGAGGAGTCAAAGAGCCAGCAACTGAGTTCATGTCAGAGACAGTCCTTTTTCCCCTACTAAGAAAACCCACTTGGATACTGAGCTGGCATGGGCTACATCTGAGTAGGTGTTCTAGGTTATATCCATGCATGGTCCTTGGTTGGAGAATCAGTCTCAGAATGACCCTGTGCCCAGATATATTTGGTCCTTGTGGAGCTCCTGTCCTCTCCAGGTCTTATTGACTCCCCCTTCTTTCATATGATTCCCTGCACTCTGCCCAAGGTTTGGTTATGACTCTCAGCATTGCTTTGCTAACTGCTAGGTAGAGTCTTTCAGAGGCCCTCTATGGTAGGCTCCTCTCCTGTTTATTGTTAGAAAATCATGAAATTTGCAGGCAAATGGTGGGATCTAGAAAAGATCATCCTGAAGGAAGTATCCCAGGAGCAGAAAGACACAC
>REGO01000891.1:412195-431888 GCA_010120015.1 Rhombomys opimus | reverse complement strand
TTATGAATATGAGATAAGTACAAAAATAGGAATGTAAAAACTTTAATTCAGAGTAAGTTGAATCTTAAAAACTTTAGTATATAGGGTATTTCCTCAATATAGGTTAATTCAAATTGAGAGTGTGAAAAAAAATTTTGTATTTTTAAAAGATATCTTTCATTTTTATTTTATAAATTACAGTATATTCACTGTTTATCTCATGTAGCTTCCTCCGTCTTCCCCTCCCAACCTCACTCTTACTCACTCTTTTCCATCCATGCCCCTCCTTCAGTCCAATGATAGGGGAGATCCTCCTCTCCTTCCATCAGGTCCTACTCTATCAGGTCTCATCAGGACTGGCTGTATTGTGTTCCTCTGTGGCCTGGTAAGGCTGATTCCCTCACAGTACGAGGTGATCAAAGAGCAAGCCAAAGAGTTCATGTCAGAGACAGTCCCTGTTCTCCTTACTAGGGTACCCACTTGGAGACTGAGCTGCCAAGGGTTACATCTGTGCAGGGGTTCTAGGTTATCTCCATGCATGGTCCTTGGTTAGAGTATCAATCTAAAGAAAACAACTCTGTGTCCAGATTTTTGGTTCTGTTGTTCTTCTTTTGGAGTTCTTGTTCCCTCCAGGTATTTCAATCCCCCCCCCCCTTCTTTCATAAGATTCCCTGTATTCTGCCCAAAGTTTGGCTATGAGTCTCAGCATCTGCTTTGATACCCTGCAGGGTAGAGTCTGGCCCTCTCTGGTAGGCTCCTGGCCTGTTACCTGTTTTCTCTCTCTTCCGATGTCTATCCCATTTGCCATTCTAATAAGGATTGAACATCTTACCCAGAGTCCTCCTTCTTGATTAACTTCTTTAGGTATACAGATTTTAGTATGTTTATCCTATATTATATGTCTAATATTCACTTATGAGTGAGTATATACCCTGTGTGTCTTTCTGCTTCTGGAATATCTCACTCAGGACGATCTTTTCTAGTTTCTATCATTTGCTTGCAAATTTCATGATTTCCTTGTTTTTAATTGCTGAGTAGTATTCCATTGTGTAAATGTACCACAATATCGGTATCCACTCCTCCAATGAGGGAAATCTGGGTTGTTTCCAGGTTCTGGCAATTATGAATAAATCTGCTACGAACATGGTTGAGCAAATGTCCTTGATGTATATTTGATCATCTTTTGGATATATGCCTAGGAGTGTTGTTGTTGGATCTTGAGGTAGCACTATTCCTAATTGTCTTAGAAAGCGCCAGATTGATTTCCAAAGTACTTATACAAGATTACTTCCCACTGGCAATGGAGGAAGATTACCCTAGTAAAGATGGCCTTCTTACCCAAAGCAATCTACTGATTCAATGCAATTTGCATAAAAATACCAACACAATTCTTTACAGACCTGGAAAGAAAAATTCCCAATTACATATGGAATAATAGGAACCCCAGAATTGCTAAAACAATCCTCTACAATATAAGATCTTCTGGAGATATCTCCATCCCGGATCTCAAGCTGTACTATAGTGCAACAGCAGTAAAAACTGCATGCTACTGGCATAGAAACAGAAAGGTGGATCAATGGAATCGAATAGAAGACCCTGAAATAACCCCATATAGTTATGGACACATGATTTTTGACAAAGATGCCAAAAGCATACAATGGAAAAAGATAGCATCTTCAACAAATGGTGCTGGTCTAACTGGATGTCTACATGTAGAAAAATGCAAACAAATCCATATTTATCACCCTGCACAAAACTAAAGTCCAAGTGGATCAAAGACCTCAGCATAAAACCAGATACTCTAAAGCTGTTAGAAGAAAAAGTGGGAACAGCCTAGAACTCATTGGCACAGGAGACAACTTCCTGAACAGAACACCAAAACCACAGGCTCTAAGATCAACAATCAATAAATGGGACCTCATGAAACTGAAAAGCTTCTGTAAATCAAAGGACACTGTCATCAAAACAAAATGACAGCCTACAGACTGGGAAAGGATCTTCACCAACCCTATATCTGACAGAGGGCTGATATCCAGCATATATAAAGAACTCAAGAAGTTAAACAGCAACAAATCAAGCAATCCAATTAAAAATGGGGTACTGAGCTAAACAGAGATTTCTCAATAGAATAATATCGAATAACAGAGAAATACTTAAACAAATGCTCCATATCCTTAGTCATCAGGGAAATGCAAATCAACTCGACCCTGAGATTTCACCTTACAACCACCAGAATAACTAAGATGAAAAACTCAAGTGAGAAAACATGCCCGGAGAGGGTGTGGAGAAAGGGGAACCCTCCTCCATTTATGTATTTTTAAATATTTAATTTTATATTGAAAAACAATAAATTTAGGTATGTTCAAAATATATTGAGATACTTTTATATAGTGTCACACTTGAGAATGATTAAAATTAGATAGTCATTTTATTCTCTCTTTGCATATTTTATGGCAAGCACAGTCAACATTACAGCTCAGGCTTTACTATCAATGATTAATAAATAGGACCTCATGAAACTGAATAGATTCTGTAAAGGAAAGGACACTGACAATAGATCAAAATGACAGCCTACAGACTGGGATAAGATCTTTACCGACACTACATCCGACAGAGGGCTAATATCCAGAATATGAAAATCTCAAAAAATTAAGAACAAACAGAACAATTAAAAATGGATACAGATTACCTCCCCCTGCAAAGGTGGCACCCTTATTAGGCCACAGAGAAAGAGGATGGACCCTGTCCTGATGAGACCTGATAGGCTAGTGTCAGATAGCAGGAGGACCTCCCCAGTCAGTTCACTAGGTGAGGAGCATAGAGGGAGAAGATGGAGGGAAGGTGGGAATGGGAGGAGATGTGGGCGGGGGCTACAGAGTGAATAAATTGTAATAATGAATCAATAAAACAAAAAGAAAAATCTAAAATGGGGTACAGAGCTAAACAATGAATTCTCAGCAGAGTATTATCGAAGGCTTAAGGCACTAAAGAAATGCTCCAAGTCACCAGTAAAATGTAAATCAAAAGTACTCTGAGATTCCATCTTACACCTCTCTGAATGTCTAAGATCAAAAACTCTAATGACAACACATGCTGGTGAGAATGTGGAGAAACACGAACCTTCTCCCTTGCTGATGGGAATGTAACCTTGTACAACCACTTTGGAAATCTGGTGGTTTCTCAAAAAATTGGGAGGAGCTCTACCACCAGACCCAGCTATACCACTCCTGGGCATATAACCAAAAGATGTGCCAGCATACAAGGACATTTGCTTAACTATGTTTATTGCTGTTTTATTCCTAATAGCCAGAAACAGGAAACAGCACAGATGTCCCTCAAACAAAGAATGGATAAAGAAACTGAGGTACATTTACACAATGAAATAGTATTCAGCTATTAAAAACAAGGACATCATGAAGTTTAAAGGCAAATGGATTGAACTGGAAAAGATCATCCTGAGTGAGGTAACCCAGACCCAGAAAGATACACACAGTACATACTCACCTATAAGAGGATATCAGCCATACAATACAGGATAAACATACTACAATCCACAGACTAAAAGAAGCTATCTAACAAGAAGGACCCTAGGAAGGATGCTTAATTCTCATTCAGAAAAGCAAATAGAATAAACCTGGGATGTGGCTGAAAAGAGGAAACAGGATGGTAGCCTTCCATAGATATCCTCTGAAAAACTCCATCCAGCAGAGGATTAAAGCTGATGTTGAAAGTGAGTCAAACTTTGGACACTGCACAGGGAGTCTTATAGAAGAGTGGGGGGAGAGAACTATCAGGAGGGTACATGAGCTTCCCAAATAGACTAACAGAGCCAACAAATCCGGACCCAGGACGCGTTGAAGAAACTGATGTATCATCCAAGGACCATGAATGGAGTGGACCTTGACCTCCCTGCTCAGAGGTAGCCAATAGGCAGCATAGTCTCCTTGTGGGTACCTTAGGAAGAGGAGCTGAGACTGTCTCTGACATGAACTCTGTTACCTGCTCTATGATCACTTTCTCAGGGTGAAGAGGCCTTGCCATTCCATAGAAGAAGAGGATACATGCAGTCCTGAAGCGACTTGATAGGCTGGGGTCATTTGGTAAGAGAGTAAGGCTTCCCCGTTTCTGAAGACTAGGGGATGGGGATAGAAGGAAGAGAGAGGGAGGTGGGAGCAGGAGGAGAAGAGAGAGGGAGCTATGAACAGGATATAAAATGAATAAATTAATACAAAATTAAGTATAGGATGTATCATTAATAGTAGATACTTTAGGTGGATTTCCTACTTATCCACGGATGGTTTTCCCTAGAATAATTGACAGGATATACATGAAATTTCTACTGCTGAATAAATCAGTTTAAAATTCCAATTAATTCCTAGTTTGTTATGTACAGACACAAACATGCACATACATAGGCACACACGTTCTCACCCACAATTTCACAAAAAAATATATCAAACATATATGTAGGATTAATAATTTACATACAGATAAATTTACCCATACATATTTTAAATATATTATTGTTATTTTTATCATTATGACTATTGCATTGTAATATTATACCTAGTATTATTTACTCCTTAAATTTTGGTCAACAGAATTGTAAAAAAAAAAAATTGAAACTTTTATTACAATTTTGTGATGTGTAATGATAGTTCCGTGAATTTACAATGCATGAAAAACTAAAATATGAATGTTGCAAAGTATTGAAAACTTTCTCAGGGTAATTTAGAATGCTGCGGTTATGGCAAGTAGGAACAGATGGCTGCTAGTACATCATCAATCTCAGTTACTTAGGCTGAAATAAACTTCTCAAATAAAGAAGAGTAATTCACCCGGATAGAAAAATATTCATTAAATCACTGTAGCCCCCTCTGACTGATTTTACATTCAGAATGAAATTGCCGAGCTACAGGTGTTCCCATCGCACAAACCTGCTCCAACACGGGAGGGTGCCTGCAGGAGCAACTACTCTTGTTTGTTCAGCAGGATAGAAAGCTTGCCTGAGTAGTTCTGTCTGCTATTCCTCCTTCATTGATTAAAATGTGCTATGACTCAGGAACCCAACATGATAAATTTATGAAACCATACACAAAGAAAAGAGAAGTAAGAATATTTTTAGAAGTATTTCAATTAACAAAAATTTACCAGATTAATATTAATACTTTTCTAGTTTACATCCTTTTTGTTTGAAATAATCACACATATTTAGTATCCATACTCGGGTTATTGGGGTGTTCCTATTGGCAGAAAATATAAGTGATTTTATGTTCGGCTAAAAAAATACTACAGTACAGTTTGAGGAGTAACTGCCATATCCCCATTTTATTACAGCTTGAGCTTGATTACGATGTTCATTAATTACATTTCACTTGCATGACATCACTTGCATACTGGAAGTGTATTTGCATTGCTTGCCCATATTCTTTGACACACATGAATCCTTTGCTACGGACTCTTGGTTGTAATGAAGGCTGAGCTTTCATGGAAGTTTTATACTCCACAATGGTATTGAAAAGACACAAATATTAACTTACCACATTATTAATATTCTTTTCAAAGTGAATTGATGAGAATTTATAATTATTGTCTTTCATAAATTTCCTTCACTCCTGGTAACAACCACCGGAAGACTATCAGCAGGTTGTACGTTTGTTGTCAAACTCTACAGAGACTCTGAAATCATATGTCTTATCTTTGGTAGTTTAAAATTTACTTCTGGACAATTTATAATTGTCTTCAAATGCATAAAAAATTTGCAAGAAGTTTTGGCTTAGAAGTTACAATTCAAAATTTAAGTAAAATTTATAAAATCTCATAGATAGCTTAGGAGAATTATGTAATATTAGAATATAGATAATAAATGAGAATTGCTACTAAAATCTAAAAGATTAATAAATTTAGCATCAATAGCAATCTTTAAAATAACTACTCTCATGTGTACTATCTGCCTAGATAACTTCAGCATTTTAAAATGTCACTTGTAAACAAAGTAAGTGATCAGGAATGCAAATATAGTTGGTGATAGTTTATAAAATTATTTTCAGTGTATTATCTAGTGCAAGTAGACAGAACACATTAAGTTAGACTTCTTTTTTTTGAAATTCAATAAGTTTATTTTTTTTAATTTTTTATTAATTACACTTTGTTCATTTTGTATCCACCCATAAGCCCCTCCCTCCTCCCCTCCCGATCCCACCCTCCCTCCCCTTTCTGCATGCATGCCATTCCCCAAGTCCACTGATAGGGGAGGTTCTCCTCTCCTTTCTGATCTTAGTCTATCAGTTCACATCAAAAGTGGCTGCATTGTCAAGTTAGACTTCTTAAAGTAGACTTTTCCTTCTATGTGGAATGTCTAATGGCTTTGTATTTTAGTCTAAATTTGTATAATATAATACAAAAAGACATAAATTTTGTGTTTGTTATAATTTTAGCTTTTTATTTTCAAAACATTGTCCTTAATATTTCAAAATTATTTTCCTTATCATCAAAATGTATTTGTCAAGAGCTGTGGACAAAACCCAGGACAGAGCAATGGCCCACCATCTGTAAGACCCTACACTCCATGCCAAGAATCCATGTATCCCCTTCTAAAATGTGTTTTCTCTAAGCAGATTTGAATTTTAATTTTAAGAAATCTGGAATAACAAATTTTAGGCTTTACCGAGAGTATTAAACGCTTTTACAATGATTATAAGTCTGTAAAATAGCCCTGGCTTCCAGGATATTTTAAATATGTGCATTTTACATTATAAGGCCGTAGTTTTTTCTAAAGACTACACTATTTTGGGACATAATAATGATAAAACATCTTCCAAAGTTGACACATTTTTTATGACCACCAGCTGTAAGCAGTGTGATTGAGAAAGAAGTGAATAAATTAAAAATAAATTACATAATCATTGATTGTAAAAAAAGGAAATGAATGAAAAGCAACCACTGAATTCTCTCCTCTAAAACACAAAGGGCAGCTTGACTTGCTATTTCCTCTTCTCCTGCTGTTTTTTAATAACTTTACTTATTTATACTTCATAAGCATCACCTGCTAAACATCATTTCAATATAATGAAGTGGTTACCATTCTAGCATAATTCAGACTGTTGTCACAATTCTGTGCTTTCATCTAGAATTACTGAATTTATCCTGATGAATGTTCTGTGTCCATTCTTGAAATAATAGTCTGTATGAAAACAAAAGTTTTGGCTTCTAATTTTCTGTCATTTAGTATCTTCATTTATTCTTACTTTTAACAGTTACTTTGATTGTTATAGAATTCTATGCTGATTGATATCATTTTCTGACTTCTTCCGACAGTGTTCCCCTTTTGATATCTCTAATATTTTTCTTCTAAAATTCTCTCCTCCTCCATTTCTTTTCTTCTTTTTCTCACCCTTCCTGTCCTCTCTCTCTGTCTCTACCTCTTTGTCTCTCTCCCTCCCGTTTTCCTCTCTCTTTGTGTGTATGTGTGTGTGTCTCACACACACACACACACACACACACGTATAATGGGATGGGATTATGATTAAAAAACACAATTACTTACAGCATCCCTTTTTATTGATTCTGACTAACTTATGATTGTAATTTAATTTTCAGTGTTCTGGCTGATGCAACTGATATTGCCATTAAGTACATCATAGCTGACATTCATTTATGCTTTAATCTTGTAGACATGAGAGTCTTACAGTTTTAAGCATCCTTAGTAACTTAACCATTAGTTTCTTTAAAATTCATTATTTTTATCATCTCTTTTGGAGCTAAAATATTACACATTTTTAAAAAACATTTACTTGTGTTTAACATAATGTTGAAGTCTTTTGTTTTTAATTTGTGATTTTCACTTCAGTCTTTACAACTGAGTGGTACTGAAGTCACTAAACCCTACTGTTATAAGTTCAAAATAATTTAGTAATTTTGGATTTATACAAACTCTGTGGTACTACTCCACTGCAGGGCTTTATAGTTTACTGACTCTGCCTAGCTGGCTTTTCTTTTCCTGTGTAATGTTGCCATTAAATACTCACTAACCCTTAGCATGTATCCATCTGCTAACATACAGGTCACTTTTTGCTAGCTATTTTATATGTTGTCTACTTACAGTTCCCTGAGTCTGTCTGTCCTGTAATTGCTTCCCCTTCTTGCATTATTTAGAAAGCAATAAAAGTGCAGACACTGCAGAATTACTATTTTGTGTGTGTATGTGTGTATGCAAGGCTTCTCTTTTAATACTTATTTATTATTTATTACAATCTATTCTCTTTGTATCTCTGCTGTAGCCCCCTCTCTCTTCGATTCCCAGTTCCATTCTCCCTCCCTTTTCTCCCCCTACGCCCCTTCCCTAGTCCTTGATAAGGGAAGTTCTTCTCCCCTTCTCTCTGACCCTAGCTTATCAGGTCTCATCAGGACTGGCTGCATCATCTTCCTCTGTGCCCTGGCAAGGCTGTGCCCCACCTCCAGGGGCATAATTACAATTTTCACTGACAGAATAACTCACCCTCTTTCTCCCTGTGAATGATAGTCCTTTTTGCATGGAAGGGGCTGAGATGGTTTGACGCATGTCATCAGATTTAGCAAAACTCAGCTCCAGCTCTATGTCCCGAATAAACCCTATCACATATCCCATCAGACTTCTGTCTACTGCTGTTTATTATTTGTGTGTGACTTTTGGATCTTCATTCTTCTTGTTGTGACTTTTGGATCTTCATCCTTCCTGTGGCTTGATAAATTCAAAATGCTTTGAAATGCACTTTGATAAAATCCACTAGGTTTTCCGTCTTTACTAAATGCTCTAGTGTTTATAATTTACTATGAATGCTCTTAAAAGAGAGAGAAAAAATAAACCTCCAGATTTCAATAAATGAGGCAATCCCTCAATGTAGTTATTTACAAATTCCTTAGTATAGTTCTCTTAGTAGATTCTAATTTTTTGTAATAAGGGTTATTTCCAGGTTTTGTAGAATCTTGGAGCAGTCTGCTCTTGGCTCTTTCCTGCCTTGCTTTCTTTGTTTACTGCTCACTGTATCTGATGGATGCTTGTTACAAGGTTTTTCCTCACTATTCAGGACTCGTATATTCTGAAACTACAGGGAAAAATTAATTTGTTCTATCTTAATCTATTCTATCCTGTCATGGGTTCACAGTGACAAGAAAATAATTATGCCATGCTTTTGAAAAAAATAATATTCAAAACAAGAACCACTGTTTAGAAATGAACAGTACAGCCTTGAATGCCTATATTGGGTTCAGAATTAGACCCCAGTGATTTCCAGCCTTTCATATCAGGGCCACAGGAAATAAGCATACATATTCTGGAAGGAATAGAGAGAAAATTAATACACAAAATGTCAGTATCATTTTCCTTTGAAAAGACCCTTTTGCACAATGACAGTGTTCTTGTGAAAAAAATAAAAGGAATGTAATTAGAGAAATTGAAATTAAATCTATTTACCTTGTTTGAGTTATTGTTTATGAGTTCAATATTATGACTCCTAGGTGCCTCACAAAATAAGAAATTGGACTCATTGGCTGGAAAACTAGTTAGTTTCTATAGTGATATTCACTGAAATAGTCTACCCCGAGCAATTAAACGCTGCTTTAAGGAATTCACGAAAGTACTTTTAATGATAATCAGAGTTTAAAGAATCCAACATTGATTTCACGCATTAGTTTCAGCTCACTCTCTGTGCTTCTCGTTAAAGATACCCCTTCTTATAAATTTGCTACTGTGTTCTACCTTCAAGTGTGTGTACGAATAATGTCAGTCACTTTGAGAAATGGCTGTGATGGAAACTTTGTCTAGTTCATATAGCATTATATGAAGTGTATGAGAGGCTATAAAAACAGCAGAATTGCTTAGTCTGCCATAGATGTGAATATTTGTTGTCAACACTAGAACCCATTAAATATACTGATGTAACAAATGTTTTCATAAGAAAAATTGTTACAAATCCCATGCAACCATCAGTGTTAGGGTATACTGCTAGTATTAAGATTATCCTTATAACTTAATTGTCTCATGTAATTCACATGCTACAGCACTTTCTAAGCACTTTGGTCTCTAACATTCACACCTTCCTCTATTCAGACTTTTAATATATAAATGTAGTCACTAAGTGAGATCTTCTTTTGTTAGTATGCCGCTTAAATGTGTCACCTTTGGTATTGTTTCTCTCACACCAAGTCCGCTGCTTAATTCATCTTAACTGAGGCCGAAAGTCTATGCTCCAGCTAAATATCTTTGTAAAACTGGACATAAAGCTGATTACAAACATATGTTTTTTAATCAAAACTAAGAGTAATGACATGTAAATCGAGATTATCTGAATTACTATTTTTTCTAAAAAATGAAGCTGCTTAGTTATACACACTGATAATAGCTAATAAGTACATTAATAAAGGGAGCGGCTTTCTTGGCTCACTTCCAGATTGCCCGTGTTTACTAAGGATAGCATCAACAGCATTCTCACAGACACATCCAAGTGAATTGAGGGACAATGGAAGGATCCACTTGAGGATCATGACTCCAGTGCTACCTCTGTGTCTGATTTTGATAACAACCATAATGCTTTGTTTTTTACTTCCCTAGTCAATAGGATTTGAAGTCTAAGACAAAGTGTTTCTACTTGGCATATGAAAATCTGTGCACCTAAAGAAGCTAATCAAGAAGGAGGATCCTGGGTAAGATGCTCAGTTTTCATTCAGAAAGACAAACAGGATGGACATTGGAAGAGGGAGTTAACAGAGAATAGGAGAGAAGCCTACCACAGAGGGCCTCTGAAAGAGTCTACCCAGCAGGGTATCAAAATAGATCCTGAGACTCATAGCCAAACTTTGGGCAGAGTGCAGGGAAACTTATGAAAGAAGGGGGAAATCAAAAGACCTGGAGCGTGCAGGAGCTCCACAACAAGAGCAACAGAACCAAAAATTCTGGGCACAGGGTTCTTTTGTGAGACTAATACTCCAAACAAGGACCATGCATGGAGATAACCTAGAACCCCTGCACAGATGTAGCCCATGGCAGCTCAGTGTCCAAGAGGGTTTCTTAGTAATGGGAACAGCAGCTGTCTCTGACATGTACTCAGGGGCAGGCTCTTTGATCACCTCCACCTGAGGAGGAAGCAGCCTTACCAGTACACAGAAGAAGACAATGAAGCTAGTTCTGATGAGACCTGGTAAACTAGGGTCAGATGGAAGGGAAGGAGGACCTCTCCTATTAGTGGACTGAGGGAGGAGCATATGAGAAGAAGAGGGAGGGAGAGTGAGATTGGGAGGGGATGGGGAGAGGGCAACAGCTAGGATACAAAGTGAATAAAATGTAATTAATAACAATAAAATAAAATTTTTTAAAAAATGAATTTTGGCTTTTAAGATGTTCACTTTGATGTCAACAACTTTGAAACTAATTTCTTATCAAATATACTGATTTGCAACTGCAATTAATAGCATATATCAACTGTATAAAATTATTTTGTTGTTTCATCAGTTCTTGTAATGTTTCACTTTAAGATTTTCATAAACCCAGGAAGTACTGTGGACACAGGCACTCTCTCCTCTCATAACCACTATTTTCCCCACTATCCATCATTCTTTTCTATATCCTTCTCCTTTGTCTTGGTATGTATACTCAGGAGGGCACATGACATTTGCCTGCTCTTCTTCTAAATCTAACATAATTTCGTTTAAATCAGTGGTTCTCAACCTTTGGGTCACCAGCTCTTTGGCTGTGGATCAGATGACATTTTCACAGGGGTCCCAAATCAGATATCCTGCATATCAGATATTTACACCACATCTCATAAGAGTAGCAAAATTACAGTTGTGAAGTATCAAGGAAATAATTTTATAGTTGGGGGGTCACCATGACATGAAGAAGAGTATTAAAGAGTCAAAGCTTTAGGAAGTTTGAAAACCACTCTGTGATAATCTATATTTCCTTTTGCTCAGATAATGCTGTTGGTCCAAATAATCAAAAAGTTACATCTCAGACATGTCGGCTGCCACTTGACTCTTTACAATATATTTGTTTTCTATGCTTTTTGCTTATGTCAAAAAATCATTTCATCCAAAGAAAATTGAGATTGAGAGAGCAAAAAAAAAAAAGAAAAAAACAAAAGAAAAGGAAGACCCATAGATTATTTAGAAAGTTTATATCAATGTAATAACATACTTAAAATGTACACAACTCAAATGAATATCCAAAGATTATAGATGTGATACATACTCATTTCAATAAAAGTGCAAGAATATCTTCACAAATATCTCATAAGTATAAAAAATACTTTACTAAAATAAAAGTCTCTTAAAATAGTACCACCACCAGATACACCAAAAATGAGAAATTATGAAAATGAAAAAGTCGCTATATTGTTAAAATATAGTCCAGATATGTAGTTACTTAGTTATTAATAATTAAGTAATTGTTAAAAGATATTGAATAAAATGCTATAATGCTCATAAACATAATTTAATTACAATGAGAAAATGAAATTTAAAAGGAGATGATTTTTAAAAATGAAAAACATATATGAGGAGGGACTTTTCAGCAGGAGCATTAAAACTAGAGGAACTACATTTATGCGAATATGCACAATGATTTGGAGGAAATCATTGAAATTTGCTAGGTGAAATATAAAGAGAGGGACTTAAAGCAGTAAAAATTTTAAAATATTTTAATGAAGAAAAGCATGGTTTCATTTATTCCTTAATACCTTACTTGAATAGAGAGAAAAAAAGATACTTCAGAATACATGGTTTATAAGATGCAAACTAAAAGGTAGATAAATAAAGTAAACATAAGCAAACCATAACAGAAGCCGACATTAACAATAACTATTGGCCTATTCAATATTTAGATTGAGCATTATGTGTTCAAAATGAAAATAGCCACTGTTGTGTAATGTTCCTAACAGCAGGGTATGTTTAAGTATATCAAAATGTGCATAGAAAAATAACATTGAAACTATTTTTTTACTTAATAAAGACACATAGCAAATAAATTTCATAAATTAAAACATTAATTGGACTAAAATTCATAATTTGGAAACTGTAAAAGTTTATAGAGTTGAGGAATAATCTTTTAGCAAGAAAAATATATTATATATATTCCAAACACTGAGCAGTTGTATCAGTGTGTTTTTCCCTTGTGAAGTATTGAATAAACAGGACCTTATCAAAACCTTAGCAGAAAGTGGTATCTCTACAAAATGAAGACTTGAGTTTTCTCTTCCTCCAAGGAGTAGAGCTTGATGTTAACATCACACCTCAGACTATCATAAAGGTTCATTCAGGAAGTACCAGCTGTGAGCCAGTCATCACAATGGCCTGAAGAACTTCAAACTGTCACAATTTTATAAGCTTAGTTCCACAGCATGCCAGACAGCACATGATATCCTTGGGGAAAGAAACATTTGAAAGACTTCACATATCTCCAGACTTTTTCTACTAAATCATACCCAGCTTCTGTAAGACATACACACACAAATACAAATATTCACAAACACACAGACATACATACTGAGATAAACACACATACAAAAGCACACACTCACACATGCAATACATGGTTTATAAGATGCAAACTACATACAAAAGACACACACATACTAAAGACGTATATAGACACACAAACACACATATAGATATGGAAATAAAAATAACAACATACAAAAGACACACACATTCACACACAAATGCAACACACACACACACAAGAGACACACATGAGCACATAGAAAGGACATACAGACACCCAGACATAAACACATATATATTTAGAGATGCAAACACACAAATATAAAAGACACACAGAGGCACACACCTGCAAAAGACACACACAGAAGCACACATACAAATACAAAGATTAACACACACACCCATAAAAAGGACACACAGAGACACACATAACGACACAGAAACACACAGAAATATACACACACTAATACACTGGATCTACAAATGACAATAGGGAAAATTGTAGAAATCCTGTTTCCTCTTTGCACAACCTGAGCAGATTTTGTGCCAGTGTTACCCCAGCATTGATGAGACACAGCTTTAAACGTTTATACATAACAAGGTATCTTGTTCAATCTTAAGCCTGGTGGTGACAGGATGCCCTGAGGATAACAGGTCATGAGATAATAAACAGTCACATACCAAGGCAAAAGAGCTTTTTAAAACCAGGTACAGGCAGGGGCAAGCATTAGCAGAGGATAAAATTTGAAAGAAACTTGTTTTATATCTTTCAGTCAGGGTGGAGAGAAGAGTGAGGTGACACAGTGTGGTGGGCGCTGACTGCAGGTAGTCCTTTTGAGGGTGAAGAGATTTGATAGCATGCATTTAACATGAGAATGATTCAGTGGAGACCATCTGATTGCATATTGAGAAGAAAGAATAGATAATGTGCAGTGAGAGAGAAACTAGCTGAAAAGAGATACAAACCGCAAAACTATCCATGTTCCAGAGAATAAGAGGGCTGCATCTGCAGCAGCAGATCCTTTGATTCAATGTCCATGTGATTTTCTTAGTTTCTTTAGTATTTTAAGATCAGGAACAAGATGAAGATGTTCATTGTTTTCAGTATTATTATTCAATATAATAATAAGAACATATAATATATGTGCTATATATACATACATTATATGTATCTTTGCTATTAAAAAAAAGACAAGAAGAAAAGATATAAAAGAAACAAATACAAAAATTGTCCTTTATTGCAAATGATTGATTCTATACATAAGAGACACTAAAGACTTCAAAAGAAAACCTTGACAACTCCTAAAACCTTTTAACAAAAGCAGTGAATTGGTTACATTTCTATATTTGTAGTAAAATATCATGACTAAGTCTAATAATTTCTACCCTAATTGTTATATATATATATATATGTGTGTGTGTGTGTGTGTGTGTGTGTGTTTCATACAGCAATAAATAGAAGATAGATAGATAGATAGATAGATAGATAGATAGATAGATAGATAGATAGATAGATAGATAGATAAGAAGTTAGGTAGAAAGGTATGTAGGTAGATAGACTGTGATCACTCTAACAATAAAGTGAATGCTAACATATTTTGGCAAAATTAAGTGCCCATGTCATAAATTCTCACATTATAAACAAAACCAGTCAGATCCCAGTTGATACTAATGCAGTCTCAGGAAAGGCAGTGAACTAAATGTCAAGTTCAAAAGAAACCACATTTTACCAAATTTCAAAAGGCAGAGTGGACAAATTACCACCTGTGGTACCATTTACCATATACGGCATCCAAGCTAACTCAGTGTCACAAGTACATTTTCCACGTTTGAAAGTCCATGTTAGCAGTCCAGCTCTTCTCTACTCCTCTCATACATTAGACCTCCCCAATCATGAGCTTCCTGGCTTCCCCTTCTCTCATGGCTAAGTCAAATCTGCTGGTCATGTTCAGTCTGGCTATTCTCTCTCTCTCATCATCTACAATAAAAACTTACCCTTTATTAGATTATACCATGAAGTGGTCATTCAGTCAGTTTATACAGTAAGTGCTTTGAATATGTTATACATCTTGAATTGAATTTTGTTTTTGCATTAGCATAATTAGTAATCTTAATAACTTGGTATACACACAGAAATATGCTTCAAATGTAATGTAACAAAGAATATTTTGGTGGAATAAGATTTTGTGTACTAATAACTGCACCAGACAAAAAGAAATATAGTTGAGCTAATGCTCAACACATATCAAGCATTTTATTTTGGTAATGGCCTTCATCTTTAGTGCATTTTGTTTATAATCATTGATCTTCCCCAGATTGTAATGGAAGTGTGGATTATGTTATGAAAATATGTTTTTGTTGTAATCCCAAGTGTGAGATGCAGGAATGCTTAACAGCCTTGTGAGAGGGCATGTGATCTTTCTCAGCTGGGAGCTGCCTCAGGTAGGGGGCATGCTTTTGCCAGCTGGAAAACATCCTTGTGTGTACTCTGAAAAGTTATAAATAGGAATACGGAGAAAGAGAGATGGCTTCGAAACACTCTTAGAGAGAAATGCTTTGTAGTGTGCTTTAAGAAGGCTGCTGCTGATTAGTGCAGATGCTATTTGCCGTTTGCTGGATGTTGGAAACTTGATGAGCAAGAGAGGAATTGTCCCAAGAAATAATTCTAAAAAGATTTATATCCTTTGTCCCTAATAACCTTCTCTCTCTGCTACTTGAGATCAGGGGTTTTAAGGGATGTAGAGTCTTCTATGAACCCCAAATAAAGTAAGTTTAAAAAAATTACTCAGCAATTAAATCAAGGAAATCATGAAATTTGCAGGCAAATGGTGGTAACTAGAACAGATCATCCTGAGTGAGGTGTTCCAGAAGCAGAAAGACACACATGGTATACACTCATTTATAAGTGGATATTAGACATATAATTTAGGATAAACATATTAAAATCTGTACACCTAAAAAAGCTAAGCAAGAGGGAGGACCCTGGGTAAGATGATCAATCCTCATTTAGCCTATGGCAGGTCAGTGTCCAAGTGGGTTCCCTAGTAAGGGGAACAGGAGCTATCTCTGAAATGAACTCATTGGCTGACTCTTTGATCACTTCCCCTTGAGGAGGTGGAAGATCAGCCTTACCAGGCCACAGAAGAAGACAATGCAGCCAGTCCTGATGAGACTGATAGGCTAGGGTCAGATGGAAGGGGAGAAGGACCCTGGAGTGGGGGAAGGGCAAAGAAGGAGAAGAGTGAAAGAGGGGGAATAGGGAGGGGAAAAGAGAGGGGGCTCTAGCTGGGATACAAAATGAATAAATTGTAATTAATAAAAAATAAATTAATTTAAAAAATTAAAGCCTATGCCAGATCCTCTCTTATTCATCCCTAACTCTGCCATTTTGCAACTTCATTCTCCTCTCTGTCTCTCCACATCAATTCCAATCTGTATTTTGCAAACTCTTGAATGTGGCCTTGCTTAGAATATAGTCAACTTACGAGATGTCACATCCTAAAGAATATGACATTTCTTCTAGCAGCTCTTTGACTGATCTCTTAGCTTCGAAGACAGGATTATGGGAGAGACACTCTATTCTCGTCTAAGAAATTCAAAATTCCTTTCTTCATGTTGACCAATTGTGGGTCTCTTATGTTAATTATCATTGCTCTAAAGCAGAAAGAAGCTTCTCTGATGAAGTGTGAGGTATGCACTGATCAATGTGTATACCAAAAAAAATTAGTAATTGTTTTAGAAGTATGTATATTTAACAGAATAATAGCATATTACTTTTCTCTAGGCCTATAACCTATCTAATCACAGTCTATTGTTTTCAATAAAGGTGCCAGGTATGGATTCAATCTTAGGGAATTAGACTTTAATTTAATCAGAAAATGGCTGCCCACTCCTATATTACTTATGTTACTATTTTACCTTTGGACATATCTTGCCCAGACAGCCATTGTGGTAGTTTATAGGATCTATAGCTATGTGAAATTGATGCCTTTTTCCCTCTGGTAGTTCATAACACCTTTCAGTCAGCTAGTGATACTTCCGGGTCAGTATCTGCTTGATTTTTCTATGCTTTATGAGTCAAGTATTTGCTGTATTTCTTTTTTTTTTTAAACAAAATTATACTTTATTTTTAAACAAAAGCCATCATTTTTCTAAGAAGGGGATCTGGGGGTGTTTATCAACCAACACAGTGTTTTTATTGCATGCAAAAAGCCCTGGGTTTTATCCCAGTAGCACAGAAGAATTTAAAGTCAGTTTTTTGTATGCTTTGTGAGACTAAATCTGTCTATTTGCCACAATGTCTGCTATCTGGTCCAACGACGACACTGTAAGTGTCTGCATATTTAATAAATCAATAATATTTTAACCTAGTGCTGATACATTCAGAGCTCTTGCCATCACTTCAAGCTAGCCCAGATCTCCCACCCCCAACCGTTTGATTTTTTTTCTTTTTCTTTTAATTTTTATTTTTTTAATTTTTTCCTTATCAGTTACATTTTATTAACTCTGTATCCCAACCGTGTCCCGTGGATTTTACTCACTTTCTAGTCTGTAACCAAGACCACTGTAAAAGCCAGGGATGTTTGGGAAAATCTGTGAGACCCCACTAGCCAATAACCCAAAATGAGATAATACATTCATGGCACTGGGCACTGGGCATGTATTTGCTAGCATGTGATGTCTCATAGACTATCCATCCCCCAGTCTTTGATTGTTGTTTATTAATTACTTCATTTTTTTCACTGATACCTCATATGTATTGTGTTTTAAATAGTTATAAACACATAAAAAAGTAAAAATAGTAACTTTCAAATTTTAAAGCACATGTATATATCCATATGACAGAATTTTACAATTCTAAATAGGAAGCCATCTTTCCAGAACAGAAAAAAATAAGGTGCTAACATCTCTCTTGGTATTTAAAGTTATTTAAACAATGTTATAACCATATATTTTAGTATTTATTTAAATGTCGCAAAGAAAATGTTAATTTTGATCTTTTTCTTATTGCACTTAATCTTTGAAGATCCATTCATATTTCATATACTAAGTGAGAAAAACCTCATAGACAAGAAGTTACTATTTTAACTTTACTTGTCACCAGTAAGTTTAGTACCTTCCAGTGATTTACCAAGTTGGGCTTTCTGTTGATGATATAGTTTAAATCTCCAAAGATTCCTCTTTGAAACAGCAAGCAAGGATTGTATGCATTAAGATGTGCTTAACCATTACATCTTTAAAGTTCAATGTGAAGTACTGAAGCTTTATTATTACAACAAATAAAAATTTATTAATGATCCTGTTTTCCACAGCATCTTATATATAGCAACAAATACTACTGTGAACCTTCACTGTCACAGAGGTTTGCCCATGTAAATCCAGCACTGGTCAGTGGCAGAAAATTATGAATTGAATGTGAGAGGGAACGACACAGTGAGATTCTGTCTTAAAAAAAAATTGAAATTCTGGAACCAAGATGTAATCTTGTCTAGCCATGTTATCACCCTCCATATCCCTTTCAACATTCTGTGTCCTCTCTAGCCTTCCACATCTGCTTTACCTTGCTAGGTCGCCTTTAAGCTTCCATACTTACATTACTTTCAGTGAACCTATCTCTAAAATCAGTTTTCCAGATGCTGCTTCAAGTTATGTTTTTGTGACATGATATAGACACAATATTTTAGACTTTAATTTATTTTCCATACATTAAAACGTTCTAGTTTATACCTTAATTCTAGAATTTAGAAGATCTAATTCAAATATTTGGTGGACTAAGAGTATTCGGAATCTACTGTTCTTTACATTGACATTTAACAGTTATTATTTTTCAGTCTTTGTTTTTAGATCTGATAAGTCTGATCAATTGAGTTGATTGAGTTAGTTGGAGAAATAATCATGGGAATGCTAATCTTAACAAAGTCTAAGTTGATGACATTTATTGACCTAGTTTCAGTGTTTACTATTTGTTTCACTGATGTAAGTCTATCTCTGATTACCTCCAGCACGCACAGATATGGTGGAATATAAAATGTTTCTCTAAAGCAGGAGACTTCTGGCACAAAAGGGAATTAACTATGAAGTATAAGGAACTAGCATACATAGGTCAAATAAGAATTAATTAAAATAAACAAGCCCAGAGAAACCTCTGCCTTCATATCATTAAATGGTAATGTAAAGGTGTTTATCACCTGGAAGAACACTGAACTTCATTTAAAAGTTTACATAAAAGTATTCTTAGTAT
>REGO01000891.1:368121-379961 GCA_010120015.1 Rhombomys opimus | reverse complement strand
CTTCTTTCATAAGATTCCCTGCACTCTGCCCAAAGTTGGGCTAGAATCTGTTTTGATACCCTGCTGGGTAGAGTCTTTCAGTGGCCCTTTATGGAAGACTCCTCTCCTGTTCCATGTTCTCCAACTCTTCTGATGTCCATCCCGTTTGCCTTTCTGAGTTTGCTTTTCCTTCATCTGTTTGAATATGGATTCCTTTCTTTTCATGCTGGCCTCTATTTTTTTGTTTGTTTCCTCTGTATGTGCCACTACATGTGCCTCTATTTGTTTGGCTGTATTTGCCTATATTTCTTTAAGACCTTTGTTTGTTTCCTCTTTATGTGCCTCTAATAACTGGATTAGGATAGATTTGAGATCATTTTCCTGATTTCCCATTGAATTAGCATATCCATTGATTTTTGGACTTGCTGGTGAAGCCATAATGTCCTGATTTTTGCTGGATGTGTTCTTATGCCAACCTCTAGTCATCTGCTTTTCCATAACATTTGCTGTTTGTTCCTGGAGTCTGTACATCAGACTGGGTCCATCTGTCTCTGGAATATTCTTCAGGAAGATAAGAGAGGTCCACTAGTTCGAGAGTGGGTATTGGTTTTTTAGCTGTAACTAAGGGAAGAAGGTGGCCTGCGCATGTGTTGGTGTGTTTGTCTAAGTGTGTCTTGAAGGACAGGGTGATAGTGGGTGTAGATGCCTAGAAGGGTGGTTGCTAGTATAGAGGGACCCTGGGTCTGGAGCTCTGCAAGCACTCAATTGAAGGCACACTCACTCACTCACTCACTCACAGGCCTAATTAGAAAGAGCAGGGCTTCTCCCCTGTTCTCTACTCTAAGGTTTGGGCCTACAGGGGCAAACGAGAGACACCACTGGACAGCTCAGTGGTGTCCACTCTTTGGCTGCCGAGCAGGGAGACCTGTACTTTGGGTAGCCACTGCTGTTGTCTCAGTCATAGAGTGAGGAGGTTCCTGCTTGAGCTAGCCTCCGCCCTGCCACAGCAGCAGACCTGGAAGGCCATTACAGCTGCCTGCTGTGGCTGCAAACTTGGGAGGCTGACTGTGCTGTCAAAGTCAACAAGTGCTGAGGCTCTTGTTTGTGGCCGCCACTGCCTTCTTTGCTGAGCAGGGAGGCCTGTGCTTGGGGCAAGGAGAAAATGCAAGGGGGTTGAATATTTACCACTCTGTCTCAGATGTCCATGGGTGACCTGGATACAAACTGTCCTAGCTCACTGGCCATCCCCTCTCCCCCAAGAAGCCTCAATGTCGATGCTCTAACTTCAGCTGCACCTCCACTCACAAATTTTGGAGTTTAGGATCCTGTGCCCCTTAGATATGGTGTGTGCTGGACTCCGCCATCTTGGAGTCCCCGATCTTTGATTCCTTAACTTCTGTCTTGACCTATTTTCTTTTCAAAGAGGATTGTTCAGTTTGCAGGAGTTAGTGAGCTTTCTGTTGTTTATACCGATCTTTAATCTGCAATGGTCAGATAAGATGCAGGTGTTGATTTTCTTGTGTATATTTAGACTTGTTTTGTGTCCAAGTAGGTTAGCAAATTTGAAGAGAGTTCCATGAGGTACCAAGAAGAAGGTATATACTTTTGTGCTTGGCAAAATGTCCTGTAAATATCTGTTAGGTTCACTTGGTTTATAAGTTCAGTTAACTCTAACATCTCTTCTAAGTCATTTTTTTAGATGACCCGTCTATTGGCAAGAATGAGTTATCAGGTTTCCTGCTACAAACACGTGATGGAAGGGGAGCAGTGAATACATGCAGCAGATGACTGTGTTGTAGAGGATAACCATGTCTCGCCCAGGATTTAGAATAAATCTAACTGATGGATCGAATCTAAGTAATTTCTGATGCAATGATGACTATGGACTCTACAGCACATGTTGCTTGTTTAAAGGGAAGAAAACAGTGTAAATCACATAAAATAGAGGACAAAAAAACATAGTTCCGGGTGAAAAGTGAAGTCTGGCTTAAACTGATATAAGAAAAGCTGTAGAAGGATTTTGGATCCTGTGTGGTCAATTCAAGTTGTCATGATACACGTTCTGTTTTAAAAGCTTCAATAATTGAATCTTTTAGATCCGACATGAACAAATACCTCCTGAGATAAAAGTGTCTATAAAATATATAGTGATGGAAAACTTTTTGTGTATCCTGTTGTGACAGATCTGTAAATCCTGCAAAACAGAAGCACAAAAACATTATTTTTACTTGATATATAAAATATGTTTGATGCATATTAGTGTCTATGATATATGTAAAAGTGTTACAAATCTTTTTTTTCCTGCGCTCTTTCTGTTGCTTAGTAACAGAGGAATGGGAGAAATAATAAAAATAGGTCATTGCTTAGTGAGGGATTTTCTTGCTTTCTTATATCAGAAAATATCACTGAAGATAATAATAGAGATAAATCATGGGTATTCTGTGTACTGCTTTGAAACAACACAAGATCTGTGAGTCTGGCTATTTTTTTTTCTATCATCTTGAAACATTTTTTTTCCTTCCAGTGAAATGTTAAAAATAAAGTAAGTCATGTGTCTTATGTTTCTATAAATGTTAACAATTTTCTTAATAGCTAAGGAACACTTCATATTATATATAAAATAGAGCAAAGTCATTATGCATTTAGTGGAGCTGCCTATGTTTAT
Organism: Rhombomys opimus; assembly: GCA_010120015.1. Classification (NCBI taxonomy): domain Eukaryota; kingdom Metazoa; phylum Chordata; class Mammalia; order Rodentia; family Muridae; genus Rhombomys; species Rhombomys opimus. The sequence continues at coordinate 377,317 of REGO01000891.1, read as the reverse complement.
GACAGCAATAACTACTGAGCGACATAAGCCCTCAAAGGATTAATTGTTTTTCGACCAACAAAACAGAAAATTTATTATTTTGCTAAATGGTTGATTTTATGCTAATGGTTAATGTAAATACCTAAGGCATTTACTTCAGACTGGTTTATGGAACCACTTTGCAGGTGTGGGACATTAATTATAATCACATTTATTTAGTAATATTCTAATTGCATGTTTGTTTATATAACACTCAAATTTAAAACAATTAGAAGTTCCGTGCTTGATCCTTAGATAAAATTAACATTCTGACTTACTTTCCTTAATGAAAAGGAATGGTTTTGCTCCGTGTTCTTTCTTATTTGTAGTTGCTAGCTCTGAACATTTATTCTGAGTATATAATCCAAGTTTTAAAACTTGGGTGATAATGCTTCCCCTAAGAGTCATAGTCTATCTAACAAAACTCCACTGCCCCAAGTGGAAAATCTATTTTGTTGTTGTTTGACTCCAAGTGTTTCCTGAAGTCAAGAAACTCCCTGAAACAATGCAGGTTACTGAAATTACCTCTGATTGCCAGCTGAATCTGAAGGTAAGAAAGACCTTATTACTGGAGAACATTGTAGATCTGAGCTGGTGCTGGTTTGGAAGCCTATTTCCTGAGGACTAGCTCTCATAGTATCTGAAGGATCAATGCAAGCAGCCAAAAAATAAAAAGCAGTTCATAGCCCTATCCAGCTGTAAGGCCTGCAAAGTACAAACATGATCAACTCAACAACATACATCCAAAGGTGCAGTAGTGATGGGTTAGGTTGGGGTTAAACCGCAGGTTTCTAATTGGACTTAAGTGCTACTCAATAGGAGAAAGTCCAGGTCTGTTATTGTAAATCTAGCCAACTATCAGTGGCTGAAAAGGCTAAAGATCCTAGAGGAGAAATTACTACTATCATATTCCTAACCCAATATAATTTCTAAGTGTTTTCTAATGCTTATCTTTACACCCACAGATAAATTTATCTTTCAAAACCCTTTTCAAGGAAGTATCATTTTACAATAGGTGGCGACTATTACAGAGATCCGCAACTAGTCCAAATGCAGAGAAAAAATAATCAAGGGGTGAGCAGCACCAACACGTAAATCAACAATACAACTCTACATCCAAGGCTAGATAGAATATTATATGAGGGAGAAAGATTATAACAACCAGGGGACCAGGACATGTGTTACTACATAGTACCTTATAGACATAACAGTGCACTCATGAAATCTCAACAATACAATCACCTAAAGATGATTGCTATAGATAACAATTGCTATAGAGAACCTAAAGAAGAATCAGATTTTTCAAGAATGAGTTCCCTGAACAGTATCCAATCTGAGATGGTTAGCTCACAGCACATGTACACACACACACACACACACAAAGAAAAATAATGGATTCAGTAAGGTGTGGGGGGGATGTGATTGTGTATGAGAGAGAGTGATTAAAGAAAAAAGTCATAGAATAGAGAGGAAAGTACATGGAAGGAGTTGGATGGTGGAAAAAAGGGAGGAAATAAATATAGTACTTACATAAGAGTCTCTAAAATTTTCAAGGTTAAAATAAAGAAAAGGTGAACAAAGTTTCTGCTCACATCTGAAGTTTACAGTTTTATACTACATATATACCCATTGCTGTTGTGGGTGTTTATTATTACCATCATCATCACTATCATCATCATCATCATCGTTATTATTATTGTTGCATGCATGTGTATGTCCCACTGTGCCTAACATTTGAGTATGGGAACACAGGTGCAATGGTACATGTGTGGTGGTCAGAGTACAGCTTTTGGAACTCAGCTCTGTCCTTCAATGTGGTCGAGGCAGAATCTCTAAAGTGGTTTCAGCTATGCTCTGGGCTCCAGAAGACCTGTCCTTAATATTTTGGACAATTCTCTTGTGTTGTCTTCTTTATGACCAAGGAGATGCTGGGATTTCATATGCTTGCCACCACAGCTAGCATTTAATATGAGTTCTGAAGATCAAACCCAGAACATAGGGCTTGAGGAACAATCTATTATATCTACTGAGACATCGTTTTAGCCTCTGAAATATTTTTTAGAAAATCAAAAATTATGGAGACTTCAAGATAGAAAAGAGAAAATAACGCTAAAAGTAAATATTTAAAGGATGTGAACTATACTATGGAGAAATTGTACAAACTTTAACTTTTTAAGCAAAACTTAGACCAATATATTTAGAGGAAGATTAAAATCTGATTAATTTCACCTTGTAGTTGATAACAAAGTTAACAGCTTCAAGAACTGCTGATAAATATGGGACATATTTTAGTAAGGAGTGCTAAAAATGGAAAGTTTTACATATGTGAAAGGGCAAAAATATAACAAAAAGTGGAAAATGTAATAATGTAACACAGAAAATTATTAACTTGTTGCTCATGAAGGAAGGGCTACAGCTGGGATACAAAATGAATAAACTGTAATTAATATTAAAAAATAAGCTAGGATCAGATGGAAGGGAAGGAAGAACTCCCTTATAAATAGACTTGGAGAGGGGGGTAGGAGAAGATGATGGAGGGAAGGTGGGATTGGTTGGGGATGAGGGAGAGAGCTACAACTGGGATACAAAGCAAATAAACTGTAATTAATATAAAAATAAAATATTAATTTTAAAAATCCAAAAAATTTAAATTAAAACAAAACAATATTTGTGCTTCCTACAGATGTGATAATGCACAAATTCTAGAAAAACTATAAATTTTCTTCTCTTGACATTTAAAAACAAATGACTGCCAAACTTCCTCTTTGCTAGGAAGTTGAACCAACCTAATATCTCTGAACAGGTGCATAAATAAAAAGAATGTGGAGTCTACTCCATAGACTCAATGGAGTACTACTCACTCCCCACGAAAACCAAAATCAAAATATTTGCTCACGAAAACCAAAATCAAAATATTTGCAGGTAAATGTATGGATGTGGAAAAAAAAAAACACAAAACATACTGAGTTACATAATTCTAGTCTACAAATTTAAATGTAGCATGTTCTTTCTCACATTCTGTTTTCAGATTCAAATATTTTGTTTCGAGTGTTTACATTAGTTGCATTTTTGTCAATGTGTAAAGAACACCTCAACCAAGAAAACTTAGGGAAAAAAAGTTTGTTTTAGATACATTTTTCAGAGAATTATTGCCCATAATGGTAAGAGGCAGCACGGCAACAGGTGACAGGCATGGAGGCAGAAGGAGGCAGCTGAGGGCTCACATTTCCAACTGTTAGTATGAAACAGAGACAGTTTTAAAAATGGCTGAAGTCTTTAAAATTTCAAATCTTAACTCCACTGACATACGTCCTTCAACTAGGACATTCCTCCTAATCTCCCCCATACAATACAACCAACTGGAGACCGAATGTTCAAATACATAACCGTATGGGAGCTGTTCTCACTTAAAGCACAACAAGAATGGAAACCAGAAAATAGAAAGGAGACTGTGAGGAGAGAACTTTTTAAGGGAGAATGGATAGTAGATTATAGGTAAGATGAAAGCAGTGCGGTGTGATATTGGGAGTGTTGTGGCAGTTATGGGAAAAAAGTGAGATCAAATACAACTTCTACCAGACATGATATTTTTAGATTGGAAAGCCAACTGCATATGCTGCACCAGATGCCTGGAGAAAATCAAGGAAGAGCCTGACCAGACTGGCCAAACCAGGCATTACTTTCTCCTGTCTGATTAAAAAAATAAATAAATGCTGAGACACCATAGCTGTTAAGTGTCATCATTCTGCTTATTGGGAAAGTACTTTATAAAATCACTTATTGGAAGGAAAGTGCAGTAATTCTTTCAAATCTTAAACTGCTTGCTGGTATACTAAAGAAAAATTAAGGAGGAGTCATAAAGAATATGATATATTTAAATGCCTGAGGAAAAAGAGATGATATTCAAACTCAAAGTTCAATTTTACTTAACACATGGGGAATAAAATAATAATAATAATAATAATAATAATAATAAATAATAATAATAATAAATGATAAAAGAATTAGTGTGAGTTTGAGTAGTCTTTGTCTCTGAGGGTTGGTGTTCACTCAGCCTTCAAATGGGTGCAAGTAAATCTAGTGTGTCAATAAAGATTGAGAATCTCTACTTACCGGGCAGGTATCATGGGAAAGTTACGAATAATGCCTTTCCTAAAAATGCTGAAATTCACCTGTTAGGCTCAAGGAGAACCCAACTGCCAGAGAGGCAACTGAGAGAAACTCAAGATGGATCGATGCAAAAGCAAGAGGTTTGTTCAGACCATCGAGTGATGGGGCCTACTCCCAAGTCAGTAAGGAACAGCAACGGGGAACAAAAGCCTTGGGTTTTTAAAAGGAAAAAGCATGGGGAGGTGTGAGGTTGCAAGCTTGTCATTACAGAATTGGTTCATTTTAGGCACCCAAGTCCCCGGACATCTAAAGGATATCTGATCTTTAAGTTATACTGTGGATGTCTTATGACATGCAGATTCAGTCTTAGTTGGGGAGGGGGGTGACCATTACATTCTGTGACTTCTTGGAAAAGAGGAGTAAGGAGCTATCTGGGTGAGGGAGTTGTGACCTTCTGGAACAGTTGTCAGGAAACCCTATCTTGTACTGCCAATTTGGACGATCCTTTGCAATAGGGAGGACACCTTGGGAGCAATCTTTTGCAACATGAAGAAGACCTTGGGCACTGCTTGACCTAATTTAATTTTTTTTTTACAGCACGGTGGGTATTGTCCCAATTCATCCGCTTCTTCTGTCTGTGTCCTTCTGCTTTCTGGAAAAGTACTGAGAGAACTTAGTTTAACATGGGGTATAAAATTCTTATAAAGAGACTTGTAAAGTTAACTTTTCCTCTCACACCATGACAGTTTCCTTATATACTCTTTATTTCTGATATTTCCAGTTAGCAGTTAATGTATCAGACAGCCAAGGTAATTCCTGTGTCCTATATTAGGCCCAATAAATCTACACGTTCACTCTATGCTTTGACCAGACATGAAGAACAACATCTGCCCAACTCAATCAATTTACTGAATAGATTAAAAATATTTTCAGGTTGTTTCCCTTGTGAAGTTTTTTTTTTTTTCTTATTTCACTCTTTTTATTTTTTAAATTATTCTGGAAATGTGTTCGTTTTCTGAATTGTTTTCATAGGCAAGCCCACAAAATAATATCTATGTTTTTTTGTATTTCAGCTTTTTTGTTTGTTTGTTTTGACACAGTGTTTCTCTGTGTACGGCCCTGGTTGTCTTGCAACTCTCTTTGTAGACAAAGCTGACATAGAACTCACAAGAGATCATTCTGTATCTGCCTCCCAAGTATTGGGATTAAACGCCTACACTACCACACACCTGGCACTATTTTTTAACATTTTTCAGCCATCCCTTTAATTACATTATTGTTACTTTGGAAAAAAAATTATTTTCTTTTCCTTCATTTATTTATTCACTTTACATCCTGATGGAATCCCATTCCTCCTCTCCTCCCAGTCCCATCCTTCATCTTTCCTCCCCTCCCACGTTGTTTCCCCTCCGCTATTCCTCAGAAGAGGGGACCCCAGCACCAACAGCACATATCAGCACATCACGGCACATTAGGACTCAGCTCATCCTCGTTCACTGAGGCCAAGCAAGGCAGCCCCCCAAGGGGGAAGTAAGCAAAAAAGCAGGTAACAGTTTTCTTTAATGCTATGTGGATAGGTAGAAATTCTTAACTATGAATCTCATGTTAAGTTATATAATATTTAAATTCAATTTCAGCTTAAACTATTGAAAAATAGCATATTTCTTTTTATTACAATCAGTTTAGTATTCAGCTCTTTATACTCATCAATAGTAATTCATCTTAATTACAATGTAATTTTATTACAATGTTATTTAAATAACAATGTTATTTTATACACATGGACCATTCTTGCAATATTCTCACCACTCAGTTCCTTCTCTTCTTCTGCTGGAATGCATACATTTACTTTACTGTCTCAGTAGCTGTCACATAATTAAAAACAATATAATAATGTCTGGCCTGGTGAACCATTACACTGATATAATAATGACACAAATATCATAGGAATAACTAACCACTATCTGATTGGCATAAATTCCACTCCAAAAGATGAAATTTATAGATAACACCTTTATTGGGCCAACCACCTATAGAACACAGGTCATAGGCCCTAGAAGACAAACTGCTGTTATTTTGCTGTTAAATGGATATAATATTAAACTGACTTCTACATGCACATTTATACATATAAATCATTTAATCTGTCTACCCTGATCGCAGAAGCTTGTATCTTCAGTAGACGGCACAGAGATCAAGACATAGAATACCTGAGACCACAGAAGTTGAAGCATAAGTTGAAAATATATAAAATGGTCCTGAAAGAGTGTAGGTGGACCCTAAATTTTATGTCTATATATGGGGATAACAAAGATACACAGTGAGAGTAGATGAGGTTAGCTTTGAGTATTGGGTCTCCTTAGCTGAAAAGGGACTTGCTGGGAAGGTTATATGAATTTAATCTGTAGGAAAGGTGTTCCTCAGGCAAGTTGAGAGTAAGTGGAGCGGCTAGTGCAGGTCCAGTGCTCCTGGCCTGTAGAGGCGAAGTCCTAATACTAGGACTAATACTTAATACTAGGTATGGATAAGTTTTTTTGTTTGTTTGTTTTTGTTTTTAGTGCAAGTTTAGTGCTTTCCTAGAAAATAGAATAAATGTGCATGGTACAGATTTTAAATGGACCACACTGGAGTGGAAGTTCATACACCTGAGAATATTTGGGCAATATAAATGACTCTGATAGTTTTCAAAAAGAATGACATACAATTGGGTGTGCAGGGAAGAGCCATGAGCCTGAGAAGAGTTGGTAAAGAAGTTAGTATCATCAAAACACTTATTAAAAATTCTTAAAGAAATACTAAGTAATAAAAAAAAAACATAACCAAGCAAAACAAGAAATGTACAATGTTGGCATTTGTAGAGGCCAATATGATCAAACATTGTGAGAAATTCTCAAAGTTCCTTTTATACCAATAGATGAGTCCCATTCATATGTAAAATTAATGTCACTTTTACTTTAAAACTAATGTCATTTTTTATTCTTTAAGAAATACATTTTCTTCTCTGAATTGTTTTGATCTAGCAACTGTTCTTAAAAAAAATCTTTAAGCAACTATCTTTTCAATATCCTTAAATCAAATACTTTCATTTTATTTAAAATGAATGTATACTTTTACCTAAAGCCTGAGACCTTTGTGCATAGTATCCCAAAGTTCTCTAGACTGGAAAGAAGAGGCACAAGTCCAAGAGAAGTGGTATACTGTTGAACATCGCCAGCCATGAAAGCTACATTTAAAGGCTTTACTGTTAATGTAGATAACAGTGTGCTAAGCCATCTTCTGTGAGAAGCTACCATTATAAAGTCTCTTAAATGCACACGGTTGTGTAAGCAAGCCTGAAAAAGAGAAAGCAATCAGAGGATTCTCCTGATGCTCACTGTGTTTCTATTTCATGATAAAAACATTGTCATATTGAGTCTTTATTTATACTAGTTTCTCTTTTGGCAGTCCTCTGAGTAAATTTAGCGTTCCACGCACTCTGGGCACTTATTCTACCTCTAAACAATATCCCTAGCAATGTTTTGACATTTTATTTTTATTTAGGTTTTTGCTAAGTTGCCCAGGCTTCACACAACATAAAACTAGGATTTATAGCTCCAGAAAATAATGTTGAAAAATTTTGAGTAATGTTGTTGAATCAGCTGCTTATTTAGGAAGGTTCCTGGCATAGCTGATCCTAGACATTATCCATATTAACTATGTCTTTGCATAGTTATTTAGTCACTCTGCATCCAAAGAAGGTCTTGAACTTCTCAAGGCTCCTTCTTAGTCTCCTGAGTAGCTAGAATTCCAACCTCACACAACCAGGATCTGCTACTGATGCTATTTCACCATCACCTCTTGATGTGTGATCCTAATGTAAATCCTGTGCCTATGCCATGAGTTCAACGTATACACTACAAAGGCACACTAAAATTATAAAGCCTTTAATGAGTAAAAGTTAATTATGAAATCAAGATGTCTAAAGCTATAAACTATGCTTATTATAACGAATATTGACATTGCTTAATTTTCAGTAATAGTTTGCAAATTTTGACAATGCGTTCTTTTCACATTTATTCTCCACTCTGCAAATGCTTTGAGATTCACATCCTTTTCCACACTTACCCAAATTTTTAAACATTGCTTCCTCACTTTTTAAAGAGCTCATTAAGACCAATTTCTGCTGCCCAAATATTCTCAGTGTGTACTCTTCCAGCTCTGCTGTTTCCTAATGTCACCGTTTCTTTGTAGTTATCTACTGTCTCTTACTCTCACAGTTCTGATTCCTCTTCCACAACAATCACTGAGCCTTGCTGAAAGAGGGTGAGGTTCATTAGCTCCATTTAGGGTGGGGCATTCTGAAGTTTCTGTTATTTCTTGCTCCTTGGTCATTTGTGGGTATCCATGTTAATCACTAACCACTGTATGAAATGTTTTTACACTAATGACTTACTAGCAAAGTGTTGTTTTCACAGTGAGAATGAGAAATTAAGTTTCATTTTATTTTACACTGAAAAGGCTTTATTCAGTGTATTTTAAACTATCAGTTCTTTTCCTATATTGAGTGTAAGACATTAACAAGTATACAAACAGTGAATTATCACAATAAAACTTGTTTCTTATTTAATAGTAACCATAACACAAAGGGACCAAAAATTTAATTTAAGAAACCACAAATATTCAATATTTGTTATCTATGAAAACATCTGACATATGTAGGCCACTTTTTTGCATGTCCAGTTGATTTGTTACTTGATATGATATTATATGACGTATTAAATGTGAGTGTGTCTAATAGCACATCTGTTACATTACAACAAAGACTGCTGACCTGCAAATCTTCCTAACATACAAAGTCAATTTTGTAAAATTAATAAAATTAAAAAAAAAAAGAAAGGGCCATGCATAGAGATAACCTAAAACCCCTGCTCAGACATAGCCTATAGACTCATTCTCCAAGTAGGCTTCCTAGTAAGGGGAAAAGGGGCTGTCTCTGACATGAACTTAGTGACAGGTTCTTTGATCACCTCACCCTTGGGGGATACAACCTTGCCAGGACACAGAGAAAGATGATGCAGTCAGCCATGAT
>REGO01000891.1:290322-315485 GCA_010120015.1 Rhombomys opimus | reverse complement strand
CAGGCCCATTATGAATTTTAACTCATTTATACCTCACAACACCAATTTTTAGACATTTAATGACTTTGCAAACAATACTTAAAGGTTGAAGTTTTATAATAAAGTGTCTTACTTATTTTACAATATAAAAAATGTATATAGGTTTTAAGGCAAATTATGGGAACCACATTAAAAACTGTGTATGCTCTATGGCTTGCAACTACTTATACATACATACATACATACATACATACATACATACATATCAATATAATGCTCAACATTGATAGTAGAATGCTGGGAAATGACTTCAAGAATCATGTAAATTCTTCAGTTTATCAATTCTATGCAGTATATTTCCTTCTATAATTAAACCTAGCTTCAATTCACAAAATTCCTTTCATAGTTTTACAACTAACACATTACTGATGCATTTGAGAAATAGAGAGTTACATGACTACAGTAAGTTTTGAACTTCATCAATTGTATGGCTGATGCTACTGATTTGATCTTTGAGGTGCACTTCTTCCTTTGTTGGTCTTTGAAACATCAATTCATTTTTCTCATCACTGTGTCAGTAGAATCCAAATAAGGAAGAACTGGGTTAGACTAAAGGTTCACAGGAAGAGTTACCTGTGGGAAAAAGAAGCACAGAGGCTCATGCCTTGAGGGTTTCCACACAGCGAGGTCACAGCTCAGAAGATTAGAAAGTAGAGGACTTGAACTGGAAGCCATAGAGGTATTAAGGCTCACCCTACCTTCGTAGCCTACATAGGCCAGGTAGGGCCCATGTCCCCCAAAGTTTAGAACCTACAAAAGTATAACCAGTGAGGCAGCATGAGCCTGTAGACAAAATAACTATCTGTGACAGAAAGTATTAAGGTGGTGTTTTAAATGAATGAGGAAAAGCATAGTTCCCCAAAATATTGTAATCGGATAGCTGTAGATTTCACATAGTTTGTTCATTGCCTATGCTAATTCAGTCAGTCTAAGTATTGCAAATACATCACAATATAATACCTACAAAGTTCCATAATGCGTCTACAGTGATAACCAGACTGGAAATATATTCAACAGTATTCACTTTATGTTCAGGTGTAGCTGTAGCACTGGGAAAATTTTCCTACTCTGAAAATCAAAGACTGTGTTAGGTTCTTATATGTGAGCAAATGCATGTCAAGGCAAGAAATCAATATTGAATGTGGTTCTTTGGGACACGAAACTTGCTTTCTGAAGCAGTTACCTATTAATCTGGAGCTTATCATTTAGACTATGCTAACTGGCCAGCGAAGGGCAGCAATCTGAGTACCAGGATTATTAATGTGTGACACCAACTCTGGCATTTCCATGTGGAATCTAGGCATCAAAATTATATCCTCATATTTGCAAAGTAGGTACATCATAAAAATGCCTCTATTGCCCCATCCTCAAACTATAGTTATAAAATAATTTATGCTTTTCTTAGGCTTTCTTTGATGGCTGCAAAATAACAATCAGGGCACAGAGAAATATATTATAATCTCTCAAAAGAAAAGTTTATTTAAGAGAATCATGTTGGGCTTTTTTTTTTGTCTGAATGTTTCTGTAAATCTAATGTTGTTTTCAGTACCATTAAGTATTTAACACTTTTGTCTACACTACCTACTTTACATTACACAATGTGGCATTCATCCCTGCTATGAACTCAGAATTTTCTAGATCAAAACATATTAAATCGGCATTGCGGTTCATCCAACTGAATATGATGCATTATATATCCCCAACAAATGATTGAGCCACAACAACACTGAACTTAATTAAAATTTTAGAAGAAATGCAAAGTGAAATTGAAAAAGTGATCCCATTTATACAGTATTAACTGATGGATGTTCATATTTTTTAAAAAGTCAAAATTTATTTCACAAAAGAGTATGGAAATATTAAGAAAGTGAACAGGTAGGACAACATTTAAAATCTCTCAGGAGATAAGTCAGAAACTACATAAAATAAATATCAACGGTATAAAATAGAAACTAGCAACAATGTGATACAATGCAGCCTTTCTGATATCTAGCAAGGGCTGCTCTCAATCACAGGGTGTTTGTATGATCCTGCAGACGTATTTTATATTTCATAATGAAACACTATCAGAATCTTCAGAGTGGGCAAAGCTCTGCTCATAAATTTGTCACAGTGCAATAAATCCAAACGGAGTGAATCAAGATATAAATATAAAACTTTGAAGTTTTCATCTACTTTGGCTCTTCGGGAGACTAGACTGGACTGGCAATGTCAATACAATAAACAACAGTGAAGGGCTTAGTGAATTCTTTGTGGAAAAAATATTGTAGAAAAAGCAAGGTCATTTTCTTGTCACAGGAGAATTTTAAGCATCAAACTTGGAAATAAAACATTTATATGGCGTGCAATAAAATGCAGCATTTAAGGTTTTTGAATTTTTGCCTTGGGCTTTAAATGTATCTATTTAAACAAATGTATCCTCAACATATGCACTCCTGTAGAAATTGTTTCTGAAGTGAATTGGGTTCCAATTGATTAGAAATAGAGTTGTACAATTCTTAGCTTTTTCAGCTTTGTGCCGGTTGGTGTTCATGCTCACCATCTGGACCTTGTTGCAATGACTTTTCATAAATGAGAAAACATGTTGCATAATTCCAACAGATGTGAAGATAGAATAATTCATCATTATCAAAAGAAGCTTCTAGATATTGTTGATACTTTTAGTAAATACACATATACATAGAATTAAAACTTCAATAATATTCATTAAATTAATACATGGAAATAAAATAATGCAAACAACATTTTAGGGGTGTGTCCTTTTATATACTTGCACCAGAATGTTAAGGATAGACATACATAAGAAAGAGGATAACAAAAAAACAGTGAAGGTGCCAGAATGCTGTGTTTATTTTAATGTATTCTTAGGATTAAGCAAAAAGCAATTGCTGACAGAATGAGTAGAGTATGAGAATAAATTAGAATAATAAGTAGAAATGAAAGAACTATATAAAAGCTTTGGAACTGTTGTAAGGATCAGGTCTCTGGGAGTTATGTTTTGGCATCCATATACAAACAAGATAGCTCAAAATGAAGCTTCAACTTTGAGTGCTTCCACTTACTGACAAAAGCTTACTAATCATAGCTGAAGGCATTCTGGCTATTTGCAAAACAACAGAGTCAACCAATCAACAACAAACTGATTAACTTCCCGTGGCTACTCTGACTACAGTTCTCCTCCCCCTTTTTAAACCCAAGAACAAGAACTTGCTTCCAAACACTGGAGCCTCATGAGTGTAAACCCACACTCCTATACCCACCTGTTTTTCCCACCTTGTTGGATTATTTTTATTTATTTGAAATAATTTCCCCTCCCACTCCTTCCTCCTACCATTCTTCCCAAATTCATTGCCTCCTCTTCTTTAACTGCTGATATATATATATATATATATATATATATATATATATATTTAAATTAAAACAATATAATAAATGAAATCTACTAAGTTCATTCATTGTTGTATGCATGTGTATGATTCAAAGATTCAAAGACTAATCACATGGAATTAACTGTATAACTAATCATGAGGCTGGGTAAGATTAATACTTGCTCTCCCATTAGCTGTTAATTGCTTATGGCATTCATATATGGTTGAGATCTCATGATTTCCTCATCTCCGTTAGGATGACATTGTTCAATGTAAAAATATGCCTGTTGTTCAGGCAGGCATATTGTTGAGATTTCACAGGTGTACCTGTCATGTCATAACCAGAAGGCACAATATCACAGTACACTTACTAGCAAATAAGCTTTTAAAATCTTTCTGAATCTTCTTCTATGATGTCCATAGAGAAGCCTTAGGTGTGGGTGTTGCTGAAAATACATATATGCTTGTGTCATAGAACATGGAGAAATCAAACTGGTTCAGACCTGGAAGCTCCACCTCCCCTGGCTACCTTCCATAGAATTAAAAGTGTTATGCAAGCTACTGGAGGAGAAAAATAAGCATCATTCATTTCCAGCTATAAACCGTGTAAGCTATAATAGTGGTAGTCTTGCATGTCACTTTCACAGTACTGGCATGAACATCATGGAAGTAAACAACTACTTTCTGATTTGATTTACAACCTAAAGTGATTAGGTTTCATTCATGTAATGAACTCCATACCTGGAGTCATTGTGGGGATAAAAATCTGTGTCTACACAGGTAATAGATCATAGAGGTAAGCCTACTTTAATTATGCTGCCTCTCAGAGTTTATATTAAACCATATCCCAATGACTTATACTCATGGATGAATATATCTCTCAACCTTTCCCTAAGAATCTTCTATTTACATTAGATGGGGATCCATACAGAAACCTACAACTGTCCAAGGAGTAGAGAATAAAATTCTGTAAAAGATTACAAAAATTTCAGCCTTAAAGCAAACATGCATACCGCACTCTATCCTTCCAAGGGTTCAAGGATCAATATGTAAGAGGAGAAAGAGTGTAGGAGCCTGAGGTCGTACATGACAAAAAGAAACTATTAACTTCTGGAAACATGGGAAAGCTTCACAAAGGGCCTCACATCAGTTGTGACAGAATGTACAAAACCTGTGTAAGGCCAAGACAGATCAAATCCCAGCATGGAGAGCAGAGCTGGGCATTTAGTCCCACTTCTAGCTGTTGAGATACTGGGATATGTTATTTCAGAGAGAGAGACAGAGAAAGACAGCTTTCCCTAAGGTTATAGCCCCTAGTGATCCAACACCATGCAAGTAGAAATATACACATCAGAATATTCAGGCAGCACAAATAGGTGTTGAAAGATTAAGAAAACGGATGCAAAGTTGAATATAATGGGTAGGAAGGTTAGTCTGGGAAAAGTTGGGATAGATCAAAACACATTGTACAAAACTCTCAGAAAACTAATAAAATCAATCAACCAATAAAAATCTAGTAGGAAGTTATATTTAGGGTGCTTATAAAAAATGGATATAGCATTTTGAGAGGTAACAACAAAGATATTGTATAGTTTGAACCCAGAAAAAAATGTACAAACTACAGAAGACAAAATGCAGGGGACAGCATTGTAATTAAAGCACTCTAGATCAGGAAGTCAAGAGTCAACCTAGCAGAACAAGCCTGTAATGCCATTGTTCTGGAGGTTTAGGCAGAAAAAGTCTAAGGACACTGTGTCTACTGAGTGAGTTCAAGGCTAATGTAGGTAACAGTGAAAGCATGTCATTAAAAAAATATTGCAGCAAAACAGATAAAGAAACAAACAATATTTTCAAAATGGCTGGATATAGCCAACTAGCAAAGCACGTAACTAGCATACAGGAGCTCTAAGCTTTAGTACTCAGGGGAGGTTGACATTTAAGGAAGAATGATGGAAGGTCTACTTGGGAAATAGAAGTGTTACTGAAGCCTGGTGGAAAAGGAGCATCAAGCAGAGGTATGGAAACTTTATCAAATATTGCTAAATCAGTACAGGTTAGGTTCCAGGTTGTTCTGTGTTAAGCAACGTATACATCAAAGTCTGAATTATGTGAAACAAATAAGAAATGATGAAACGTTTGAAGGTAAATTAGGTAACTTCATTTGGAAATTTAGTGACAAGTGTTAAGAACAGGTTATTGACAGGAGAAATGATAGGTTTAAAGCTTTATTTTTAATTAGAGGAGAAGAGAGTTTATGACCGAGGTTGTTATGTGTCTCAGTGGCAATGTATTTGACTAGTATTCACACGGTCCTGGGTTGGATCTCTAGGTTAGTAAGGTTACTGTGGGACAGTGTCTTCAAATTAAGACAGGGAAGCTGTACGCACAGATTCTCAAAATTATGGTTGCCTAAACAAGGATTGTATAATGAAAAGACCAAGTTGCACATGTCATCATGGAGGGAAAATCTCACAGGAAATTAATGGCCGATGAAGAATAATGAAACTACTCCATGGAGCAGCACCCTGACAGGTTATCTAGTACCAAGGGGTCAGCCCTAAGCACATACAGATGAATAACATTAAACTGACTCAAAAAGAGTGTAACATGTGTGTGTGTGTGTGTGTGTGTGTGCACGCAAAACAGTTATAAAATAAGAATGCATAAATTAGAGGGGGAGTTTGGGGAATATGAGGGAAATTAAAGTCTATAAGACAGGAATGGAACAATATGTATATGAATAAGTATATTTTATTGATGCTGTTGACTTTATAAGATGTAGGTGCTCAGTTGAGTTAAAATATATTTTAATGTATTTGAACAGAAAAATTTAGAATGAGACTTTAGTGGCATAGCTCTGTTATTTCATGAATCATCTGTGTTCGAGTTTAATTTTAGTTTATTAAGATAGAATAGACCTCTTTGCTAGAGGTATCTCAGAAAAAAAAATACTCCATTGTCCATTTCTCATTTCACTTTAAGGATCAGTACTGAAATAAGAATTGCCTCCATTCATGGTGCAAATTTTTTTTTCTAATACATTTGTTTAAGAAGAGATATACATTTGTTTTCATATTTGTGTGTGTCTCTCTGCGCCTCTGTGTGTCTGTGTGTACCTTTTACTTTGGAGGCAGAGTCTTGCCATGTTGTTTTTCCTGAACTTAAAGTCAATCTTCACCCTATACAGATCTGTATCTGCAGTAATTTTCCAGTCTCAGTCCTCTGTAGATGCATTATAGCTCGGGCCACCGCATCTAGCTCAAATTCTCTTCAAAAGGTGAGGATAGTGATAGAAACTTATCAATCTGATGATTTTGAACATCGTTTACTTGACAGCAAATGAGTAACTGAATTGCGTATAAGTACCTATATATGAATGTAGATATGTAACTTCTTAGATAATTAGTGGTCACAAACATTAATGAGAAAGAGAGAAACACATTGTTTTGAATGTGAAGAAGTCTATTTGTGACCATTTCCCTTGACACATTGAGAAGCGTGAGTGAAGTAAAAATGATTGGCAGTGTGATCACGACAAGACTATTTAAACTGTTTTAGTTTTCCCATCAATTTCATAGAGGCAGTATTTATATCACAGATCACGCCACTGTTGAATAAAAGAGGACACAGTGAGTTTAACTCTTTTCCGTGAAACGCTGCATATATGGTACCAAATGCAATTTGTGAGTAGTAATATTTGATCGGTTGAGCACTGTCAGTTTTAAAGCAAATGCAGCAGAAAAGGAAAGAAAGAAAATGGGAGGGGAAGGGCAGAAGGAAATCAAGAACAGGAGGAAACATTACAGAAAGAGAGCAAAGAAAAATATCAGCAGAAAGCTAAATGTGATTTTTTTTAAGTATTCTTTGATGGATCAAGCCAATATTTCTAAAAGTAATGTATTTTCTAAAGCAATTATTATATTTTCAACTGAATTTTCTGACATTATTGTTTTAAAATTATTCAAATTATCCAATAAGCTCTTTCATCATATTTAGCTGGAAACTATGAAACATTTAAACTTAATCACCAAATGTTTTTCCTCATTCCTTCTTCCAAATAAGGCCTAAGTGTTTGGCTAAGATGAATTCCAAAAATTACATTTCATTAAAAATTTAAAAACATAACACTTCTCACATCTTCCATCTCCCCTCACTTTCAAAAACATCACTGATTTTCCTTTTATTAAAAAATAGATGCATTATGTACGCACTGTCGCACAGTTCATACATTAAATTCTGTATTCTATTTACAGAGTCTTGTACTATGGGTTATGTAAAATAATTGAATGGCCAGCACAGACAAAAGTCAAACGGACATCTCCAATCTCTGTCCTAAGCCAATTGTGCTAACGGTGGAAAACTTACAACTGTGCTCCTGTGTTACCTTAAGCCACTACTTAAAGTTGAAGTAGCTTCTGCCTTGACATATTTTTCAACAAGTTCAATATATATATGTATATATAATTTATACATATGATTTTTCATATTAAATGTTTCTACCTTGAAATTTTAAGTGCAACACTTATATATGTGTGTATATAGATACATATAGTTAGACTTCTCATATTAACTTTTATTAATGTTGTCCTCAGTAGACATCTGAGGTGTTCTTGTAAGTTCCTCCACTTTATAGAACCCCTGGCTCTTCCCATCCACCAGTGAAGTGTGAGAACTATGGGAGAAAATCTTCTGCATGTAGTCGGGCAGATCTGTCGGTGAAGAGAAGACAGAAGTGAATGTATGCATATACATAGACGGAAGGGGCAACTCTACCTCCTTTTATTCTCAAAAGGAAGGAGAAACTCAGATAAAGAGACCACAAAATGAAGCAGCAACTGATATACAACTGTGTTGATCGTGGGTGAAGGAATCCAGCAGTGTCAAGAGTCTCTCTTTAAACCATTAGACTAGATTCATTCCACTTCACAAGCTGTGGATACCCTGCATGTGCAAGTGAGCAATAACTTGTTCCCCTTGAAATCCAGCCTCACCTCCGCATAGGTAAACCTCTCTAGAGCTCTTGCACTCACAGTGAGGTTATAAATTAACTCTCCAAGGCTTGCTCTCAGTCAGGGATCCCAAGTGTTCAACCAAATATGTTCAGAAACTCCCACCTCTGCACAAACACAAAAATATATTTTTTTGGTCCCACGCACTATAAAATAAAAGAACTAATTTTTATTTGAAGTTCTTTTTATTTTTAGGAGAAACTACACCCATAAAGATGAAACATCCAAGCATAAAAAAAGCCACACTCTGGAAAGATTCTTCCATCTGTGTCTTGCTCCTCATCTTCTGATTTTTTCTTCTTTTATGCCCCAAATAAATATGTAGTTTTGCCTCTTACATTTCTTCTCTTAATTTATTAACTAAAAATGATACAAAAATGGCCTTAAAATTAATGTGTTGCTGGTGTTATCAGTCCCATGGTAACTGTGAGTCATTTATTATGGCACAGGGCAAGTTTCAGAAACTGAAGACTCCCACATTTACAGAGTTACTTTCTCAGCTGAAAAGATGTCACTAATAGGAGACCATTTAGCTCCAAGCTGTATCTCTGAGCTTAATTCTACAGAGTTGAGGTCTGCCTCAAGGAAAGTTATCCTATAATATTGTTTTTTTGACCTAACAGAACTTCTGGTACAAAGTAAAACCAGCATTACTTCTGTGACTCATACTCAAAAACGGACCTCAGTAATACAAATTCAGTTCAAAACAGAAATGGAAAGGCACACTAGTTAGTAATTTTTGGTGCTCATAGAACTGTCAAGGAAAACCCAAAAAAGCCTATCTGGGACTCTGATATGAATGATGCTTAAGACAACTACATAGGGTGTGTGCCCATAAGGCTACTCAAGGTTCCACAGGAGACTTCTGTCATGTTTATCACAAATCTCCATTTTCCCATTGTGTGTGTGTGTGATCAGAGGATGATTGAAGGATTTGTGGTAATTTTCAAAACTCAATATTTAATTCAATCAAAACATGACATAAAGAAGTGATTATTTATTTGCTAATAAATGAATTCTTGCACATATCTCTTATTTTAAACTTATTAGTTGTTCTTTACAGATAGGCGTTATATTAAATGAATAGTATGATAAATAATTTAAACTAAATATCTTTTCCACATATATTCAAGTTCTTATTAGATTTTTTTAAATGAAATACGATCTGCGTAATAAAAATGAACTCCATGCATTCCATACTTCTGCCAGTGGGAAAGATCTACAGAGTCGGTGATGTGAAGCCAAAAGAGTCATGAATCTGCATCTGGGTTCAACTCAACAGTATGAAATCTATATATTGAATGTGTGTACATGCTAGCTTGGTCCTCATATGAAGTAACTCTGAATTATTTTTTCCTTTTCTATTTCCATGCATTTTTTTTTAATCTTGACAGTTTTGATCAAGCTGGTATGAAATATGTATTCCATTATGAGTGAAGTTGAGCT
Organism: Rhombomys opimus; assembly: GCA_010120015.1. Taxonomy (NCBI): domain Eukaryota; kingdom Metazoa; phylum Chordata; class Mammalia; order Rodentia; family Muridae; genus Rhombomys; species Rhombomys opimus. The sequence goes on along the minus strand of REGO01000891.1, from coordinate 305,623 downwards.
CCTTCACAGACATCTTTTACAAAATAATTTCAGCTTTTCTGCAAATTATTTGATATGTTTAGACTTAAAGAAATTTTCAAATGACACCATGATTTTTACTACAACCACTTACCTCTATAGGAAGAGGAGATTAGGTATAAGAGGGAATAAAGGACAATGTACATAGTAGATTTTTAATTTTAGAGTATTTGTATTTATATTATAAATGTAAATGTGATACCTGTCAGTACGAATTGTAAACACCATTCAGACTGAACAAAAGGAGGTGTTAAGTGACATAAGCATCATTTGCCAATTCCAATTTTGTATCTGTAATTTAATTCATCAACTATACAAAATTTTCATATTATAATTTTAAAGGATCTTCACCAACCTTATATCTGATAGAGGGCTAACATCCAGAATTTATAAAGAACCCAAGAAGTTAGAAAGCAACAAATGATTTTTTTTATTACTAGTATAAATTTCAAACATTAGTTTCTTTTTGTCACTTTTTATTTATGTGCATTGGAGCCAGTATCATAGCTGCTATTGAAAGAAAATTATTGTAAATCAGAAAACAGAGGTTTTTGTAAATAATGATTTTTAATTCCATGCTTGTGACTCAATGTTTGTAATAGAAGGGTAATTATAAGGTAAAGAATGATCAAATATGCATTTTCATTTACTTTTAAAATCCATCCTTTTTTTAAGGATGAACTGTGTTTTTTATTATTTTTTATTTATTTAATGCTCCATAATTTTATTTTATTCTTTTTCATTTCCAAATGTTTTAAAATTTTTATTTTATTACATTTTTAAAATTTATTCACTTTGTATCTCTATTGTAGCCCCATCCCTCAACTCATTGTGGTCTCACCCTCCCTCTTTCTTCTTCCCCACCCCCTTAAGAGAAAAATGTCCCTAGTATTTGTGTAATTAATTCAACTCCTAATTCTATAAGAATAATTTCTTTTAAAAAAGATGGATTTATCTCTAATAAAATAAGATAAAATCCATCATTTAAAAAACTTTTTATTCTTGTTAACTTGGGGCTAAATTATGTGAATCCTAGGGACACTCTCTTCTCTTAACTATATCCCATCAAGATCCTTCTCTGGCCTTCACTTTTAATTGACAAATAAAAATTGCATGTATCCATTGGACATAAAGTTCTATTTCAATGCATCCAAAATGTAAATAAATTTTGGAAGGACTGAAACAGACGGATCACTGTGCATATTATTGCATTTACTTACCATTAATGCGATACGATTTCTAAAACACACTCACTCTTCAAGCTCTTTCAAAACATAGGGCTAAAAATATGAGCCATACAAAGCAGAACAGAGATTACATTCTAAATAAGAGGGAAATCTGTTATTTGTAGCAACAGAGATGGAAATAGATGTCGGCAAGTAAAAAAAATCCAGGCGCAGACAGACCTGCACCACTTACTCTTACTTCCAATGTGTGGTCTAAAAAGACGTAAGCTTGACAGAGGGATAGACACAGCTGCCGTTACAGGAGTCAGATGGCCTGTGGCTTACCCTTCTGCAAGCAGTGACAGGACACGTTGTAATAGAACAGGAGCCTTTATTGCTTGGTTCCCTTTTTTCATATGATTTCCTAGATTATACAATTCAGAAGTCCACATAGAAGGACCTTATTCTTTTTTTAATATTTACTAATGTCTATGGAGTCACTTTCTTTTTTATCCAAGTACAGTCAAAAATTAGCAAATTTAACTTTTCTAATAAGAAAAACTACCACGTGCCTGCCATTTTCTCATAAAGTAGGAATTCTGTTAATCTCAGTAATTATTTAACTGTGTGACCTTTAACTTGAAGCTCTGACAAAGGAGGGTGATAATATGTGGTACTGAGGTAGTTGGCATGCAATGAAAACGGTGCAATTTAATTAAAATGTAAGTTATTGTTAGGAAGAAAGGTCCTGCTAGGAAAATGTCACTTCAGAAGTATACTAGCAAGCACCCTCAGTGTCTGTTGCATTGAAATGTACAGTTAAATGTACTTGCATTTAAATGTACTTGACATTTAGAGAGATAACTGGAGCACTTTATGACACATACTTGAATATTTTTGTGTTCTTAGGTTGCCTATGCCAACATTACACATATTAAATTTTTAAGCAAGTAAATGGTAAACCTAATGTTGCTTGCTTTTGATTGTGAGTTACATTATATTAATTTATGATTTATTAAAAACAGTATTTTCAAACACAAAATACATGTTATATTCAGTTAGCTATGAGAATTTGACACAATATATTGAAGAAATTGAGAAGCATAATTCATTTTTAGTCTCTTAGTAATGTGTAAAGTGACTTTTATTTCTACTTGGAAGATAAACATTTGGGAAGATATAAATTTATATTTTATGGTAACACTGGTTAGGTGTGAGTTTCTACATGTAGACATTTTGCCTTTAGAAAACTAATAGAAGCAGGATTCATATTGATCTACCTCAAGGCTCAGTTATACCACTCATGGGCATATACCTACAGGACGCTCCATCCTACTGCAAAGATGCTTGCTCAACTATGCTCAGAGAGGCTTCATTTATAATAGCCAGAGACTGGAACCAACCTAGATGTCCCTCAAACAAAAAAATGGATAAAGAAAATGTGGTACATTTACACAATGGAGTATTACTCAGCTCTTAACAAAATGACATCATGAAATTTTTAGGAAAATGAATGGAAATAGAAAAAATTACCATGAGTGGGGTACCCTTGACCCAGAAACACAAACATGTAATGGACTCATTTATAAATGGATTTTTAGCTGTTAGGTCAAGGGTGAGTACTAAGGAGAACTCTAAAGGGAATGCTTGTGTCTCCCTAGGAAGGGGAAATTGCATAGATTCTGCAGGTGAACAGGAGGTTGGGGAGGAACAGGGACAGGAGGGTTTCGGGGTTGAGCTTGAGAGTCAAGGAGAGATGACTGGGATTAGAAGGCTTTGGGGGTGGGAGGCAATGTGGAAACCTAGTGCTGTAGAAATTCCCGGGTTTCCAGAAAGGTGAGCCTAGTGAGGACTCCTAGTAATGAAGGAACTGGAGTGTGAACCAGCCATTCTTCTGTAACCAAAGAATTTTCCCTGGTGGACTGGGACACCAACCCAGCCACAAAACCATCAACCTGAAATCTACCCTGCCTACAGGCTGTGCAAGGGACAATGGAAGCAAAGGACTTGTGCAAGGGAACAATCAATATCTTGTCTAATTTGAGGCCCATGCCCAGAACAGGAGCCTATGCAGGACATAGTGTGGATGACCAGGAACCGGAGACTGGATAACTCAGAGACCTAGGATAGGGAAAAGAATCAATAAAATAATTTCTAATATTCTGCTACACTCATAGATAGGTGCCTAGCCCAAACATCATCAGAGAGGCTTCCTGTAGCAGCTGTTGGGAGCAGAAGCAGAGAGACCCACAGCCAAACATTAAGTAGAAATAGAATCTTCATGAAATAGAATTGAATATCTCCATTGGGCCCCTCCTTTTGAAGCTCAGGGAATACCACAGAAGAGGGTTGGGGAAGGACTGTAGGAGCCAGAGGGGTTAAGGACACCAGGAGAACATGATCCGGGGAATCAACTAAGCAGAGCTCATAGGGGCTCACAGAGAGTGAAACAACTTTCATGGAGCCTGTATGGGTCTTCCCTAGGTTCAAACAGTGGAAGTCGGGGCTCTCTGAGTTTCTTTTGCCTGCTCTTGGAACACTTTTCTTCCTGATAGGTTGCCTTGCCCAACCCTGATATGTAGGTTTGTGCCTAGCCTTATTGTAACTTGTTATGCTGTGTTTGGTTGTTATTCCTGAGTAGCTTGCTCTTTCCTGAAGGAAAACAGAGGAGTGGGTCCGAGCTGGAGGAGAGGTATGTGTCCAAGGAACTGGCAGAAGTGGAGGGAGGGAAAACTGCAGTTGGCATGTATTGTATGAGATTAGAAAAGGGAAAAAAAAGACTAACAAATAAAAGGCAGGAAGGAAAGGAAAGAAGAAAGGAAGGAAGGAGCGACAGAGGGAGGGAGGGAGGGAGGGAAGGAGGGAGGGAGGGAGGGAGGGAGGGAGGGAAAAGAAATCTAATGGGTTAGATGCTCTGCAATTTTAATCTAATGTAGTGTTTTTCAAACAAGATATTACTCAAAACTTTGAAAAGCTAAGAAATCTAAATGCATTTTCTATGCATTTTCATAAAAGAAGAGCACTTTTATCTTATCCCATTGTTATGTGTAACTTGAACTTGAATCTGCTGTTTTTATGATATTTACGTGTTTCCAAGCACAGCTATGCAATTCTTTTCTGCTTTTTTTTAAACACCACTCATTCTTATGAGGAAATGGATATTTTTTCTGAAACAGCATTGTTCTTTGTATGACTGACTCTAGCATTTCTTGAATGTATATGGCTGTAACTAGTAACTTCAAAATGAATTAGAGAATCTATAGATTTCATAGACATTTTAGCAATTACCTTACAATATTATTTATCTTCTTACCCAATATATCTTTATAAAGATACTTTAAAATATTTAATATTCTATTGCACACAATAAAAAATTGTATTTTTCTAAATATATTTATTAATTCTTAATAACTTATAATTTTTTATTATTTTATTAAACCAAATGGAAAATTCAGTAATATATCAGTTTCTTCTACTCTCTTGCATCATTTTTTGTATAGCAGCACCAAACTTATTTTGCATATTTATTGTATTTATTCTTTATGTCAATATTATGTATCTGGTATTTGTGAAATATGGGCCAATAAGTATCATTTTACATATTTTAATATGACATCAAATTTACCACTCATTACATACTTCTAAATGTTAATGAGTAAAAACTAGCAAGTCTTTTTTCCATTGTATGTTTTTGGCATCTGTGTCAAAAATAAGGTGTAAGGTGTGTGGATTTTTTTCTGCATCTTCTATTCTATTACAATGATCCACCAGTCTGTTTCTATGACAGTACCATGCAATTTTTATTACTGTTGCTCTATAATACAGCTTGAGATCGGGTATGGAGATACTTACAGAAGATCTTTTATTGCTAAGAATTGTTTTAGAGATTCTGGTTTTTGTGTTAGTCCATATGAAATTGAGAAATTTTCTTTCAAGGTCTGTTAAGAATTTTGTTGGTAATTTGATGGAAATTGCATTGAATCAGTAGGTTGCTTTTGATAAGATGGTCATTTTTACTATGCTAATCCTGACCAGCCATGATCATGGAAGATCTTTCCATCTTCTAATATCTCCTTCTATTTCTTTCTTTAGAGAATAGAAATTTCTTTCAAACAACTCTTTGCCTTGCTTGGTAAGAGTTACATTAAGGTACTTTATGTTATTAGTGGCTATTATGAAGGGTGTTGTTTCCCTAATTTCTTTCTCAGCCCTTTTGTCTTTGATATACAGGAGGGCTACTGATTTTGGTTTTTGTTTGTTTGTTTGTTTGTTTATTTTTTGAGTTAATTTTGTATCCAGCCACTTTGCTGAAAGTGTTTATCAGTTATAGGAGGTCCACGGTAGAATGTTTAGGGTCATTCATGTATACTATCATATCATCTGCAAATAGTGGTACTCTGACTTCTTCCTTTCTGATTTGAATCCCCTTGATCTACTTTAATTGCGTTTTTGCTCTAGCAAGGACTTCAAGAACTATGTTGAAGAGATATGGAGATAGTGTTGGTCTAACTGGAAGTCCACATGTACAAAAATGCAAATATCTATCACCCTGCACAAAATTAAACTCCAAGTGTATCAAAGATCTTAACATGAAATCAGACACACTAATCTGTTCGAAGAAAAAACAAAGAAGAACCTCAAATTCATTGGCACAGGAGTCAGTCTCCTGAACAGAAGACCAACAGCTCCGTCTCAAAGATCTATAATTAACAAATGGGACCTCCTGAAACTGAAAAGCTTCTGTAAAGCAAAGGACACTGTCATCAGAACAAAACAACAGCCTACAGCCTGGGAAAGATCTTCACCCTACATCCAATAGAGGTCTAATATCCAGATTATATAAAGAATGCAAGAAATTAGACACCAACAACCCAAATAATCCAATTAAAAATGGGGTACAGAGTTAAGCAGAGAATTCTCAACAGAGAAATATCAAATGGTAGATAAACATTTAAAGAAATGTTCAATATTCTTAGTCATCAGGGAAATGCAAATAAAAACAGCTCTGAGATTCCATCTTATACCTATCAGAACGGCTAAGATCAAAAACTGAAGTGACAACACATGCTGGAAAAGATGTGGAGAAAGGGGAACTCTCCTCCATTGCTGGTGGGAGTGCAAACTTGTACAACCACTTTGGAAATCAGTCTGACACTTTCTTAGAAAATTGTGAATAGCACTACCTCAAGATCCAGCTATACCACTCCTGGGCACATACCCAAAAGATGCCCCACTATTCAATCAAGACATTTGGTCAACTGTGTTCATAACAGCTCTGTTTGTAATAGCCAGAATCTGGAAACAACTTAGATGTCCTTCAACAGAGGAATGGATGCAGACATTGTGGTACATTTACACAAAGAAATACTACTCAGCAATAAAAACAAGGAAATCATGAAATTTGCAGGCAAATTGATGGATCTGGAAGAGATCATCCTTAGTGAGGTAACCCAGAAACAGAAAGACAGGCATGGTATACAGTCACTTATTTAATAAGTGTATATTAGCCTTATAATATAGAATAGCTATGTACAGACCTAAAGAAACTAAACACTAAGGAGTACTCTAGGGAGGATGCCTAAATCTCATTCCGAATGGCAAACAGGATAGACACCCAGAAGTGATGGAAGACAGAAAACAGGATGAGAGGGTTCATCCAACAGGGGATAGAAGCAGATGCTGAGACTCTGGGCCAAACTTCCTGCAGAGTGCAGGAAATCTTATGGAGGAAGAGAGGGATGGGATTAGAGGGACATGGAGGGGACAGGAGCTCAAGGAGACTAACAAAACTAAAAGATTTGAGCCCATGGGGTTCTGCAGAGCCTGAGGCACCAATGGAGGACCATGCATGGAGAGGACCTTGACCTCTCCTCAGATGTGGCCAATTGGCAACTCAGTCTCCATGTGGATCTCTGAGTGAGGGGATCGGGGGCTGCCTCTATCATGAACTCAGCTGACTGCTTTCTGATCACTTGCCCTGATGATGCAGGCTTCTCAGGCCAGGGAAGAAGATATCCAAGCAGTGCTGATGAGACTTAAGAAGATATGGGAAGATGGCAATAGTAGAGAATGCCTCATTTCAAAGTGGACTAGGGGAAGGGGAGGAGGGGAGGAGGGAGGAAGGATTGTATTAGCAGATATAAGGGAGGAGGAATCAATCAGGATATATAAAGAATAAATTTTGAAGAAAAAAATAAAAAAAATAGCAAGTCATGGTTGTTAGTTACACAGCCTATCAGAAAAAAAAATTGCAATGTTTTTCTAATACACAAAATGTACAACAAGTCAGGTTCTGGTACTATAGCCACAACAATTAATTATCATTTATTTTGTTTTGTTTACTGATTGAAGTCCCCAGGTCTCATCTGTGTAAGGTAGGTACCCCTACTACTTATCTGCATTCTCAGTTCTTACAGATGATGTACTTTTGGATTGAGATTATTACTTGTTTTATACATCATATTTCTTTTATTAGCTAGAGTTAGGTGCTTTGTATTACAATATTTGGTGAAAGCAATAATATAAGATGAGAGGTCAATTAGTCACATCCTTAAGATAAAATCATATACCATGAGAAATAAGATAAAGAATGATGAAATATCAAACATCTTCTGCTCAAATAATAATAAATCAATTACTATGAGGATAGTATGAGGTAGCTCAGGTTCATAGTTATGTTGGAAGTGGTGCTAAAACATTCTGATGGTTGAATAATTTCTTTACACTCTCCTGTCAGGAAAGAACTATAATTTGCAAATTCTGGAGTTATGAATTTACCTGGAGTTAAAATGAATAGGGAAGAATGACATTACATGATTTGGAGGAGATTCCTCGCCTTTAAAAATGTGGCTATAGCTGGGCATTACTGCATGCTTTTGACCCCAGCACTCAGGAGGTAGGTGGATCTCTGAGAATTCTAGACCATCCTGGTCTACAGAGTGATTTCCAAGACAACCAGGGATACATAGCGAAACCCTGTCTTGAACAAAGATACATTTCCCATATGTATTTCCACTATTCAAATTCCATTTGAGTATCTTTCAGGAAAAAAAACATAAGTCACTTAAATCTCTTCCAAATGCATGGACATTAACATGCACTTTCGAAGGTCATTTGACTACTATTTAATACATTAGCAGATACTCAATATCCATGTTATTTTTTAAAAAAATGTGATTCTGGTTGACTTAGTGAAGAATTATAATTCTATCTTAGTATTTTATTAAGCAATGATATTTTATTATTAAGGCATATTTATGATTGGATATTTCAGGTGTTCTACTATGATTTATGCATTTTGTCATGTGACCTTTTAAAATTCAGCATTTGATTTTTTTTTTCTTACTAGGTACTTAAGTTTTAGAATTCAAACCAAAGATATTCACTTTTACTAAAACTTTGATCTCTGAAAATATTTTAGTACAAAACAGCTTTCTTTCTTTTATGATTGTAATCATTATTTCTTTGCTTAGAATTCTACTTACTATGAACTCAGTGTCTGACTCTTTGATCACCTCCCCCTGAGGAGGGGGCAGTCTTACCAGCCCCCTCCTGGAAGACAATGCAGCCAGTCCTCCTGATAGGCTGGGGTCAGATAGAAAGGGAGAAAGACCTCCTCTTATCAGTGGACTTGGGAATGAGCATAAGGGGAGAAGAGGGTGGGAGGGCTTGGGAGGAGACAAGGGATAGGGCTACAGCTGGGACAAAAGGTAAATAAATTGTAATAAATAAAAATATAAATAAATTAAAAGGAAAAATAAATAAATAAAAAAGAATGATGAAATAGGGTCAAAAAATGCTCAATGGATAAGATGTTCACTTCAAAACAGTAAAAGTTCTGCGAAATTCTCACCTTCAAGACCCTCTGATATTATTTAGAGGAAAATAAGAAAACAGTCTATTTTAATGTCTCCTTTAAGAAGCCCTGACTTGACAAAATACTCTTTTAATGCTTTTTCCCATAGGGCACTATGCTGCCACATTTCAACTTATGATGCCTGCTGTTCATTTTGTGTTTGTGGTGACACAAGGGATTGAGGCTTATTGTTTTTTTTTTTTTTATGAGTATAGAGCAGCTGCTTTCATATCAATTGTTAGAACACTGTTCAATATTATTATTCTTTGTCTTGTCAAAAAAGGATTTCCTCATTTACAATTGAGAGAGCAGTTAGTTACCTATTTGTAGACATTATGATCCGTCACTTTTAGTTTGGGACTTGAGATTATTAATATAATAATATACACATCTTTCTGTGGAAGAGAAGGCAATATCCACAAGTAGGTCCACTAACAGATGTCACCCAAAGGTGGAGTATTTGTTGGTTAGTTCCCAGATACAGCAAAAATTTTATTCGCTTTGTATCCCAGCTGTAGTCCCCTTCTTCATTCCCTCCCAATCCCACCCTCCTTCCCTCATCTCCTCCCTGCCCCTCTCCAAATCCACTAATAGGGGAGGTCCTCCTGCCCCTCCATCTGACCATAGCCTATCAGGTCTCATCAGGACTGGCTGCAGTGTCCTCCTCTGTGGCCTGGTAAAGCTGCTCCCCCATCAGGGGGAGGTGGTCTAAGAGCCAGCCACTGAGTTCATGTCAGAGACTGTCCTTGTTCCCCTTACTAGGAAACCCACTTGGAGACTGAGCTGCCATGGGCTACATCTGTGCAGATCATCTAGGTTATTTCCATGTATGGTCCTTGTTTAAAGTAGCAATCTCAGAAAAGACCCCTTGGCCCAGATTTTTGGTTCTGTTGCTCTCCTTGTGGAGCTCCTGTCCCCTCCAGGTTTTTCTGTCTCAGCCTTCTTTCATAAGATTCCCTGCACTCAGCCCAAGTTTTGGCTATGAGTCTCAGCATCTGCATTGATACCTTGCTAGGTAAAGTCTTTCAGAGACCTTCTGTGGTAGTCTCCTGTTTTCTGTTTTCTTCTTCTTCCTTGTCCTTCCCATTTGCCTTTCTGATTGAGGATTGATTATCTTACCCTGGATCCTCCTTCTTGCTTAGCTTCTCTAGGTGCACAGATTTTAATATGTTTATATTATATGTCTAATATCTACTTATAAGTGAGGATATACCATGTGTGTCTTTCTGCTTCTGGGATACCACACTCAGGATGATCTTTTCTAGATCCCATAATTTATCTGCAAATTTCATTACTTCCTTATTTTTAATTACTAAATAGTAATTAAATTCCATTGTGTAATTTAATTCCATTGTGTAAATGTACCACAATTTCTGTATTCATTCCTCAGTTGAAGGGCATCCGGGTTGTTTCCAGGTTCTGGATATTACGAATAAAGCTGCTATGAACATGGTTGAGCAAATATCCATGTTGTATGCAATGCAGGGGGGTTCCCCTTTCTCCACATCCTCTCCAGCATGTATTGTCACTTGAGTTTTTTATCTTAACCATTTTGATGGGTGTAAGATGATATATAAAGGTCATTTTGATTTGCATCTCTCTGATGGCTAAGGACGTTGAGCATTTCTTCAAGTGTTCCTCTGCCATTTGATATTCCTCTATTGAGAATTCTCTGTTTAGCTTTGTACTCCATTTTTAATTGGATTACTAGATTTGTTGCTTTTTAACTTCTTGAGTTCTTTATATATTCTGGATATTAGACCTCTGTCTGATATAGGGTTGGTGAAGTTTTTTTCCCAATCTGTAGGCTATTATTTTGTTCTGAAGACAGTGTCCTTTTCCTTACAGAAGCTTTTCAGTTTCATGAAGTCCCATTTATTGATCTTTGATCTTAGAGTCTGTGCTGCTGGTGCCGTGTTCAGGAAATTGTCTCCTATGCCAATGAGCTCAAGGCTTTTCCCCACTTTTCTTCTAACAGCTATTCATTTCTAAGGCCAGCTATTTTGTAGTTTAAATAATTACATTCTTTAATACTGTGATACCAATATTTGATCATGTTTACTCATATTTGACCTTTCTGACTCCTCCTAGATCACCCTTATCCACCTCACAATTTTTTGTCCTCTTCACATCTCCTAACCCACATATTCCACTTTGTGTGGTTTAGACTCACATAGGTGTAGGCTGTCCACAGGAATATGGCCACCTCACATGACCTACAAGCCACTTTGTGAGAACCATCAACTGTCAATACCTTTTCAGTTGAAGTGGTGGCCTGAAACCCTTCCTTCTTCTCCTGTGCTGAAATGTTACGAAGATCTCGGGCAGCACCGACAGCTGCTGGGAGCTTATGCATACAGTGGTCATGTCATGTCCAAAAGACTGTTTCCAGCCTTGCTCCTAACATCTGCCCATTACTCTCATTCCAGCTCCTCTTCTGCAATGCTCCCTGAGCCTTGAAGAAGAGTAAGATACAGAAGTTTCCTTGATGGCTGACTTCTACCACAGTATGTGTTCTATGACCGTAATGCTCTCCTTGTTTGGTTTGGTTGTTGTTTGTCTCTTTGTTTTGTTTACTTTTTTTGTTGATTCTTTGTGAGTTTTAATGTCATGCACCGTAACTCCTCTAATCTCCCCATCTCTTCATAGCCACCCTCTACCACTTAAACCCTTCCCCCAAAAGAAAATAAATAACAACAACAAGAAATCATTAAACATGATCTTGTGGAAGGTACACTGTGTTACAGTGTGTCCGACAGTATAACCTTTTGTCCATACATCCTTAATTGCAAATGTTCATTGCCATGTGTCAGTGGTCTGCTGTACCTTCAATACTGGGTTCTTATTGGGACTCCTCTTGAATATTTTGTTGTTACCTTGTGTCATGGAAAAACTGCCTCTTTAGATCTGGAGGACTGGCCCTTTTATGAAGTCCAGAAGAGGTAGATATTGGGGTGGGATACAAAGCCCTGAATGTAGGCCTGGTTGGTAGCTGAGTTAGTCAGCCCCTTATCTCTCCTGCACCTACAACACTAGGGTGAGCTCTCCAGCACAGCCCCAGCTAGCTAGCTTACTCAGTGCTGCAGCAGCAAGGTACAAGGCCCTCCCTCTGGTTCTTACATCCTTGGGTCTAGCTCACCTGCATCAGTGCTACCAGAGCCAACTCCACGTGCTGCTCGGGTGAGGCGCAGGGCCTGCTCCCTTTAGTGCTGCAGCCAGTGACGGGCAGGGCCGGCTCTGCACAGCCCTTGGACATCAACATGGTCCCAGATGGCAGCCCAAACCAGGGACATCTGCACTGTCCTTAGTGACAATAGGAACCACGGACATCAAGACAGAACCCCTGCTGCTGCACAGCTATGGAGCCAGAAAGTGCTCAGTGGCAGCACAGGGCTGGGGTTTCACCATGGCCTCAGGAGGCAGAGCAGGCTACTCACATCAGACTATTCCTCCCCTTCCTTGCAGCTCCAGTTCCACCTCTCTTCATAATGCTCAAACCATTCCTCCTCTTGTTCCCTCCTATCTGTCCACTACATACTTCCACATCCAGTGGCCCCCTCTCTCAGCAGGCCACAAGGCTGCAGGGCCTCAGGGTGTCTACAGGCCCCTGAGCTTTGTGGCCGTGGGTTGGCCTCTCCTTGTTTTGCCCACCTATAGAGCATCAGGTACAAAGGAAGAAAGGTCTATTAAACATTTCTTTGGTAAAAAAAAAAAAAAGAAAAAGAAAAAAAGAAAACAAAAGAACAAAAATAGCAGTGATATCAATTCCTGTTTGTTAAAAAAAAAAAAAAAAAAAAAAAAAGTCTTTGAAGACATCAGGAGAAAATGTCCAGAGTGCTACAGTGTACACCGTGATCTAAGAGGCTCACACCTCTGACATGGTGCCTGGTAAGTAACAACCCTTAACAAGGCAACAAAGCTCAATTCTCCTCGCATAATAAAAGGCACTCCGTGTTGGAATTTAAATTTACTAAAGCTGTCAATCTCAAGGCACTATCCAGGTAACATTATTCTCCCAAGCTAAAACAACAAGCAAATATACAATATCATGCAGTTATTTGTAAGCTGTGATAAAAAAAAAAAAAAATTGCTTTCAGGAAAGTTCGGAAAGATTGGTAAAAATCACGTGGCTCATTAATTTTTTTAAGAACAGAAAATATGATGTTATCTAAATATGTCATCCATTTAAAATTGTGAAATTGTTTTCTGCAATTAAAACTAGCTAAATATGTTGAACACTCAGTCAGTTAAATGATAAAACTGTGACAGGAGAGAGCACTTGCAACTCTTCTAGGAGACCCAAGTTCAGCTGTCAGAGCTGGGTGGCTCCCAACCTCCTACAGCTTTTTTATATTAATTACAGTTTATTCACTTTGTATCCAAGCTGTAGCCCTCTCCCTCATTCCCTCCCAATCCCACCCTCCCTTCCTTATCTCCTCCCAAGCCCCTCTCCAAGTCCACTGATAGGGGAGGTCCTCCTCCCCTTCCATTTGTCCCTAAATTATCAGGTCTCATCAGGACTGGCTTTATTGTCCTTAATCCTGGTAAACTGACACCTCTTTTAGACACCGCACACAAGTAGCATACACAGATACACAGCTATAGGAATAAAACAAATCTTAAAATTATAAGACTGTCAGGCAGTAGTAGTGCATGCATTTAATTCCGGAACTCAGGAGACAGAAGCAAGGGGATTTCTGTGAGTTCAAGGCCAGCCTGGTCTACAAAGCTAGTTCCAGGACAGCCAAGGCTACACAAAGAAAGCCTAAGAAATCCTATCTCTAAAGACAAAACAAACAAAGAAAAACGAAGAACAAAACAAACAAACAAACAAACAAACAAACCCTAAGAGCATTTACCATGCTGATGGACAGAAATAGGTTGATAGAAGCATCAAAGCCCTGGCTATAGCCTGAACTTAAAATACTGAAATATTAGGGAAAACTTAGTAATAAATTATTTAATTACCTAAATAAAATAAACTATTTGAGTAATTTGTTGTACAGTAATAACAATATTTAAAATTTAAAGATGCTGCTTAGGGTTATTTTTATATGCACATATTTTATTTACATTTCTAGTTTTAAAATATTTCACATTTTCAATATATTTACAATGTATTGTGATCATATTCACCTCTCAGGGGTCTCATTTCCATCTCCTACTTCTAATCCTTTTCTTTCCAACTAGTCCCTCTGCTCCAACCAACACTTCCATGCTTTGTGTGTGTGTGTTAAGTCTTGCAAGATAGTTTATAAAATGGTATCTTTTCATATTTTCTTAGTTTTGGCTGACTTTCCTTCAATTTCCTCTTTTTTCTCACTTACCCTGACCCAAACCCCAACTAAACCTTTCCATCCCTAGTATCTCTCCCTTTACATTTCTTATCAGAAGAGCTAGTCATTTCATTAGAAACAACATACAGATACACACACACGAAGTTAATAAAACATCTCTAAGCAAGAAAAATTTGAGCAGTATTGTTCAGAATGCCAGAACAGATTTCATCGTAGCCACCACTGCCCTCTTTACAAACCTGCTACAATAACCATAATCCATAACCTTGAGGATGTGAACAAGATTAAAAATAAAAGATGTAAAGTATATTGTCATTGTAGGACAGCTGACTGCACAATCTTTTTATAGAAAAGTGCTTGTTCACTTTTGGAGCATTAGGAAGGTGACTAAGATTTCAAAACCATTGTCTTTTCTGAATATCAAATATATGCTAATGGGAACACAAGGACAGACTATCATCAACCATTTTAACCCAGAACAAAAGCATAACAGTGGGGAAAAAAATTACAATCTCATCATGTACTTGGTTTTAACCTGAAGCACAGCTTTAGCAAGCCAGATTAGTGCTTACCAAGCCAAAGGCAGGAAGAAATCCAACTGCTCAATTTACAAATATATACAGAGAGGTCAAGAACATGCCCGGAAGGTGACATACTACAAATATGAAGGTGCGACCTTTGTGGATGTGAAAGGGTCATAAGAAGCTTTTATTCTTCCATTCAGGAAGTATGCGTATTTTCTCTGGAATTTAATACAAATTTATCACCAATCAAATGATTATAAAATAAGTTTATTAAAATAGGAGTGAAGGTAATTAAAACAATTATCCTTATGTTTTCTTATAGCTTTTGAATTCATGGGTACGTTTCATAAATATATGTCAATGCATAGAATACACAAAATTAGATCTTCTCAGTGGAGTTCTTGGAGAGCTTTAAGCTCTTAAACCTGGAAGAATGTTCTT
>REGO01000891.1:247807-264101 GCA_010120015.1 Rhombomys opimus | reverse complement strand
ATAGTAATGGGAAGAGGGACTGCCTCTGACATAATCTGATTGGCCTGCTCTTTGATCACCTCCCCCTGAGTTGGGAGCAGCCTTACCAGGCCACAGAAGATGACAATGCAGACACTCCTGATGAGATCTGATAGACTAAGATCAGAAGGAAGGAGAAGAAGACCTCCCCTATCATTGGACTTGGGAAGTGGCATTCGTGAAAAAGGAGAAGGGAGGGAGGGAGTGATTGGGAGGAGAGGAGGGAGGGGCTTATGGGGTATACAAAGTGAATAAAGTGTAATTAATAATAAAAAATAAAAAAGAGAAAAAAAAAAGAAAAAAGAAATGGGGATAACACAAGTTCAGCAACCAGGGATACCAAGGAAGAAAACATTGAATTTCATGCCTAGTAAAATGTTGGGAGAAAAGGGTAGGCAATACTCTTAACTCCAAACATATAGGTGGGGTATGGAAAACTTGTAGAAGATAAAGGAGAAGGATGATTGATTTATTCAACTATATTTTGTCTAAGGGAAATATTTTGTAGGTGTTGGCTCAAACTATACATGTAGAAACAAGGTTATGAAACAAGGTTATAAAAATGCATAAATGTAGAAAATAAAAAATGTAGATCTGATTTTAACCTGCTTTACCATGGGTGTGTGGCCCTTTGAATAAGAAAAGCCTCACAGCCTCGTGTATTTCAATGCTTAGTCACCAAGAAGTGGCACTATTTGGAAGGATTTGAAGGAGGGGCCTTTTTGAAGGAACTGTGTTATTGCAGGTGGCCTTTGAGGTTTCAAACATCCATGCCAAAGGGTGTCTCTTCTGCCTACAGATCAAGATGTAGCTCCCAGTTATAGCTCCAGTACATCTGTGTACTGCCATGCTCCCTGCCATGACAATGGGCTGAACCTCTGAAACTCTGAGCAAACCACCAGTTAAATGCTTTCTCTTTTAACAGTTGCCTTGGTCCTGGTGTCTCTTCACAGTGAAAGAACAGCATCTAAGACAGGCTGTAAATATGGAAAAAAGTGTATCTAATCAGAAGTAGGATTGTAGAGGTAAAAGAAGGAAAGTAATAAGTGAACTTGAACAAAAATGTTCATTTGTTAACCTAGGCATGGTAGTACACAGCTGTAATTCCAGCCAGCACTCAGGAGGTAGAGGCAGTAGGGCCCTGAGTTCAGGGCCTACATCTAGCAAGTAAAAGTTACTTTTACAGATCTACACTTCAGTAATACCTGAACATGGTGGTTACATTAATGGACATTAATAAAAACATTCCTGTGCATTTCAGGTAATTGCAGAAAAGAAGCAGTTGCTGTCCCTGAATATGTAATTACTTATTATAATCTGTTTAATATGCTCATGCTGTTGGCTAATACAAGGACAATGTGACTTTACCGTCACAAAATTCAAAGTCAGTTCTTAACTTTTGTAAAAATAATATAGTTAACAAACGAAATATATAATAGTAATGCTCTCTGTAGCACTTTTCATATGCTAGTCACTGTTTTTGTGCTAGGATAGATGGAATAATTGTAATGTTGCTGTGAGGACAGTTCAACTGGCCTACCCTCAGGGTAGAGTCCTGACAAAATCCTATGTCATCAGCTGTGCCAGTGCTCAGGATATAACCTGCCTGCCACCCCTCTCTCTCTTTCAAGTGAGCTTTCGACCCTTCTACCTCACAGAAGACTTTAAGCTTTTTAACATACCTACACACAAAAGAGAGAATGTTCACACATGCGTGTGCATGCACACGCACACACATTTTGCGCGCGCGCACACACACACACACACACACACACACACACACACAAACGAAGTGATGCAAGTGCCAGAGAGTCATGTTAAAACAAGAAATCTGTGACTGTGAGAAAAGTGATTCTGATGTCCAGCCCTTTAGCTCTTGGAAGAAAATGAACATATAATTTAATAGACACTATTGTTTCAAAATGGGTGACAGTTTGCCAGTATTTCAATAAAAGAATCTTGATTTACAAAATAATTATAATTGTTTGACAGTTTTATTTTCATCACTTACAAAGCACATTGGTGGATAAAAGGAAATCTATGCTTAATATGGCAATATTTAAAACATCATGCTTGGGTGCCATGTAAGCGTTGCTCTGTGACAATGCTTACATAAAGACAAAATGTAATGTAAAATTGAACATATATTGCTAAAAGCAGACGCTTTCAGAAAGTATTTTGAGTGATTTCTTACAAAATACTTTATATCCATAAGAATTATTTTATCTTAACTTATTTCTATATAAATATCTTCATTTTAATTTTAGTGCTTAATTTGAAATAAGAAGCAGCCAGTACATTAGTTACTTGTAAAGAGGGTTATACAGAAGAACATAAGCAGCACATTTTTTGTTTAAGAAAATTACAGATTAATGATTACAATTTACCCAATTAGAAGAAGTACAAATAAAGCAGCTTGATTGGGTTCAAAATTACAGAAGGATGAAGGAACCCTAAAGGACATTGTAAATTCTATTTTTAGAATAGTCACATGGCAAAAAGGAGAAATGCTACACTAATGGTAGATGGCATGCATAATATATTCAGGGGCTGGTTAAGCAGGTTGAGTTTTAGTAATTAACTGTTAGGATTGTTCTTCTGAAGAGGAGTGTGAAAGACTGAGCATACCAGGGGAGCAAGGAGGAGAAAAGATGGACACTGACAGCTGGTGAACAGAAACTTCTTTGAAGATTACTTGTTAGAGGATACAGCTTCTGATATTTCACATTGCTAAAAGGATGAGTCTTGGGATAAAGTAAATATAACAAAATAAACAAAGACATTTAAATTGCGGTGTATTTTATGCTCTAACCATTCATAAGGTTCAAGAGGTACATTCTCAGAAGTACATTCATGAATCAAAATTAAACAGTTTACCTGGACGGACTACTTATTCACGTTAAAATCTGAAGCTATGATGGATTTCAAGCAGCTATGTTCAAGTAGGTGATTTGTAGCATGGAATGTAGAGACACTTACAGTGTTGACAGTCTGGAAGGGAAAGATGGTATCCCAGGAGCAACGTGCCATAGGTGCCTTGTCTACATCAGCTTTAGCTCCTACAGGTGCCTGCTTTGCCTACTTTTATTTTATTTTTTAAAATAAGGATGTGTATCTATTTGACTCACCAAAATGAAAATCACAATGCTGACACTTTCTCAACGGGCTGGAAAATTCTAGAAGCAGCTGAAAAAGAAAGAAAAAAAAAAGATAGTTTCAATCTTAAAATTCTAGAGTAAAATCCAGAAACTATTAGAAAGGTAAGTTACTTCTGCCATTATACAGTTATTTTCCCACAAGCTATCATAAAAATATATTCAAAATAGCCAAAATTTTTTCTGAGTTAAAAAAAAATGAAACGTGTATAAGAAAGCAATTATTTGCACTTTAGTGATCTGAATCTGATCATGTGAATGCACGTGTGCAGATTAGTAACTAAGCGGGTATTAGTAAATAAAGTAAAAGTACCTCAGAGTGTTAAGGCGGGTGCCCACTCCATGTCTTCTATCCAATCTCCTCCTACGTGAGCCATAAACTCTTCATTTTTAAGTTCACTGATATTCTAAATAGGTTCATCAAATGATGAGGACAATCTGTGAGCGTGCACAGGGGAGCGACAGAGCTCTGCCATTATAAAGCAGAATTAGGACACACGCAGCGACTAAGCGTCTTAACTCCCCTTTAAAGTAATCAAATGTATGCTGATCTCCTGGAGTCTAAAATTCCCAAGCATTGCTGTGAAGCTCTAACGGTTTTGCTTACGCTCCTTCAATGAAGCATCACGTGCGCTCTGCTCACTGCCTTATGTGCGTGTGGTGTTATGGTGAGTATGCGAGCTCCCATCTGGCCCCCGGGGCCATATTTGCAGAGTGTTTGATCACCACTCAGCTTTGCATTTAGTCAGTTTACTGCCTTCCTCTCAGAAAGCCCAGGATGACTTTCATCACAGTGGGTGCATGGAGGCTGCTTATAATCTCTTTAGTGTGGGAAAAGTGAAGCACGGGGTTTGCTAGCTCCAGGCTCAGGGTCAGTGTTATCCTCCCTGGTGATCTGTCTTGGTTATGAGGGCCTGAGGGGGAGAGAGACAAGGGCAGTTTGTTCTGTTTGTACTCTGAGTGGGAGCACCAGGGTGCTATGCATACCGTACCTTTAAAGATTTAACGATGAGGATTTAGGTTCAGTCTGAGGGAGAGATTGATTGATTTTAACATATTGGTGAGCCTTTGCTTCGGGCTAGGAATAAAAACCTTGCTTTTCAAGTCTGACGTTATTACTTTTCATTTGTTTTTATTGATTAGCTGTCAGTGATAAGATCTTGCCTCTCAAAACGAGACAGGTGCTGGTGGCCATTTTCCTCTTTAAAAAAGCTTTTGTAGCAGCAACTTAAGAGAAAATAGAAATAAAGAATATAGAAATGAGGAAAAATTACCAAGCCATTTTGAAAATAGAAACTAGTAAACTAATAAATTGAAATACTAGAATTTTCCTGATTCTAAGTTATTTAAAAAAATTATGTAATTCACAGATTTTTGTATTTTATATATAATATATACCATATATGTATACATTTAAATGTGTTAAAGGCATGTATTAAATACACACATATTACATGTATACATGGTATACAGAACTAAACAAATAATTCTCAATAGAGGAATATCTAAAGGCAGAGAAACACTTAAAGAAATACTCATTGTCCTTAGTTATCCAGGAAATACAAATCAAAACGACCTTGAGATTCTACCACACATTCATCAGAATGGCTAAGACCAAAAACTTAAGGAATGGCATATGCTAGAGAGGTTGTGGAGAAAGGGGAACCCTCCTCCATTGCTGGTGAGAATGTAACCTTGTCCAACCACTTTGGATATCAGTCTGGCACTTTTTTCAGAAAATTAGGAATAGTGTTATTTCAAGATCCAGTTATACCATTCCTAGGCATAAATCCAAAATATGTGCAAGTATACAACAAGGACATTTGCTCAACCATGTTCCTAGCAGCTTTATTCCTAATAGCCAGAATCTGAAAATAACCTAGATGTCCCTCAAATGAGGAATGGATGAAGAAATTGTGGTACATTTACATAATGGAATATTACTTAGCAATTAAAAACAGGGAAATCATGAAATTTGCAAGCAAATGGTGGGAACTAGAACTAGAGTGAGGTAACCCAGAAGCAGAAAGACACATATAGTATATACTCACTTAAAGTCCATATTAGCCATATAGAATCTAGTCTTAAAGAAGCTAAACAAAAAGGAGAACCCTAGGGAAAAGGCTTAATCTTCATTCAGAAGGGCAAAAAGTATGGACATCGGAAGCAGGAGAAGACAAGGAACAGGACAGAAACCTTCCACAGGGGGTCTGTGAAAGACTACCCATCAGGGTATTGAAGGAGATACTGAGACACATAGCCAAATTTTGGGCAGAGTGAAGGAAACCTCATAGAAGAGCGAGATAGAAATGCTTGGAGGGGACAGAAACTACACAAGGAGACCAACAGAGCCAAAAGATCTGGTCCTGGGGTGGGAGGGCTGCAGAAACCGATACTCCAATCAAGGACCATGCATGGAGAGACGGAGAGGACCTAGATCCCCTGCTCAGAGGAAGCCTATAGCTGCTCAGTTTCCAAGTGGGTTCCCTAATAAGGGGATCAGGGTTTGTCTTTGACATGAACTCAGATGCCAGCTCTTTGATCACCTTACCTTGGTGGGGGGCATGCAACCTTGTCAGGCCCCAGAGGAAGATGATGCAGCCAGCTCTGATGAAACCTGATAGACTAGGGTCAGAGAGAAGGGGTGGAGATCCTCCCCTATCAGTGGACTAGGGAGCATAGTGGGAGAAGAGGTTGGGTGGGTGGGACTGGGAGGAGATGAGGGAAGGGGTTGTATTGGGGATACAAAATGGATTAATTGTAATAAATAAATAAATAAATAAATAAATAAATAAATAAGAGAAATAAAGACAGAGAACATGTCTTACCATTCTTACTTTATACCCAAATTTCCCAGAGAATCACACAAACAGAAAAAAATTTTAACACCAGTATATAAATTCATTTTATACCAATATTTCTAGTCATATTCATATAATAAAAATGTTCTCAGATAGAAATTCTTTCGTACTGGAAATTTTTATGTTAAAACAAACTATATCCCAAAATGTAATAAATGTTCATTTATTCAGGAATTAACTATGAATGACCATTGTCCACGAACATAGTTTCAGGTTATCCCAAATTGCAAGTTTTATTGTGGAAACTATTCATGAAGTTTTATAGTAGCAAAACAAAATCATGAATCAGGGGAAATGAGGTCAGCAGGTTTATAGTGAAGCAGCAAAAATATAGTAAGCCTCAGATGCTCTCACATGACATCTTTAGCCATTGTTGGTGACTACTAGAGTGCTGAGTAATTAATACATTAATTAATGAATGTAAACGTTTCACCTGAAAGTACTGAATATGTTAGGCCTGACATGAAGGTGAGAATGGAATGGCTATTAAGGGGGCAGAAGATGGCTCCAGATAAATTTTAATTAGGCTGGATTTTCACGAATCCAACCTATTCTGTTTAGTGTGTCAACTCTGTCCAAGGTTCATAATAAGATCCAGTTTCTGAGAACATCTACTCACAGCAAATAGAGGGAGGGAATCCAGAGATCATATAGCCAAACTAAGGAAAGTATGAATTGTTAGTCTTGTGTCTACCTGATCATACACAATTAAAGGACTGTTTGGCAAAAGAATGAAATAGTAAATGTAGGTAGATTTGACCCTAATATATCAGACAGCTAGAGTCTAAAGAGATAAGAAATTGTAAAAACAAGAGTATGAACACGTTGGCCACTACCTAGTGTGGCCAATGAAGGAGTCTCAGTAAGAGGACAAAGCGAAAAGATGTGACCACAGCTCCAAGACCTGAGAAAAAAAATGTCAAAAAGAAAAAAAATCATTAATTGAAAGTTCATGATACAAGAAAGTGCCCTGAAGCAAATATTTCTAACTTCCTGAACAGAACAAAAACAGCACAGACTGTTAGAGCAACAATCAATAAATGGGACCTCATGAAACTGAAAAGCTTCTGTAAAGTAAAGGACACCATCATCAAAACAAAACGTCTTCCTACAGACTGGGAAAGAATCTTCACTAACCCTTTATCTGACAGAGGACTAATATCCAGTATATACAAAGAACTAAAGAAGCTGAAAAGCAGCAAACCAAGTAATCCTCTCTAAGTCTTAACGTGGTCTCAGAGTCATACACTAGAAGGTAAATGCTTTGTGTGTAATTCTATATGGTGTTAGAATAGCTTTGCCAATATAAGGACATCTGAGTGCTGTGTTATCATGCTTCTCCATTTTAGGGCAGGGTAGCAGGAATGTGCTAAGTGCTTGTGTTGTGTCACGGTTATCCACTAACTAAAGGTCACGTGAAATCCCCTTGTGTTCTCTTCCGAGTGACTGCTTTGCTTCTGCGGTGTATAAGACTTCTCCATGTTTCATGAGAAATTTATCGCACTTCTTCATCACCTGTGGTCTTCTGAGGCTGCGGTGCCCATTTCAGTTTGGAATAATGCACATATACTTAGCATAAACAAACATTAGGGAGAAAAGAGGTACTTTAAAGTAGTAATAATGGGTGGAATAAAGGAAATAGAAGGAATCTAGAGAAATTAGCAAAGTCATTCTTTAGCCTTAACAGTGAACTTGCTAAGGAACCCAGGGCAGTAGCTCTGAGCACTGACACAGTGTAGGTGGTTTTGACCTCCCTGTGAATTCATTCCGTTTTACTAAGGTGCTTTTGCTCTGACTTAAAAGGGTCAGTCTGGAATAAATCAAAGGGTCTAGCTTCTACTAACGCCTCTCAGAAAGGTCCCCTGTGTTGTGTGTTGGTTTATTAATTTTTCTTTCAGTCCTCACTCCCAACTCAAGAACCGTTCTACTCTGCTGGCAGGCTCCAGCAGAGCAGCCTGCTTTTAAACACACACACAGACACATACACTCATGCACATACACAGTTGTGCACAGGCACATGTTAGTGAGAAAGGAGTCCATGAATTTGAAAGGAGGAGTACATGGGTCACTAAAAAAGTGAAAGGCAAAATGATCTAATTATAATCTCAACCACATGCACACTTCTGTCTATATACTTGTCACCACGGGAAGACACCGAAATGACGTTGATGCAAGCCAAACATTTCCAAGAAATCATCAAAAAGGAGAAATAGTCATGAAAAATCGCCCTTCGCAGGTTTGCTGACTGAGGGTAACCATGCTGGTACCTTGATTTTCTTTTTCCTGCTTTTAGCCTCTAACACTCAGTAAGAACCCATTTCTGCCTCTTCAAGTTGTGATGCTGTGATATTACATCCTGAAGCCCCCAATTCAGAAGCATCTCTGATAGAGTATTCATGTACACCTGGATGTACAATTGTATTTTTCCAAATACCAAAAAAAAAAAAATGGCATTCGTGTTCATCTATTGATTTCACCTATTCTCCAATAAAAGATTCCAGAACATAAAATGTATGTGATTGTTCTGATGCACCTTTTGGCTGTGGTCAGGAGTATCAAAGGGACACATGATGCAGCTGACCTGTTTTCAAGCTGCCACAGTACGAACAGGAAAATAAAAGCTGTTTTATCTTATAGTTCAAAGTTTAGGACAAATAGGTGAGAGGTGATGGTAACATAACAAATTAATTAAGAAAAAGAAATATAGGTAGGAGACCACCCCGCAGTGCTGAGGAATTCCCACTAATTTCCATGAAATGTTCTGCCCCAGAGCTTAACATATCACTTTTTCCACAGTGGTTGTACACAGGTGATCCTGCCTAAATGGCATACTGTGAAAACGAGAAACAGCAAAAAAATATATTAGTAAAGGCTAGCTCATCCAATACTTGCTTCAATAGTGTTGTTATTTTGAGTGTGTACATTATTGGTAAGATACGATAGGAATAGCAATTTATGTCTGTAGGGTTTACCCTTCCAATCCCCTAACACCAGAAGAACCACAAAAAACATCAGTCCAATTCCAAGAGAGATAGCCTATAAAATATCTCATCAAAGTTTTTTAAACGTCTAAATATCATCAAAGAGAATGCCTGACATGATAATGTGTTTGAGTTTGGCAAATTTCCCCAACTGGGTTATGAAACAACGATTTTAGGAATCTTTGGAGCACACCCTTAAGCACTGTGAATTTGCTCAATGAATTTAAATGGAAATATCCACAAAAATGTAACTGCCTTTGACTGGAAGTTGAGTAACAGTGTGCCTGAGAAGAGGGATACTCAGAAATCTAGAACTGTTCAAGTAGTAAAATAGTATGATGATCTCAACTCTGTTTGTTGTCTAAGGAGATATATTTACATTCGTTACAAATGAATCTTCGAGTTGCATCTGTGTGTGTAGACAGGCATGCAATATAAATAGTAAAGAGGAAACTCAGTATACATTGTAAAATACATCAAAGCTTTACATAAACATACAGAATCTAAACAGTGTATGACGTATTTAAAATATTTTGAATGGAATGATCCTTTATACTAGAAAAAAGATCAAAATATATGTGTACTTTATCTCAAAACCAACATTATAAATGAATGTTATTATTAATTTTTCTTCGGTGTTAATAGGAAAGTTAGATTGAATAAAATGTAATAAATGATAACAATTTTTAAAGTAATTTTAACTTTAATATTCAGAATTTCAAACCAGATGGAATTTAGTGCTCTACAAGGATGAAAATTTAATCTTTTTGCTCTATTCTCTTAGGCATTATTAAAGAAATCTTGAATTAGAAAAGAACAGTAAACACATTAATCTCAGCATCCAGGTCCCCAGAGATCTATGCACTGGAAGACAGGCAATGTTAATATATCATTTTTCTTATGTCATTCAAAAGCCAAATGTCATTCTTATACATCACACATTTTAATATTATTTATATATAATATAGAAAAAACAACACAAAGCATATATTTTAACAAAAATATATTCAAGGATGTGACTATAATATTTAATTTTTCCTAAGAGAGCAAACATGAAAGTAATACAATTTATAGGAATAACATTGTGAACATTAGCTAACTTAATTCCAGGCTAAAAACCAAATCCATCCTATGGGACGCCTTACTTGCAATGATAGCTTTTAAAGTATATTCTGAGTCACTACATATGAAAAGATTTCCTTTTATAAAACCTGAGACACTTTCACTTCATGTGAATCCCAAACATCTAATCCAGCAAAAAGTTTCTCATCCAGTTTCTCCACTGAGAGCTCTTGAAAAGCCAGAGAGGCAAGACAGTGCTTCCATTTTAGCCTAAAATTGGAAAACTATAGACAAGTCCTGATTGCAGTGGATCCTTTAAAATGTGCTGTCTATAAATACCTTTGCTTTAAATATTAGAGAAGGTAGAAATTCCTGGTAATCTTTGCCATTACAAAGCTAAATGATAAAAATTGAGTTACAATTTCTATATCTCTCAGTCTGTCATTAAATAAGAAGAGAAAATAATGTCTTTTATTATATTAATACATTCTACAACAGAGACAATAATACTATTTAACTGATCCAAGTGTACAAAGCCATCATCGTTTCCATCTTTCCAGTTTGTTGGGCTTTTTAGCAAACAGGAAATCACACATACACAAACACACACACACATACAGAGAGAGAGAGAGAGAGAGAGAGAGAGAGAGAGAAATAAGATATCTAAATCAGTTACTTCAAAATAGAAATAAAATTTAAAAAGGAATGCAAAGAAAAGAAATGTCAATATGAAGAAGATAAATAATTGGAAATTAGCTGAGGCTACGGCTCTGAAGCCAGCCAAGTAGAGTCAGTAAGCTGCAGGCTCACTAATGGTTCACCGTGTGTCACATCTCCAAAAAGCACTTGGAGAGCTACTAACATGACACATCTGAAGTAAAACTCTAACCTCTCCTTCTCTGTGTGTGTGTGTGAAGCATATGTTCATACACACACACACACACACAGAGGAAAAAAATTACATGTAAGACTTAAGATATTTCAAGAGAATGGAAGGATGAAATTTAATTCACAGATCTTATACATTCATGGTTTGTTTAGTAAAGAATAAAAAAGTAGACGCAGTGGGGCCAAAGCAAATAAAAATAATTATTATAAGACATTGGTGATGAGAAAATCTAAACCTACATTATAAAAGTCTTCATTAACATAAAGGAGAAATGCCAAAGTATGTTAGAATTTTTAACCTGAAAGTATTAGAAGGAAATAATCATAAGCATTCTAGAAAATTAGAGTAATAGAAAGAAAACATAATGAGCAATTATTGCCATATTCATCAGAAACACAGAAAGCTATAAGACGGCATCTATAGGCTCTGTAAAATAAAATTGTGGCAAAACACAGCGATTATACATAGGTTACCTGGGATGAATTGTAGAGAGCCTCTGGCATTACCTGTGGGCCTGTTAAAATGCAGATTATCAGACTTCTTACCTACAATATCAGATTTGCATTTTAACAAAAAGAAGAGATTCAGGTGAATATTAATGCCTGAGAAACAGCCTAAGAAACAGAGCAGCCTGGATAATATTCTCATAAAATAATGACATTAAAATATATGTGGATATGCAAATATTGTTACCCTGTATTTCAATATGAAGAAAATGTTCTGGAAGTATCAAAAAAAGAACCAAAACAAAAGCCTCCAAATTTTTAAAAGAAATATAATGTTTACAATGTTCCACATAAAAGACAAATATTTTAATTTATTCTAAATGACTATTACTCTGCTCTGACATAAATTTATGTATACATATGTATATGACAGTAATAACAGGAATTAACTGAGGAATTTCTTAATTAGTTGTTTGGTAGTTGCTAATTGGTATAAGAATATATTGCTAGGAGATAGCTATATGTTATGCAAGTACAAGTATTTACACCACTGTTATGAAATCTTGGAGGTAAAATGCACACTTTATTATGACCCAAATAAAATATTTGTGTTTATTTTTTTTTTGTCATGCTCTACCTCTGAGCTATACTTCATGACTCTCACTGTCCCTTACATTACATGGTAAAGATAAAGAGCAAACTAAGAGGAAGAGGGAAACAATAGAGCCAAATAAAAGTAACTCTAATTATAGAAATCAAATTACATATCTACATTTCTGTTTGTGACCATAAACAATTTTTTCAGTATACATTTGTAAATGCAAAATTAAACTACATGAAAAATAATAGTATAATTTAGATGGTTATTTGTTAAAAGAGAAAAGGTAAAGAATACTTTGTCATAAACTAAACAAAGAATATTTCCATAAAGCTTAAAACCTTAATCCACTTGGATGATTTTATAATTTATTATTTTATTATTATAAACTGTACAAATAATTCAAAAATAAAAAAATATTAAATTAAATTTAAAATTTCTTAGAAAGGTGAAAGATTAAATTAGAAAGTTGAATGTAATCTAGTAAAGAAATAAAATCAAGACAGTGACTTGAATTTTGTCTTAAAAATATATAAATATCAATATATTTAAATTTGTTTTTTTCTGAAATAAAGGTTTAAAACAGAGATAGATTTACTAAAGAAAAGAGAGGCTAAGCCAAAGTGTGAAGGCTTATTGGACTATAGTTATTCAGGGTTCAAATTAATTTAAAAAAATGAAGGATTTAGAAATAATTGGTTTACTTTAATGCTTACAATGAGTAGTACTGGAAACTAGTCCTGATAGTACCCTTTTAACAATCTTTATTTTGCCAAGTACTAACTTTTATTATGAATTTTGAGGTCCTACATATTTCTTTAATATTATGAGGGAATGTTTCAAATCCTGTGGCTTTGCAAGCTCCTTACATGCCTGATCAAGTGTCTCTAAAGCCTTGCTCTGAGGTCAGCAACAGCCAGGGAGCAGACATGAGGATGTGCATAGCAAGATGGACAGATCAACCACAAATCACCTGTCCTTTTCCCACCAGGACTTGACTGGATTTGCTCCTGATTATTCACATTTGTGTATTTTAATAAATTATATGCGAACTCTTTTTTGAAATTCCCAGATCGTGTTATAAGAAAATTGATCCAGTGTCAAGTTTTCTGCGGCTGACTAGATGTCAGGCCACAGAAGCATGGCCACAAGATCATTAAGGCAATCATTTATAAGGTACTCTTCAGTAACCCTGAAGGAGCTGTAAAATGTATTAGACACCGAGAAGTTAGCAAGTAAGGAAATACTTGTTGTAAAAACTTAATTATCACTACTGTTTATACTGTGTCATTAAAAGATTCTAATAAATTCCTTCATGGGGAAATAGAGTCTTCCTATGACAATATTTTATTTATAAGCTATACTAGGATATTGGAAAATAAAAAGTCTATCCATACAATAGCATATCATGTGATCAAAAGAAAAAATATCGAAACTGAAGATTTTAGAAAAGACACGTGAATATTCTGGAGAAGTACTGAAGTAGATTACAGGAAAGAAACCATTGAACCAGAAAAAAATTAATATTGATAATCAAAACAGAGGTAAAAGAATGCCAGTGTTGAATAATTAGAACTTGCAATATATTATTATAAATTAAGAATTAGTTTTAGAAGGAAAAAAAAACACTTTTTCAGTAATTATGTTGAAGAAGTTTTGTGACTCTAAATTTACAATTTCTTTTCTAAATATTTTATTAATTATTTACTACAATTTATTCACTTTGTAGCCCAGCTGTGGCTCCCTCCTTTGTTGCCTCCCAATCTCTCCCTCCCTCTTCTCCTCCTATGCCCCTCCTCTAGTCCCCTGATAGGGGAGGTCCTCCTTGCCTTCTATCTGATCCTAGCCTATCAGGTCTCATCAGAACAGGCTGCATTGTCTTCCTCTGTGGCCTTGCAAGGCTGCACCCCCGAGGAGGAGGTGATCAGAGAGCCTGACACTGAGTTCATGCCAGAAACAGTCCCTGCTCCCCTTACTAGGGTACCTACTTGGAGACTGAGTGCAAGGGCTACATCTGAGCCTGGGATTTTATTTATTTATTTATTTACTTTTTTTTGGGGGGGGGTGTTTTATTTTTAATTTTATTTTTTTTTCACTTTTTAATTTTTTATTCTTTATTTTTATTATGCTTTATTCCCTTTGTATCGTACCTGTAGCTCTCTCCCTTTTCCCCTCTCAATTCCACCCTCTCTCCCTTTTCTCCACCCATGCCCCTCCCCCAGTTCAATGATAGGGGAAATGTTCCTCTTCTTCCTTCTGATCCTAGTCTATCAGGTCTCATCAGGAGTGGCAGCACTGTCTTCCTCTGCACTCCCCTGAAGGGCAGGTGATCAAAGAGCAGGCCAATCAGTTCATGTCAGAGACAGTCCCTTAGACCCTCTCCATGCATGGCCTTTGGTAGGTGTGTCAGTTTCTGCAGGGCCCTTAGGACCCAGTTTTCTTTGGCTCTGTTGGTCACCTATTGGAGCTCCTGTCCCTTCCAGGTCTTTCTATCTCCCCCTTCTTTCACAAAATTTGCTGCACTCTGCCCAAGTTTGGCTATGAGTCTCAGCCTCTGCTTCAATACCTCGAAATCAGTAATCAGTAGAGTCTTTCAGAGGACCTATGTGGTAGGCTCCTGTCCTGTAGCTGCCTTCTTCTGCTTCTGATGTCTATCTCATTTGCCCTTCTGAATGAGAATTGAGCATCTTCCCTAGGGTCTTCCTTCTTGTTTAGCTTCTTTAGGACTACAGATTTTAGTATTCTTATCCTATATTATATGTCTAATAACTACGTATGATTGAGTATATACCATGTGTGTCTTTCTGCTTCTGGGATACCTCACTAAAGATGATCTTTTCTAGTTCCCACCGTTTGTCTTCAAATATCACGATTTCCTTGTTTTTAATAGCTGAGTAGTATTCCTGGTACATTTACACAATTTCTTTTTTATCTCATTTTTTTAAAATCTAGTCTTATATCCTACACCCCAACCACAGTTTCAATTCCCTCCACTCCAGCCAGTCTCCCCCACCTCCACTTTCTTTCTTCCCCAGATCCACTCCTCTTCTGATTCTTTTCAGAAAAGAGCAGTCCTCCTGGGGTAACAACACAATGCAGTACAATAGGTTACAATAAGACTAGGCACATACTCTCATATCAAGGCTGAATGAAGCAACCCAGTAGGATGAAAAGGACTCCAAGCACACGGGAAATAATCAGGGGCAACTTCTACTCCCATTGTTAGGACTCCCACAGAAACACCAAGGTAGACAACCATACATATGTGCAGAGGACCTAGCTTAGACCCATGCAGGATTCTTGTTCAGTCTCTCTGATACCCTATGAACCCTGGTTAGTTGATTCTGTGGGCCATGTTCTTATGGTATCCTTGAACCCTCTGGTTCCTATAATCCTTCTTTGGCATCTTCTGTCAGATTCCTTGAACTCTGCCTAATGTTTCAGCTGTGGGTCTCTGCATCTCTTCCCATCAGTTAGTGGGTGAAGCATTTCTCATGATGGTTGAGTGAGGCTCAGGTCTATAGGTACAGCAGAATATCATTAAGAATCGTTTCATTGACTGTTTTCATATATAAATTCTAACTTAATCAAAAGTTTTCATAGTTGGCAGGCATGTGAAATGTTCTCCAAAATAATGTGAAATGTCACCTATGATTAAACACAAATCAAGACAGTAAAACCAAATTATTTTCAGCATGGCAAAGTTTGACCAGACTATGAATGAATTTAAACAACTAAGAAACACATTTATAATAAAATTTTGGAATATATAAGTTAGAGTGTTGTGTTATAGTATAGTAAAAGCGTTATAGTTTGTATTTAACTATCCTATAAAGAAAGGCTTCTTTGCCGAAGGCAAACATTCCAAAGAATATACTTTGAAACCAAGTTTTATAAGTGTAAATATTCGTTGACTATTCTATTGCAGAAATTACTTTTAATGATTTCAAACCAATAAATTCTTCAACACTATCTCTTCTGTTTCTTAGAAAATGACTTTGTTTGTCTGAACATGTTGGAATTTAACATGTGGATATTGTCAAATACCCTTACCCCAATTCCAACCACGAAATAGAAGTAATTTGCAGTATTGTTTATCCACACAAAAGATTCTTTGGATACCAACTAAGTACCTACATTACACTTTGCCAGCACTGTCTCCTATGGCTTTTATAACAAACCTTAGAGAATTCTATTGCAATCTTCTCTGTACTATTAGACAATTAAGACAAATCTTGTTTGATTTGTTCAGTGGTGTCAAGGTTTTAAAAATCAACTTTTTTT
>REGO01000891.1:225152-238246 GCA_010120015.1 Rhombomys opimus | reverse complement strand
TTTAAATAATTCACTTCTTACTTAAGAATAAGTCTTATGGTATTTAGCATAAGGTTTTATTTCATTAGATGAAAAACGTTAGTATTACTTTATCTTTGTGTATTAGTTATTTCATAATTGCACTCTGTGAGGCACACTATGTTAATTAATATAATATTTAATAAACAATAATACTTAGCATATATGTTAATGTTTCAACTAAAATATCATCATTGGCTATTATTTTGAATGACTGATAACCACTGAATATAAATGCACTGAGGATTTTTTTAACTTTTATTAATCACACTTTATTCACTTTGTATCCCCCCATAAACCCCTCACTCCTCCCCTCATAATCCCACTTTCCCTCCCTGTTCTTCACGCATGTCCCTCCCCATGTCCACTGATAGGGGAGGTCCTCCTCTCCTTCCTTCTGATCTTAAGTCTATCAGAGCTCATCAGGAGTGGTTGCACTGTCATCTTCTGTGGCTTGGTAATTTTTTTTACACTGAAAAGTGCTGATAAAAATAATACTGAAAATAACAAAATTTTAAACGTAAGGAATATATCTCATTTTATTTTTAGTAGCTTTAAATGTGACACAAATAATTGTTTACAAATTTAAATACCATTACACATATAAAACTCCATATATAAATGAAACATGTAAGTTGTGTATATGAATAATTACATGGATTATCAAATACTGAGCGAAATGGAGAAATCCCAAGGCACAAAGTTGTATTTAGTTTTATATTTATTCTGAAGAACGCTGTGAAGCAGTGCTGGAGAGTAACAGTAATATAAAGAGATGAACTTCTAATTTTAAAACGTTTCTTCTTCTGATATCACATTTTAGAGATTTCACATATGAATGAGATCAACACTATTTGTATTCTTGTGCCTGGCTGATTTTATTTAACATAATGTTCTCTCCAGGTTTGTGTAGAACATAGTGCAGTGATTAATAGAAGGTGATAGGATCTGTAGGAGGGAAGAGAGGGCATCATTTATCACAGGTTAGGCAGAATTTAAGTGTAGTCTTCACTTCTCATCAAGGAAAGATCTGCTTTTGTTTTTGTGTTTTGTTTTTTTTTTCAGTAGACGAAGACTACTGCAGAAAACACAGCTAATCAAAATGCAGAGCTGTGGAGCCCTGTCCCAATGGACACATCTACAAAATATTCCTACTCCTAAGTCTCAGGGGATCATTACAGAAGAAAGAACAGAGAAGTTATAAGAGCCAGAGGACCAAAAAGTTTGCTGTGAGGTCGTATGTTTTACTAAAGGCAGAAGCTACACCCATGAGGTTTCACCAATATGACTGTAGAAAAGTTAGCTGAATAAAGGAGGACACCAAGAGATATGTCAAATTAGAATGGGAAAAGCCCAGAGGGTCTTAAGCCTACACACACACACACACACACACACACACACACACACACACATAAATTACAGGAAACTAAGGATTTCTGAGAAGTGAGGAAATAGTCTTCCCCAGAGAAAAGCCAATTCATGCTTCAACACCAAATGATTAGCCTTGAAAACATACATGTAGGCCGAAGTGTACAAACTGAGCTGGTTGCTTTTAGGAGTTGTTATGTGTATACTTAAACATGCGCACATAGTAACAATTAATGAAAAGAAAAAGTCCCTAAGTTTGAAAGAGAGCAAGAAGTGGTATAATGGATCGTTTTAAGAGAGGAATGAGAAGGAAGAGTGTAATTATAGTATAATCTTAGAAATTAAAAACAGCTCCAGGATAGGTCAACAAAGACAAGTAGGCAATTAAAACGAGGGTTGAGATGGAGGTGCCATGATCTTGTGACAGCATGAAATATAAAGTGACCATTGTATTCCATAGATGACAATGTAGTAAATTATTATGATAGTCTTCCAAGTCCACAATTGCAATATATACTGAAATGTAGGTTAAAATCAATAAGCTACATAATGTATGTACTGCATCTCAATAAACCTGGTTTTATAAAAACAATAAACTATACTTTCTACCAAAAATTTATTAAGATCTCTCTAACTATCTTGCAACAATCTAAGTGCATCTGTTGCATCTGTGATGTGAAATATAGCTTAGGTTTAGTTATTGATAACACCGCATGCCAGAAGAAGTGAGACCTCATTACCTGATTACCTGACTCCATATTTAGCAAAGGATAAATGTATTATGGTCAGATTTCGTCTTTCTATCTTCAGAAAAAAATTAAATTTAATAAAATCCTTTAAACAGAAACAAGGACACAATTAAAACAAGCTATTGGCTAAATTATGATAGGTTTCTCATTAAAAAGTAATGACTACTTTGTCAAACATAGGCAAATTCATAATAAATTTAATATTTAAAACCTTATTCTGATTTCATGTAAACAATACTATGGATTGATATAAGTAAATTCAATTATACATTTTTTAAATTTCTAGTTGCTAAAGGCATACATTTTCAGAAGTTTTTTTTTATATATTTGATAGAAAACTAAAGTTTTTCAAACTCATCATGTTTTATCCACTGAAATATCTAGATTCAAGAATAAAAATACTTGTTTGAATTTCTTCTTAAAAGGAGGGGATTTCACAATGTGAAATGAAGATAAAGAGTTACATTTAATGAATGAATTTATTGCTTTTGTGTATTCCTAACCTACTCTTTTAGAATCACAGGTAATGTAGTCAGTGTTTTAATTATCAACTTTAGACCAGCATTGTTAGCAAAACTATTTTTCTCTTGCATGATTAGAATGAAACAATATTTTACAAAACGGAGGAACAATTGGCATTTTTAAGAGAGTTGGAATTTATTTGTTGTTGTTATTTGTTTGTTTGTTATTGAAAATAGATTTTTCCTCATGTTATACATCCAGCCACTTTTCCTTCCCTCCCCTCCAGGCCTCTCCACTAGATCTACTTCTCCTCCATGTTCCTTCATGAAGAAACAGCCCTGTAAGTAAAAGCCCTTAGATTGAGGCTGAAACAAGGCGACTTGTAGGAAGAAAAGCATCCCAAGAGCAGGCAAAAGAGTCAGTCACACACCTAGTCCTACAAAAACACCAGGCTAAACGCCATAACATTTACGCAGAGGAGCTTGTGTAGACCTCTTGTTTATGGACTCAGTCTCTGTGAGACCATGTGAGCCCTGCTTGGTTGGTTTACTGGGCCATGTTCTCCTGTTGTCCTGTATCTCCTTTGACTCCTACACTTGGATGTGTGTTTCTGTACCTCCTCCTATTTGCTGCCAGAGGTTGAAACCTCTCTGATGGCCACAGGCCAATATAATGATTATTACGAATCATTATATTGATTTCTTTTCTTTTTGGTTTTTGTTTGTTTGTTTTGTTCTTTTGTTCTTGACCAGTTATGTTTGCTTCTACCCAATGACTCTGGGCTACCAGTCTCTGGTCCTAGAAATTTAAGCAGTGTCAGGCGTGGGCTACTTTCTAATGGAGTGGGCCTCAAGTTAAATCAAACCTTCCTTGGCCACATTTTTCGTCACCATTGTCCCAACACATCTTGCAAGCAGGACACATTGTAGGGCAAAGGCTTATTGGCTGTGTTGGTATTCAGGTTTCTTTTAGTAGCATGAAGAGTACATTCTCATATCCAAGAGACTAGAACAAAGGGATGAACATTCCAAGCATGTAAGTATTTTTATTTTCTCAGATGAGGGGATAAGACGAGAGCCATACCTAAGCTTTACAAATACATGGATTGGTCTGAGCTCAGAGCATTTCTAACTATGCCCAGACCTAGGCCTGAAAGCTTCTAGCCTCCACCTAATCTTCTGCAAGCACAGACCTTGAAGGCTTCAATGTTCAGCTTCCATCTGTTAACCTAGGATTAGAATGTTTTTAGCCTCTGAGACTTACTGCTGAATAAGCACATCCTTTCTAGTTTTTATTATTATTATTATTTTATTTTGTTTTGTTTTGTTTCATTTTGTTTTCTTTACTATGGGTGGCCATTTTAACTCAGCTGTTCTGGCTCAAAACTCTCCAACTGACTGACTCAAACTGGATTCTCTCCTCTTCTCACTGAATTGCTCTGCTTGAAAAACTACATCTATTTCCTACTTCTTTCATGAGGTTCCCTGCCCAAATGTTGGCCATTAGTCTCAGCATCTACTTTGATACTCTGCAGGGTAGAGCCTTTCAGAGGCCCTCTGTGGCAGGCTCCTGTCCTGCTCCCTGTTTTCTCCTTCTTCTGATGACCATCCTCTTTGCCTTTCTGAATGGGGATTGAGCAATTTAGCCAGAGTCCTCCTTCTTGATTAGTTTCCTTAGGTGTGCAGATTTTAGTAGGTTTATCTTATCTTATAGGTCTACTATCCACTTATGAGTGACTATATACCCTGTGTGTCTTTCTGCTTCTGGGATACCTCACTCAGGATGATCTTTTTCCAGTTCCCACCATTTACCTGCAAATTAAATTTCATGGTTTCATTGGTTTTTTTTTTGTTTGTTTTGTTTTGTTTTGTTTTATTGCTGAGTAATATTTCATTGTGTAGATATACCACAATTTCTGTAACCATTCCTCAACTGAGGGACATCTGGGCTGTTTCCAGCTTCTGGCTATTACAAATAAAGCTACTACAAACATGGTTGACCAAATGTCTTTGTTGTGTACTTGAGCATCTTTTAGATATATGCCTAGGAGTGGTATAGCTGGATCTTGACGAAGCACTATTCCTAATTGTCTGAGAAAGCACTAGATTAATTTCCAAAGTGGTTGCACAAGTTTACATTCCTACCAGCAGTAGAGGAGGGTTCCCTTTTCTCCACATCCTCTCCAGCATGTGTTGTCACCTGAGATTTTGATCTTAGCCATTCTAACGGGTGTAAGGTGAAATCTAAGGATCATTTTTATTTGCATTTCCCTTATAGTTAAGGACTTTGAGCATTTCAATGTTAGTAGCTCCACAAGGAGAGCAACAAAACCAAATAATCTGGGCACAGGGGTCTTTTCTGAGACTGATACTTCAACCAAGGACCATGCATGGAAATAACCTAGAACCCCTGCACAGATGTAGCCCATGGCAGTATAGTGTCCAAGTGGGTTCCATACTAATCGGAACAGGGACTGTCTCTGACATGAACTGATTAACCTGCTCTTTGATCACTTCCCCCTAAGGGGGAATAGCCTTACCAGGACACAGAGGAAGACAATGCATCCATAAGTACAATGTATTTCTGCCCTGCATTCTTCTCCTTCTTTCTCTTTGTGCTGTTCTTAAGTTGATTCTCTTTTCTGTCCATTCTCCTGAGAGTTAAGCTTATTTCTTATTCATCCTGTCAGATCTTTTTCTGACTTGTAACTTCGTCTATCCCTAATTAGACATCATTGTTTGGGATTAAAGTTGTGTCCTAAAGGAATGTCTATATTCCAACCAGAGAAATTAAAGATGTCTATTCAGGGCATGTCTCTATTTCAGCCAGAGAGATTATAAATGTACACAAAGGATGTGTTTATATTCCAGCTGGATCACAGACCTAGGTGTTTAGATTTGATATCTTGCCAGAGTAGCCATGCTGCTGGATTAAAACTCAACACATGCAGGCATCAGATCAGTCTCTCTATATTCAGTGAGCTTGATGTTATCCTGAGGAATGAGTCCCCACTGTCTGTTTTCATAGAGCAATTCTCTGTCCCAGCATGAGCCTTGGTTATTTGAGGATCTCCACCAGACCAATTGGGCAATGACTCAGCCAAATGTAACCTACTGCTGGAAGCCTTGACTGGCTATTGAAAATGGCCAGATCAGTCTCCAGATCTTCCCTTAGTATGAGTGTTTACCAGCATCACCCTCACAGATCTCAGGAAGGTTCCACTGCATAGGTTTCCACAAAATCTCCCAAATCCTCCAATTTTAGCCTGCATTCTCCCTCCACCCCTCATCTAATCCCTCTCTCTTTCATCCCTACCCACCTTCTTTCAAGGGAAATCCACACATTTCCATCTTCCTCAAGAAGACTCCTCTTTACCTATCCTCTCTTTTTAATGGATTGTAACTTGATTATCATTTACTTAATAGCTAATATCCACTCATAAGTGAATACATACCATATTTGTCTTTCTGGGTCTGGGTTACCTTAATCAGGATAATCTTTTGTTCTAGTTTCCTCCATTTGCCTGCAGATACAATGATATTATTCTTTTAAACA
Source organism: Rhombomys opimus (assembly GCA_010120015.1). Taxonomy (NCBI): domain Eukaryota; kingdom Metazoa; phylum Chordata; class Mammalia; order Rodentia; family Muridae; genus Rhombomys; species Rhombomys opimus. Next base: position 232,094 of record REGO01000891.1, on the reverse strand, counting down.
GCTGAGTAATATGCCACTGTATAAATATACCACTTTTTTTTAGTCCATTCTTTGGTAGAGGGACAAGCTTTTTTAATTAAATTTTTATTTTTTTATATTAATTACACTTTATTCATTTTGTATCCCATCTGTAGCCCCTTCCATCAATCCCTCCCAATTCTACCCTACCTCCCTCATCTCCTCCCATTCCCCTCTCCAAGTCCACTGATAAGGGAGGTCCTCCTCCCCTTCCATCTGACCCTAGCTCATCAGGTATCATCAGGACTGGCTACATTGTCCTCCTCTGTGTCCTGGCAAGGCTGCTCCCCACTCAGAGGGGTGGGAGTCAAAGAGCCAGCCACTAAGTTCATGTCAGAGACAGTCTCTGTTCCCCTTACTAGGGAACCCCCTTGGGTACTGAGCTGCAATGGGCTACATCTGAGCAGGGGATCTAGGTTATGTCTATGAGTGGTCCTTGGTTGTAGTATCAATCTCAGGAAAGGCCTCAGGGCCCAGATATTTTGGTTCTGTAGCTCTCCCAGTGAAGCTCCTGTCCTCTCCAGGTCCCACTATCTCCCCCTTCTTTCATAGGTTTTCCTGCACTCTGCCCAAAGTTTGGTTATGAGCCTCAGCATCTGCCCTAAAACACTTCTGGGTAGAGTTTTTCAGAAACCCTCTGTGGTGGGCTCCTGTCCTGTTTTCTCTTTCTTCCAATGTCCATCCTGTTTGTCTTTCTAAATAAAGATTGATCATCTTACCCAGGGACCTCTTTCTTGCTTAACTTTTTTAGGTGTACAGATTTTAGTATGTTTATCTTATATTATAGTTATAGTATCCACTTATAAGTGAGTATATACCGTGAGTGTCTTTCTGCTTCTGGGATTCCTCACTCACATCTTTTCTAAATGCCACCATTTGCTTTCACCAACCCTATATCTGACAGAGGGCTAATATCCAGAACATATAAAGAACTAAAGAAGTTAAAAAGCAACAAATCAAGTAATCCCTTTGGAAATCAATCTGCTGCTTTCTTAGACACTTAAGAATAGTGCTTCTTCAAGATCCAGCTATATATATATATATACTCCTAGGCATATATTCAAAATATGCTTAAATACACAACAAGGACCAATGTTCAACTATCGTTGTAGCCACTTTATTTGTAATAGCCAGAACATGGAAACAGCCCAGATGTCCCTCAACAGAGGAATGGATATAGGAATTGTGTTATATTAACATAATGGAATACTACTCAGTAATTAAAAGCAAGGAAACCATGAAATTTTCAAGGAAATGGTGGGATCTAGAAAAGAGGGGCAAGTTTTTAAATAACATTAAATCATAAACATATCCTAGTTGAAAAAATGAAGCTTGATATGGAATAATCATTATTGAAATAATGATATGTTGTTTTATGTTCTTGAATCAGTTGTCATTTAAACTTTGATTACAACACAAATTTCATTACCATGTAATAAAAAACTAAAGAAATTTATGACTATTTTGAATATGTGTACTGAAGAAATAAACAAGCTAGCTGATATCTTGGGTTAAATATTAAAGCCATCAAGACTTTATAGAATTGGTAATATAACCATTGTGTTTAGGTAGAGATTCCATAACTGGTCATATGAAAATTACATTTACATTTAAGTCTATAATCTTAAAGAACATACATCTACCAAATAGTAATAGATCCCCTTCTTTCCAAACTTAATTTCACTTGTATCCTTAACATGAAACTTGAACAAAACATGCACCAAAAAAACAGGAGTATCTCTGAATGAGAATGTACATCTTGTGTTACAACATGATTGTATACCAGAGTATATTAATTTACCTAACAAGTTTAATAGATGTTAGTTTTGAGACATGTTTGTTCCACTGTGATTTGGTCAATTTACACAAACATGAATAGAACTATGTTTATTCTAAAATGTATTTAATCTGCAATGTCAGGCATACTCACAGAACTCCAGGCATAACTGAGATGTAAGTTTGTTGAGTCATGTTGATATTAATTATAGATCTTAGCTGCCTAAAACTTTCAGATTAAGGAGAAACAATTCTGATGCCTCACACTTTATTCTCTTTGTCTTTTACATTGGGCATGCACATCTGGTCCAGAAAAATAGATCAAGTTTATTTGTGAAGTTTATGGACTTTTATGCACATTAGTGAGGACTTAATTTATGAGATATATGAATTTTATGCCTTGAGAACCTGTTACTTTTCCTATGATATTTGGGAACCTATCTTACAGATTTTGTGTTTATTTGATAAAAAAATAGTATAATAGGATATATCTACAAAGAATGTAGTAGGTAAGTCTCTTCCTTAAAAATATATCACTAGTTTACTTGCTAAAAGTGGGTATACAGGAGGTTTACTTTCTCTGGGTGTGATAGCAAGGATAGTAAAAGAAATAAATGTGTTTTAGGCCAGCTACTTTAATTTTATATGTCTTTTGGGAAGCATCAATGCAAAAGTAATTAATGACATAAATTAGCTAAGTTCAAAAATCCAAAAGTTGTAAAATAGAACTTATAATATAAAAAATACAAAGATGAATTAGGAGGCAGCAGAGAGTTACCCTAAAATGATATTCTTTTATCATAAACATCAATGTGGTCAGATAGTTATGGACAATTTTGCCTTTATAAGAGTTTCTGTAACAAGTTAAAAAAATAGTACAAAGTTCTAGGATAACAAGAAAAATTGCATCAAAAATGGAAACCCAAGAATTAGTTGCTGCCACAAGTCTTTAGGATGGACTACAGGGTCAGAAAGCGGTAGTTGTCTCCAACAGGTTTCTGGATGAGACTGGGAAACTGGAAATAAAGGACAGGAAGAAAGAAATGGGGGACAGGAAAGATGATTTTCAGCTTCATATGGAAAGACAGCAAAATCACAAGATATCTAAGACATTCTAAACATTCAAAGAACTGCTGGAGATATTACTATCACCAAGCTCGAGTAGTACTACAAAGCTATTGCAATAAAAACAACATAGTAGCTGAGTGTGGTAGGACATGCCTGTGATCCCAGCATTCAGGGAAACAGAAGCATGAGGATCTCTGTGAGGTCAAGGCTAGCCTGGTCTACAGAACAGAATAGCCAAGGCTACACAGAGGAAACTTGCTATGAAAAACCAAAAGAAAAACAAAACAAAAATTATATGATGTTGACTTTAAAACAGAAAAAAAACAATGGAATTAAATGAGTCCTAGACATATCAGCACACCTACAGACACCTGATTCTTATAACTGGAAATGCACAGTGGTCAAACGGAGTGGTTGCAGGTAGAAGGAGGCACATAAATCTGGACTTATCACCTTGCACAAAACTCAACTCAAAATAAGGCCAGACGCACTAAATTTGATAGAAGAGAATATAAAGAATGAGTTGTCAACTCATTGGCACACAAAAAAATGCTTCCTGAGCAGGACACACACTAAGAGCAGAAATTAACAAATGGGGGCATATTAACCATTTAAATTGGATACGATCAATGGTGTGATCAAGCTTATATCTACTACAAGCTTCATTCACTGGATGAGAATGTCATTTCAAAGAGAAAAAAATGTTGCTAAGCTCTGTATAATATATAAAAATATAGGTTAAAATAAAAGTATGATAAACTATATTTGCTACCTAAAGAATACAAAACAAAAAAGCAAAGTGATGAAATTTGATCTCAATAGCCAATAATCATTAAAAGTGTATGCATATGCATATATTACATGTATATTTATTATATAATGAATTCAGAGAATGCCAGTGAATATCAGTAGAGTTAACGAAGCTTTTAAATTGTTGATTAGTATTTCATTAACCATCAAGATACATAATTTACCATTTTTATTGCTATTAAAAACACCTTCACTTGACATCCTGTCACTCATGGTGATGAACAGAAAATGCAATTGCATAGTAATCAACTAATGAGCAATAAAATTTAAAAACCACTTAAAATATCTAAACATTGATGTATTATCTATGTAGAAGACAGATATATTGAAAACCACGAATACATGTATACAAACTTCCATGCGTTTAAGAAAACAACTTGTAAAATAAATCAGGAAGAATAATACAATGTAAAATGTATCACTCTTATATTTCTAAAGCTAGTCTAAGAGTGTATTCAGTAAGCATTGTAAGTCTTCTAAGAGCATGTCTTTTGCAGCTACTGTTGAAACAGAAATGTTAAATACTCTACACACTGCCAAATAAAATGTGTCTGAAGTATCTTTCTCCTTGTATAGAAAAAAATAACTGATAGAAACTACCTACTTGACAAAGAGTTTATTATGACTGAAGGCTTGATATGGTAGAGTCCGTCATGATGGGAAAGAAAGGTAGTAGTTTGATCTGGGCAGACAGCTTTCATGTGGCAAGTGTTTGTTATATAAACCTTGGCAAGAAGCAGAGACCAAAAAGTGGAGATAAATAATAACCCTCAAGACACATAACTAAAATTAATCTTTCAGTGAGGACTCAGACCCAAAGAGTTTATTGTATCATCTAAAAATATCCAGGGACCACATGTTCAAATACATGTTCTCTGGGGAATATTTTATATAACAGCATGTAAATAGGAGCACCATCATTTTAACCCAAAAGTTCTGACCACTCAGAAGGTGCTTTCAACTACCATGCAATGTTGCCTTCTGTAAACTCATAAGTTATACTGCAAAAGAAGTAAGGATATGAATTTGAGATATGAAATCATATGCAGTTTAAATAAGAGCTTCAATGTACAGCTATTAGAAATACAGACTGATAACCTTTGATACAGAAGTTAAAATGTCATAAGAAATAATTTAGATCTATGTTATTCAAGTCAAAAAGAGACTAAATGTTGCCTCATGATGTACTGGAAAAGAAGCCAGTCAAATGAAACAAAATACTGCATGTTTACACATATCTCTTGAAAGTTACATGGACTTTAATGCTTTGGATATTTTACTCCATATTCCCTTGATCATATATGCAGTCATTCATTATAGTACCTGTATGTACCATATACTTTTCACTGTTAGGAAGAACTTAAATATAAAAATAGCTCCAATGTATTCAGTACACTAAGGATTTAAATTACAAAATAGCTAAAGACATCAGTTGTTGTACATGTAAACATGATTTAAAACATGCTCAGAACACAGGTCAGAACCTATTCTAATTTATCAAGAGAAGTCCAGAAAAAGCTTGTGAAGTCCATAGTTTTTAAATCAAGAACACACAGAAGTCAGAAATTGTCCTATTTACTTTATAGATTGCATGAAAATACTGCATGACTGATTGTATATAAGTAAAAAACTAATCTAAAGAGAGAAAATGAGATAAAGATTTGTATGGTAAACTGTTTGAACTTTAGACTGAAAGCTGTAGGAATGCTCCCCGGGCTTCTGAGCAGGAGAGTGTCTTGATCAAATGGACTGTTTAGAAAGGTCATCCTAGAATTAGTGTGGAAATAGATTACACAGAAGGCAGAAGCTAGGTAGAAGTATTTATAAAGCTGGAGCTTTAGAGCTCATGCTGAGAAGAAAATCAGAAGTGGGAGTAGACTGAGAAAAACAAAGAATTTGTGAGATAATGCCTCACACATTTATTGGCATGATCAGACTTGTAATTAAGTGATGTTCTGCAAGACTGTGATGTGTGAATGAATGGCAAGTTAATATCCAGGACATAAAAAACTAAGGGTCCATATTTTTAAAGGGAGACAGTCTGAAGTGCAGAATAATATATTTGACATATAGACAGGAATTCAAGCTGATAAATTTCAAGCTTTTATTCAGTTTTGCTTGCAACTGTGTTCCCTAAGAAAACACTTCATTTGCCATATAATAATAGCTGCAAACATATGTAACAAATGAATAAATGTCCATGAAAATAATTTTGAATAAATACAGAAAATCACTGTAGCTGTCAGAAGACATCTAGATTCTCAGAAAAGTGTAAATATTAGATGTACTCAAATAGAAATTATATACTTTGTTGTATTAAAAAATCAGAGAACCCTGGCAATAATAGTACAAGATCGGCCAGTGGAAAACTAAAGAGAAGATCCCAGGATGAAGGCAAAACAATATGGACCTGTGGTATGGCAACTGAAAGAGAAGAAACTCCTAAGAGGAATCTCCAGGAGAAATAGCAATAATATTGTGTTTATTTAGTAATGTGTTCATCAAAAGGTAATGTGTCTTTTCTGTTAATACAGAAGAAATTCCAAAATTTATCAATAACAGGTTCAGTGATTTATGTAGTGATTTTTCTTGTTGTTGTATTATACAACCCAAGCAGTATAATCCATGATGAGTGCTACATAAGAAATATATACAGTTTTTGAAATGGTAGAATCATACATGAGCAAGATACTGGAATAGAACTAGCATTGATAAAAATAAAAATCAAGAGCAAAGGAGGGAAAAGAACTGGTTTTGGTGATCAGCTGGTTTTGGTGATGATAATAGCCTGTAATCTAAGCACTAAGCAAGCTGAAACAAGAGGACACAGAATTCAAGAGAGAAGCTGGGCTGTATAGCACGATTGTATCTCAATAACAGTAATGGCGCCTATGCTCCATGCTGAAGTATAGAAGACATAATGCTCAAACCTAGAGTGCATATGGAGATGCTGGGCAACATCAAGAGCTTTGGGGTTCTTAAAAATTTGATACAATTTCTATATTTTCTGATATCCATCTGGGCAGAGGAGGATTTATCAACTTAAATTGATAAAATATTACTACTCTGGATGAAGTTTTAGCCTTCGGTTATGCACAAACTGCAACATGTAACTGAAATATTTAAAATATTTAAAATAAAATATACATTTAAAAAGATGTTTAGCGGGGGGCGGAGCCAAGATGGTGATGAGCACACACCATCTCTGAGCGGTGGAATACCTGAACTTCTGAGTTGGTGAATGGAAGGACCTCTAACCCAGGAAGACAA
>REGO01000891.1:199821-218597 GCA_010120015.1 Rhombomys opimus | reverse complement strand
AAAAAAAATAAAAAAAATAAAAAGATGTTTAGCTCAAGTGTGTAAAACTTTCTTATACTACAGTCTATATAAATCAAACATGGATTCCACTTACTTGATATGATACAGAAAAAGAAGGAACTATCATGTGCCTGTTTACACTATCTATCTTATTAAAGGCATGTGGTCTGAGATTGTCACTTGTAGTCCTTCCTAAGCTATGAATGATGTCATCAGTACCAAATGGAAGTAAGCCTTGTGGTGGATGACATTAGCTCTGTTCACCACATAGAATACAGCATGGATTGCTTCTCCTCTTATTTCTCTCTTTTTTTTTCATTGATATCTCTTTTTCTTTTCAATCTAGATTTGTTCCTGCTACCTCTGGACATAGGTTCCAACAGAAACCATTCTCTCCCTCTCTCCACAGGAAGACATCTGAGAATCTTTTCCTGTGGTTCACCTTGTGTCTTCAGATCCAGCTTCCTATGAGAATGAAAGACGATAATATTTCTCATCTCCACTCCTAAGGGTTACAGTGTTAAAGGACACTATTGCAACGGGGTGGAGTAAAAATTAGCTCCAAGTACAAAGGGATATCTTTGAGTCACCCTAACTAACACCTTCCTGTGAATGGTGCATATTTTATTGGGTTAGGATAACCCAGTCCTTCCTGCTATGCAAAACTGAGATGACAATGGTCTAGTGTAATTATGAAACAGGTTAGTGTCATATGAAGCTTATATAGCTATATATCTTATATATCTATTCTGCTTTGAACAACAATGTATATTGTTTTTTTTTCCTCTGACCTCATTTCCTCTGACTATTGTTTTGTGTATTTGTTTTGGTTTTGTTTTATTTTGTTTTAACCCTGGTGTTTTAATGTGATACGACTCTTACATTAGAACCCTTGTTTCTCTTTGTTAAAAACAAAATTCTCAGTATCTGTTTATGTGATGGTTCAAAGTTTACTTTAAACACAGCCTTCTTCAATTGCCTTTCCAAAACATTTTGTCGCATCTCTGTATCCTGATAAAAGCCTGTGCCTGAAGCCTGTTCCAGGAGAACACAAAACAGCCTGTCTGGGTAGATTGCTCAGATGTTCGGTCTTCTCACTTATACACTGGGCTTTCATGACCTATAATCTTCACCTCTTTTTAATGCTAAGATTCTGGGGAATAATTTATCTTGTTTCCCACTGTATCTTCTTGACTAAGAGACAAGCTAAAAGCAGACCTGGTATTTGGGCATAAATAGAAAATAAGCTATCTGTTATTATGTGCCTTGTTAGACTCGGTGATTAGTCTCTTCCTACTTAGCTATCTATAACCAAAAAAATTAGCATGGAATGTAGAAAATAACTGAAAAATGTTTAATATATGACATTCCAGAACAACTGAAGACAAAGTATACAAATAATCCTACATTTAAACCTAACAGAATATATTTGGGTGACTTTTTCATTAAAATAATGTTGGATTTTTCCTGATGATTTAAAAAGATGGGCCAATTGTGACAGCTAAGTTAGGAGGCAGTGCACAGTATAAATTTCAACTCTTCAAAGTCTCATCAAAAATGTTTTGTTGTTGTTAATTAATTGTTACCAGGAAAGGGAAGTAGCAGGTCCTTGCAACACTATGACATTTGATCATGAAATTGTATCTGAGCTTTAAGCACATTGTTTTTTTGTTTTGTTTTGTTTTGTTTTGTTTTTTGCACTGATATATTTTCGTTTCCATTGCTTTGTTTAAACTGATTATCTGAATTAATTTATGGTTAGATATTGAACGGTTTTTAGGGGACTGTAATAAACTCAGACTTCATCTGCAATGGAGCTGTTTAAATGGTTGTATTTGTGCAGCATAACACTGGGCTTTGGACAAAGGAAGCACATTGCTAGTAACAACCATCTGGTTCCCAATGATCTTTGCAAATCTCACATTTAACAGGAATGAAAACTCCAGCGTATCTGGGACTAAAAGGTGATACTGTGATGTTTAATTCTTGTACACAGCCCTTTGAAGATATTTGGCTGAGAGACCCAGCATCTGTTTCTCACAGCTCTGACCCAAGATGTAATACCCAAAGCAAGCTTGTGGTATGTAAGAACCTGTACTCATTATTATTTTTATTATTATTTTAAGAACAGTGTACTATCTGACCCTACCCTATCAAGTCTCATCAGGACTCCCTGGACCTTCTTCCTCTGTGGCCTGGTAAGGCCACCCAGCCAGGAGGAAGTGATCAAAGAGCAGACAACAGAATTAGTGTCAGAGACCCCCCCCCTGCTCCCCTTATTAGGAGACCCACTTGGAGACTGAGCTGTCTATGGGCTACATTTGAACAGGAGGTCTAGGTCCTCTCCATTCATGGTCCTTGGCTGATTGCAAGTCCCTGCAGAGCCCCCTGCCCTTTTCAGTGGACTAGGGGAGGAGGAAGTTGGGGAAGAAGGAGGGAGACTGGGGTTGTGAGGAGACTAGGGAGAGTGATACAATTGGGATACAAAATGAATAAATTGTAAAAAATAATAAAAAAATTTTTAAACAATAAAAATAATAATTAAAAAGAAAAAAGAACAGCATGGTATAGAAAACAAAGCAATAAGGCAATGTATATTTTGATTACTTAAAAAACAAAACAATACAGTATATTAATGTTAAAAAACATTTTAATCAATTTCTTCTGCATTCAAAGAAAAATTGAAATTGTTTCTGTTTAATATTTCACACAGAAACTCCTTCCAGGAGGAGCATGAGAAATAAGCTTATGATACAACACCTCTTCGGATTTTAAACCGAATCAAACGCCTTACCTAGAATAGGAGGCTTGCAATGGTTTTAAACAATGTCAAAAGATTTATCCAGAATTGGCAACCATGATAGTTTTAAAACAGAATAAAATAACTTACAAACAACTTATCACCTACATGAATACATTTTCAAGAAAATTCTAATTACTTAATGAACTGTGGACTTCATCTAAAAAACAAATTAAACGGAAGATCCAAAATCTTATATGAGAATTAGAACATAATTATATTTTTACTTAACAGAACTATGTTGTATAATTTTATTAATAGAATACAAACACAAAACATGCACCTAGGAAATGAGTCTGTCAATTTACATAACTATTTTATAATTTTATTACTGTACTTTGAATTTGAATAGCTTTTAATTTTAAGGCAAAGATTTGGAAAGACCAAAATCTGCCTTCTTTCTATGAATTAATTAAAAAAAACAGAAACTAGAAAACAACAAGTTAATAAGATCACTACTCACTTGAATATATGTCAGGTAATAAAATTTTCAGTATAGCAACCACAGTTGCCTCACAAAAATTAAACCAGATAATGTTTGGCGTACTAATAGGTGCAAAATATCAGTAAATCCTAATGTGTCCGATTGCTTCTATATGCTTTTTTCAATGAGACTTTAAGATTCACTTTGTCAATCACTAAATAATAAAATAATGTGCTAAATTATTCTCACAGCAAAGGGTCAATCAAGAAGGAACAAGAAAAACCTGTACTGAATTAATTCTATAATCATGAGTGAAATCAGTCATTTAATGCTGTAATTCCTACATATAAAATAAACTAAAAACTACTTTGATATAGATTTTATTAATCAATATTCACATTCACATATATGTATTGTATACCTGTTCAAGCTGTATATCACTATACAAACTAACAGTGCATAGCAAAATGACTTACTAAGTTTAGTATGTGGAGTGGATACACTGAAATAGAAAAACTTTTAGGAGACATTTTATTACGTCATTTTAGTCACTGTGTGAGTCATATGTTTTTGGTGCTTAGTGAATTAAGAAAAAATAGTGGAAACCAGGAATAAGAGTATGTATAACTAGATTATTATTCAGAGTTGAAAGAACAGTCAGTAAACAAAGAAAGAAATGTACTCCAATGAAAAATATTTTCTTTTTTGGTATTTTATTTATTTTTTATATTAATTACAGTTTCTTTACTTTGTATCCCAGCTATAGCCCCCTTCTTCATTCCCTCCCAATCCCACCCTCCCTCCCTCATCTACTCCCTGCCCCTCTCTATGTCCACTGATAAGGGAGGTCCTCCTTCCTTTCCATCTGATCCTAGCTTATCCGGTCTCTTCACGGCTGGCTACAATGTGACCTGGAGAGGACAAGAGCTCCACAAGGACCAAATATATCTGGGCCAAGGGGACTTTTCTGAGACTGTTTCTCCAACCAAGGACCATGGATATAACCTAGAACCCCTGCACAGATGTAGCCCATCAAAGCTCAGTATCCAAGTGGGCATCCTAGTAAGGGAAACAGGGACTGTCTCTGAACTCAACGGCTGACTCTTCTTTTACCTCCCCCTCAACCCCCCAGACCAGGGAAAAACATTTTCTTAATATCTGTTAGTTTTACCATGAAAAAGCAGCCTTGTACAAGAATGTAATATTTATCTAATGGTGTTTCCAGTGTCCCGATCTCTACGGTGAGACATGACATTCTGGCAAGGTGTGCCCTCTGGCAAGGTATACCAGGTACATTGTCCATAATGATCAATATCTAGGAAATTCCCTAAGAAGCCACTTTAGAATTTTAGACTCACAAGCTGTATCTTCACGAACTTAAAAAAAAAAAAAAAAAGAAAGAAAGAAAGAAAGACTTCTAGGCTTCCATCACTTCTGAAGCTCAAAGGACCTACTGAAACTATCTTACACACGTGGTTGTGTGAACTCAAGTAACCATGACAGAGATGAAGAAGCAATGGGATCAAGCTCCCCTCTCATCATCTGACTCCGGGCATTTGTACACTGTGACATTTAACAATGGCAACTGGTGGTGTTTCCTAATCACTAATACTAAAACACCTGGACTATAGTTTCTAAAAGAAGCACGAAGTTAAAAAGTGGTGTGCAGATTTCCATAGGCTTTGAACCCTAAACCAAAGAAAAAGAACATGATAATTACCGTATGAATAAAGGTACTCTAGTCCTCCTTGTCTGCTGAAGTAAAATTTGACTACAAATACACAGTAAGGAAAAGGAAATGAAGATTTGAGTCACAAAAGAGTACTCTATTCCCTAGCTTTCTGACATCTATCACTTTTATTTCTATTTCTGTTTGTTATATAGATAAGAAAAATCCCATGATAACTTACCTAGCTTGTTATCATTGATGCTTTATCTCCTAAGAGTTTAGCAAGAGCAGTGAAGCTTATAAAAAATAAAAATTTGATATTAAACAGTAAAAGCATAAAATATATTGTGAAAAGAAGGGAGAAGGCAGGAATACGATACTGTAAACGGGAAATAAAGAGAACAGCATGATAAATGAGACAAGATACTTCAGAGATTTCAGTTGAATATCTTTGTAAATGTTTTAATCCTATTTAAAATTAAGCCAAATTAGATACTTATGTGGGAGTGTCCACATGTCTAGGATGTTTCATTGTATTGTCACATCTGTCATAAAAAAGAATGCTGCCACAATAAATTCACAGTGTAGATAATATAGAAATTTTGGGAACTTTTACCCACCATGAAGAAAAAGTATTATGAGGAAGAAATAGAAAAGTATTAAAAATGATTTTAAAGGTACATGTGTAGCAAAAATTAAATGTACTCAACTATTCTTTCTCTTGTTTCCTTCCTTCCTTCCTTCCTTCCTTCCTTCCTTCCTTCCTTCCTTCCTTCCTTCCTCTTTCTTTCTTTCTTTCTTTCTTTCTTTCTTTCTTTCTTTCTTTCTTTCTTTCTTTCCTTTTTTCACTTTTTAAAAATTTATTTATATTTTTAATTAGTTTATTCACTTTGTATCCCCACTGTAGCCCGCTCCTTCATCCCCTCCCAATCCCACCCTTCCACTCTCATCTCTTCTCATGACCCTTTCCAAGTCCTCCTCCCTTCTATTTGACCCTAGCCTATCAGGTCTCATCAGGATTGGCTGCATTGTTTTCCTCTGTGGCTTGGTAAGGTTGCTCCCCCTCAGGGGGAGGTGATCAAAGAGCCAGCCACTGAGTTCATATCAGAGACATTCCCTGTTCCCATTACGAGGGAAACCCTCTTGGACACTGAGCTGCTGTGGGCTACATCTGTGCAGGGATTGTAGGTTATCTCCATGCATAGTCTTTGGTTGGAGGATCAGTCTCAGAAAAAGACCCCTGTGCCTAGATCTTTTGGTTCTGTTGCTCTCCTTGTGGCACTCCTGTCCCCTCCAGGTATTTCTATCTCCCCTTCATTCATAAGATTCCCTGCACTCTTTCCTAAGTTTGGCTATGAGTCTCAGCAGCTGCTTCAATACCTGGTAGGTAGAGTCTTTCAGAGGCCCTCTGTGGTAGGCTTCTGTCCTGTTCCTTGAAGTAATTGATGGGGAAGGGTGGCTCATTGAGGTTGGTGAACCTGGGTTCTAAAAGAAATCAGGCTGAGCAGACCTTCTGGAGCAAGCCAGTAAGCAGTACTTCTCCATGCACATCCGCTCCTGCCCCCAGGTTCCTGCTGTGTTTCAGTTCCTGTTCGGAATACCTTAAATGATGAACAGTACTGTGGAGCTTAAGCCAAACAAACCCTTTCTTTTGCTTCTGGTGTTTTATTGTAGCAATAGCAACCTAAACTAAGACAGCAAATATATACTTTATATCAAATAAAAAATATTTATATATCCTGTAAGAAAATCTCAGTAAAATGTTATCAAATAAAAGTGAAGTTACATAGTTTAGCAAATGTCCTTGTTTTATTGTTGAGCATCTTTCAGATATATGCCCAGGAGTGGTGTACCTGATTCTTGAGGCACTATTCCCAGTTATCTGAGAAAGTGCCGATTGATTTCCGAAGTGGTTGTACAAGTTTACATTTCCATCAGCAATGGAGGAAGGTTCATTTCTCTTTCTTTTCTCCATCAAGTGTTGTCAGTTGTGTTTTTTTACCTTAACCATTCTAATGGGTACGAGATGGAATCTCAGAGTAGTTTTGATTTGATTTTTTCTGATGACCTTGAACATTTCTTTAAGTGTTTCTCTGTCATTTGATATTTCTCTTTTGAACATATTCTGTTTAGCTCTGTACCCCATTTTTTTATTTTTTCGTACTTTATTCATTCCAATTAAACCCCTTCCCACAATCCCCCCCCCCGAGTCTACTCTCCTTTTCTCTTTTACCTCTACCTTTCTTTTAGTCCACTGAAAGGGGAGTTCTGCCCCATTGCCATCTGCCCATAGCTTGTTAAGTCTCATCAGGACTGCTTGGATCCTCTTCCTGCATGGCCTGGCAAGGCCTCATCACCAGGGTTAAGTGATCAAAGAGCAGTCAACTCAGTTCTTGATAAAAGCAGTCCCTGCTCCTCTCATTCACAGATAGACATGGAGACTGAGCTGCCAATTGGCCACAGGGGGTTTAGGTCCTCTCTATGCATGCTCATCCATTGGTGCATCAGGCTCTGAAGGATCCCATGGGTTTCTAAATTCCTGGTGGGATTGCAAACTTGTATAATCACTTTGGAAATCAATCTGATGCATTCTCATGAAATTGGATATAGCACTACATCAAGATTTAGTTATACCTCTGATGGGCATATACCCAAAAAGATTCCCCAACATTAAATAAGTACATTTGCTCAACTATACTCATTACAGCTTTATTTGTAATAGCCAGAATCTGGAAACAACCTATAGGTCCCCCAGTGGAAGAATGGATACAAAAATTATGGTACATCTACACAGGGAATACAACTCAGCTATTAAAAACAAGGAAATCATGAAATTTGTAGGCAAATAGATGGAACTAGAAAAGATTATAGTGAGTGAGGTAACCCAGGAACTGAAAGACAGGCATGGTCTTTCACTTATGGTCTTTCATGGTCGCTCACTTATATGCAGATATTAGCTGTATAACATAGGATAGCCATCTACAAACCTAAAGAGGCTAAACACTAAGGAGGACCCTAAGGAGTATGTACCCCATTTTTTTAATTGGGTTATTTGGTTTGTTGGTATTTAATTTCTTGAGTTCTTTATATATTCTGGACATTATCCCTTTGTCAAATATAGAGTTGGTGAAGATCTTTCCCAGTTTGTAGTTTGTCATTATGTTCTGTTGACCATGCCCTTTGCTTTACAGAAGTTTTTCAGTTTCAGGAGGCCCACAATCGAAGAATGGATACAGAAATGTGGGACATTTACACAATGGGATACTACTCAGCTGTTAAAAACAAGGAAATCATGGAATTTGCTGGTAAATAGATGGAACTAGAAAAGATCATCCTGAGTGAGGTATCTCAGAAGCAGAGAGACATGCATGGTATATACTCACTTATAAGTGGATATTTGCCATATAATATAGGATAAACATACTAAAATTACAGACCTAATGAAGCTAAACAACAAGGAGGACCCTAGGGAAAGTTACTTCTCATTCAGAAGGAAAAACAGGATACTCACTGGAAGCAGTAGAAGAGAGGAAACAGGACTGGAGTCTACCACAGCTATCCTCAAAGTCTCCAACCATCAGGGGATCGAAGCAGATGTAGAAACTCACAGCCAAACTTTGGACATAGCACATGGAGTCTTATGGAAGAAGGGACATATAAAATGACCTACAGGGGAAAGGAGGACTTCCACTAACAGTGGACTCTGGATGAGGGACAGGAGAGGGAGAGGGAGAAAATGAGAAAGGGGGCTAAAACTGGGATATAAAGTGAATAAATTTTAAGTAATAATAGTAATAAAATGAAGTTACAATGACAATTCTCATAACATTGGTCTGACTTGATAATTGTACAATGTAGCCAAATTCTAGATATGTAATGTATCTCTATATACATATGCATTTTCTTTTTATAACAATATAAACAAGGTCAATGTTAGAGTATTTTTGAAGTTCTACAACTACCCTCAAAATGTTAACTCAGTAGAAACAAGCACAGAGTCAAATATCAGCATATACACATAATACAACTGCATTCCAAGAAACAAGAACAATTACAAAAGAGAAATGAAAAAAATCAAGCACACATTGTATAAAATCTAGACTTAACAAACAGCTTTATGGCTTTTGTCCGTGTGGATAGTATAAGGTATACTTCCTTTCAGTGACCAACTACAGGAAACCTTGAGATGTCTTTCTAGAGCACCAAGTTGAAATCGCCAAATCTGATGATTTAAGTGAGTCTGTCCTTGTACTTATAGGTCTCTTCTCAGCCATGATCACTGAAATCCAGGACCCAGACTCACATCTGTATTATTAACCCTGATGAATAACCCTGTCATCTCCAAGGAGTATGTTTTTTGAGTCCAGCTGGACAAAACCACCTTCTTCTGTGAATCTTAAGAATCTGAGACCACATACCAAAGGTTGGGTGGAGTCAGTCCTGGTTCCTGGATTTTTCAGAGAAGTTCAAGACTTGATCAGTTAAATGCTCTATTTAGTCTTTTTGCAGAGGAAGTCTTGCATTTTATCATCGTCTTCTTATTTAAATGTATTTTTCACAGTTTATCTAATATTAAAACTGCTTTGTAGCCATAAGCAACAGATGAAAGATTATGAAAACAGAAACCTAAAGATAAAGCATCTCTTCAAAGATGGAGTAGAGCAATTGGCAAATTCTATGAGAAGTCATCATGTTAACCAAAGAACTTACACAGATATTCTGTGTAAGTTTCAAAAGTATCAGTAACATTTTATCAGTCGGTTTAATTATTTATTCCACCAATGACTCCATTGGTGTCTAAAATAGCAGGTACTATTCTAGTTACCATCATGAGTGGAACTGAAATTCCTTGTCCTTATAATGATATAATGATTGTGTATTAACAGCAACAAGGACACAAATAGAGAATAATAGGAATGTACCATTAAGTTTAGCACTGGAGAACAAAAATTGGGTGGTTTTACTTCAGGAAAAGGGTCAGGAGCTTTCCTTGGCATCAAGGGTTGAACATTTGGCATTGGACAATTATTTGGTGTTCCTTCCCATGTGGAGGACCACATCTCCTGAATTTTTTTTAATATTAGTTACAGTTTATTAACTTTGCATCCCAGCTGTATCCCAATTCCTCATTCCATCACAATCCCACCCTCCCTTCCTCATCTCCTCCCTGCCCCTTTCCAAGTCCACTGATAGGGGAGGACCTCCTCCCATTTCATCTGACCCTGGTTTATCAGGTAACTTCAGGACTGGCTGCAAAGTCCTCCTCTGTGGCCTTGCAGGGCTGCTCCTCCCTCGGGGCGGTGGGGGGGGGAGTCAAAGAGCCAGCCATTGAGTTCATGTCAGAAATAGTCCCTGTTCCCCTTACTAGAATACCGTTTAGATACTGAGCTACCATGGGCTACATCCATCAGGGGTTCTAGGTTACATCCATACATGGTCCTTGGTTGGAGAAACAGTCTCATAAAAGACCACTGTGCCCAGATATAATAGGTCCTTGTGGAATTCCTGTCCTCTCCAGGTCATACTAACTCCCCACTCTTTCATATGATTCCCTACACTCTGCTGAAGTTTTGGTTATGAATTTCCATATCTGCTTTGAGACACTGCTAGGTAGAATCCTTCTTTTTAATTGTGTGTGTGTGTGTGTGTGTGTGTGTGTGTGCATATATGAATGCATTTGCCAACTGAGGCAAAAGATTTCAGAGTTCCATTGAGTTGGAGCTACAAGCATTTTGGTGCTGACATGGTTGCTGGAAACTGGACTCAGTCCTATGCAAGAGCTGTAGCACTGATCTAACTCTTTGGCCTTGATACATTGTCTCTTTGTTTTAAATTTATAGAGGAGGTCTGAGTGAAACGTGGCAATTCATTACTTCTGCTAGAAAAAACAATAGTTATAAGCCGATATTTGCTTCCTGTAAAGGCCTAGTGGGAAGACAGACAACTCAGAATTTAACATTACTGCAGACTAGATCGTTAAAATAAGGTTACATAAATTGAGCTTGTCCCAATTTGATCATTGTTCCAGTGAAAAAAGGAAATGTGAATGCATAAAGAGACACTGAGAGCAGTGTGAACAGAGGGCAGATTATACAGGGAACACAGAAGGAAGGCAGCCATAGGCTAGTCAGTCATCAAGCCATAAGAAAAGCTAAAGTTGTCTGTAGCTTCAATCTTGAAGCCCAGTGCCTAGAAAATTGTGCCTGAGCTATGTAACCTGGTATAATTTTCATGGAAGACACAGAAGCATTATATAATAACTCTAATAGATGTAAAAACCACAAATGTGGATATGGTTGTTTTAGAGGCTGCTTCTGAATGATGGAAGATTTAAAAAGTAGTTGTAAAAAAAGGGAAATGCCTAGCTACTGCTTACTGGTAATGTTTATATGGTACTTGAGACAAGGTGCTAACAGGAAGAATATCAGAGTTCTCTGCACTTTCATTTAGATTCCATATTAAAATTAAGATTATTTTCTGATCCAAGACAGATTATATAGATTTTACACCAAGGAATAATTTTGTTCACTTATTTTTCCTTTCATTAATTAATTTATTTATTCACTTTACATCCTAATCTTAGGCCCCTCCCTCTTCTCCTCCCAGTCCCATCCTCACACTCTCTCATCCCACTCTCCTTTACACAGAGAAGGTGAGCCCTCCCTCAGTGGACAACAACCTTCCCTGGCACATCAAGTTGCAGCAGGACTAAGAGCATCCTCTCCCACTGAGGACAGTCATGACAGGCCCAGCTACCATTGTTAGGGAACCCACATGAAAAAAAAAAAAACGCTGCATATCTCCTACAAATGTGTAAGGAGCCTAGGTCCCACCCATGTTTGCTTTTTAGTTGGGGGTTCATTCTCTATGAGTCCCCACGGGCCCAGGTTAGTTGAGTCTTTGGTCTTCTTCTGATGTACTTGACTTTTCCAGCTCCCTCTATCTTCTCCCCACTCTTCCACAAGACTCCCAGAACATTGACTATTATCTGACTGTGGGTCTCTGCATCTGTTTCCATCTGTGCTTAATGAAGCCTCTCAGAAGACAGTTATGCTAGGCTTCTGACTACAAGCATAGCAGAGTATCATTTATTTATTTCATTAAGAAATATCTTTCACTATTACATATTAAAACAGGAAATGCATGGCATGAGGCTAAATTTAGTTAATCTCATCTTTTCTCAGTCCAGCCATTATCTTGGTTGGAATTACATTCATTGAATGACAGGATGGCAAGGTTCTTTTCAGTTTCAGAAAGTTTGGATGGATTCCAGAGATCAATGTAGAAATTAATTGCTAAACTTCCTGGCACAAGTTTTCTCATCAGCACCGATTTCTTTGAGCAGCCATCGAAACGGGGCACTGCTTGCCAAGGTAAGAGTTTGACAGTTTTGCAATTAGGAAGGACGGGGCATGATTCATTTCTCCTAGGAGTCGATACATACAGTGTACAAATTGCACGCAAAGGCAAATTAACCACAGTGTCTTAAACAGAATTGTTTAATATTCCATCATTTAACATTACTGTCACTCATATTTTTCTCCCATAGGGGACACACTTGAAAATAATTAGACTTAAGTATTTCACAACTTAGTGATTTTTATATGCGCCTCACAAAATCATACTTGTAATTTAATCATTCCAGAGCTTATGGAAAATTGATTTCTATGAAAATAAGGCATCTGGTGACATAAATAATGTTTGCAAAATTGAGTAATTTAAAGCGCCCAAGACCTTGCACGTGGTGAACTTTAACCGAATATGGCCATGACTAACGTATCCTAGCCTTCCAAAAGTTTTCACAATTGCACTGTGCTGTGGGGATCAAAGGCAGAACTTATGTGTATAATAACAGACCTGAAATGCTTATAGAAAGCTTATTTTAACTGTCTCATTATCCCAGATGAAGTTCATGGAGAGACCCATATCACACCTGGTCCTGAGAGCAAAGCCATTTTCCTTGGTTTGATGAGGTCATTCACATTAGAAAAGAATCTACTACTGTCACTTTGCTGGAACAACATAATTCCTTACTATATTATAATTCTTATCTTTATATTCAAAGCGATCTACCGTTACTCATCAGAGAACCTTCTCTTTTCAGCAAACGGAGGGATCACGTAAAATATTTTGATGATGTTTTGATGAAGTAATTTTTAAGATTTTCTCTTTAAATATGTGCCATGGAGTTTCCCGTGGGCGTAAAATAAGAGCTTCAGGATTACTTAACCCTTAAACACACACAAACACACACACACACGTAATATACTAGAGATCAATAAATTATGTCTTTGAGAGTGTATGAACTCACAAAGGTATAGAGAGGGAAAACAAGGATTAGGGACACATTAGAACTAAATCAGAAATCAAGATTTCCTGTCCTTTCATTTGAAAGAGCACCATTTCATTAGGTTTTATACTGCCACTCTTGCCTCAATCTTGCTACTCTGAAGTTATCTTTAAGCTTCAAATCATGTTGTTTCTTCCTCCAGACATCTGCAAAACAAAACAAAGCCTTGTCAGTGTGGTTCTTGGCATTAAACTCAGGGCTGAAACATGTTAGGAAAGCACTTCGCCAACTGAACTGTATCTCCAGCCTCAAAAAAGAATTCTTAACGAATGTGATAAATAATGGTCCATGGGAATGCATGGGAATATGCTACATTTTTTTAATTTATAATTACTAAAGAAATAAGACAACTCTACATTGAAATATAATTATTGTTTCCTTAGTAGCCACAGAGCTGGAACTCAAATATTTTTACAATATGTCTTAAATGGGATGATGTGCCAGATATTGACCGGACTTACAAGTAGTAAAATTTTTCTCTAAGCAGTATTCTAAGAACTGTTTAATGTAAACAAATCATAACGTATTTGCACTAGCTGTATGGTTTCCAATCATCAACCGGAAATTCTTTCATTGTTAAGAGAAAAATGGTTATACTAAAAATAGTGAGATGTGTCTAGAGAGATCACTCAGCAGTAAAGAGTCTGCATCGCCCTTCCTAAGGTGGCTTCCGGCACCTAGCTCTGGCAAGTCACAACTGCCTATCACCTCAGACCCGGGGCACTCTATGTTCACGTACACAACATAATAAAAGTAAAAGAAAAATTTCAAAACAACTGAAAAGTTTCCTAACCACCAGGTAGATAACATTTGATGATTGAAAGCAATGTTTCTCATGCATAAATGAAAAAGGGGACTGTCAAGTGATACCTGTATTGTGTAAGGTCAACGGAAACAGTATAATATGAAAGGAGATATTCTTCCAAATGAGCACAACCTTTAAGAAATAATAAGGGGAGCTGTCATCCATTCTTCATTTCTTCCATTTTTATCTGTGATTGAATCTTTACGAGTTCTTCTTTGTATCTTAGAGATTCGATGCCACCGCAAACTTATCTTCCATCGTTCCTCCTATGTTTGTGCTGCTGCAGTTTATTCCCCCGGTTAACCCTCAAAGAAATTATTAAATGTTATCACCATTTACCTTGTAGAAAACATTTGGTAAGTTTTAAAGATTTCATGAAACCCTCAAGGCTATAACAATGTGCTTTTACAACCAGAGAGAGATTTTTTTTACATCAAATTTTATTCAAAAATAAAATAAAATAAATTAAAAAAGGAAAAGGAAAATCTGCCCTGCTGAGACAGTCATACATCCGACAGGTATCTGAACAAATATGATCAAGGCAAGTCAACATCTTTGATTTTACTTCAAGTCTGTGTGTGTGTGTGTGTCTGCCATTACACTTTCATTAATTACTATGCATTCTAAATAATTAAAACTCTAGATTAGAATAGGATATGTTGTATCATTGGTCTCTTATTTTGCGAGTGTTTCTTTCATTTCTCAATAATAATAAAATCATGCTCTTTCTTAAGAAATAAGGGTAGTTTACTCATTTGATTGTATAACCAGAGGTTCAAAAGATGAAGACTCTGGAAATCTAACCTTCACGCCTTTATGTGAGGGAGTATCACGTGTTTATGCTAACACCAAAACAGGGACATAGTTTTATTTATGCTTTGTTAAATTTGAGATTTAGAAGTTCACAAAAAGATCTAATGAAGAGTCATCCAGTGAAAAAATATTGGAGAAATATATGGAGCATATGAAAAAATTCAGTTTTATAACAAGGTTTTGAAATTAAGAAGCCTTACTCTCTTAAGAGTTTTGTGCATTAGAAAACGTAAGTAATGTACTTGTGAAAGATAAACTAGTGTAGCATTAATTTTGGTTAGAAATTATATTTATTATCTTGGCAAATCAGCATGAATACATTTCATATTCATATTTGAAACACAATATCACTTATATGCATTTGTGAATGCCTAGGTATAGCCGGTGTACATGAAGGTCAAAGGGCAACTTGAAGGAATTTTTGATTGCTTTCCTCTGGCTTGACTTTCTTGCCAGGCCACAGGGGAAGAGGACATGCTTAGTCTTGATGCCCCTTGATTAGTTGGGCTGAATGGGAAAGGGACCTTGCCTTTTCCAAGGGAATTGGTCCATTCCTTATATCATGTGGTTCTCAGAGACTAAACTCAGAACATCAGGCTCGTTGACAAGTGTCATGGTGTGCTGAGAAACTCTGATGATGCATTCTTTGAAAACCTAAAATGTGTTTTTTTCTTTTTTTTTTACATATTGTGAAAGTGTTAGTCATAACATTGATCTATATGTTCCATTATTGTCTTCATGTGACTATTTTATTTTAAATTCCACTCAATAAGATACTGATATAGCTATTCTTAATTTGTCAGTCCCTTCATTGTTTAACAAATTCTGTTGACTATCATTTTATTATATGTTTATCCATCCCAGGAACAGTATCTTAATGTCTATTCAGGATCTGGAATGAATTTCCTCTGCTGACAATTAATATGTCCTCAGATTTGGATCTTATTTATAAAACAATCACTCCTCTTCACAGATGTATGCACAGATTCCAACTTTAATTTTCTGAACACATCTGACCATAAATAAATTTCTAACTAGAGAAACTGATTCTGTTTACTTCAAGGCTTTCCCATGAAATACTTTCAAATCCCATCTAATCACCTTCCTTTGCATTTATGTGCTAAGGCAGAAGCTCTCATATTGTTAAACAGAGCAGATCTCTGTAGCTTCTTTCACATATCTGCAATAATTCATGTTCTATAATTTTCTTTAACAAGAATTAAAAATGGATTTATATTATTTTTAACTTTTATATATCTGTAGCCACTGAGTTATACTTTTCCCCTCAAAAGGCACAAATATTTCTCTTTGTGGTTTTTTCCTTACTGAAGCAAATACTTTCTTTATATGTATATTCATCTGTTTGTGTGTGTGTGAGAGAGAGAGTGTGTGTGTGTGTAGGTTTTCTTTCTGTTACTTGTCCTTCTAAGTTACAAACAGTTATATTTTTCTTGGATTTTTTAGATAATTTACTGTGAATATTCTCCCACTTAATTCTTTGAAAGACATTTTCCAGATATAGTCTTTGTAATGAACATTTAGGGCTTTGGATTTCTTAAAAGATCACAAATATGTGATCTTATATTCTTTTCCAAAAATTAATGATGTCATATGACATATTTGCCCTGTACATATGTGCCTCTGTTTACTTATGTTTTTTTTTTTTTTTACTGACATCATAAAAAGTGGAATTTAAAAATAGAGAAAGAGTCAATGAAGCTAGACTCAACAAAGATCTGGCTCAAGAAAAGGAGAAATAACAATTAAAGGTAGAAAATCTTCTCTACTGGGAAAAATGACAAATCAATATCTAATGCTATATAAAGATTTTATTATTTAGGTGGATAAAGGCAGAAATTAACGTAAGTTTTTTTTTTCTTTAATCCATTTCTGCCTTAATTTTGGGAGCAGGTTCTCTTTCACTAAACCTTGAGCTCACTGACCTTCTGCAATAAATACAGAGAATATGCTATTTCCCAAAACTTACTACTGATTTTACATCATGAAAAGTATCCTCATACCTATGGAAAATGTTTACAGATATATCCTCATAGATATATGCCAACAAACTCATGTGTATATGTATCTTATTGCCTATATATTATACATAACTTAGCCACTTTCTACAACTAATGTTCAATAATGTAATACCAGTAACAATAATATCAGTGTTTGAATTGGAACAAAATTTTAAAAATATCGAATATAACGAGAGGATATCGTTGTGCCTGATCCATAGGCATTCTTTCATAGATGAAAGTAAAATGGTCTAATTTTCTCAGTCTTACCCACCGTGCCATTCTTGTTTTAAATTACAAACTTTATTGATTTTTACAGTTTCAAAATCATTGTGAGATATATTTTGAATGTGTTTCATACTTCCCTTTAAATTTTTATTGTACATGAGTGAATTTCTTTGATTCTTTACAAAGTACAATAAGAAGTTAGCATAATTTCAATATAGAAAATGGAAGAGATATTGCAACTTATACTCATTGCAAACTTCATATATTACAAAAGTAATTTTTATTCACCTAATGATATTGTTTTCTTGGAGTTTTACTGCCTCTGTCTCCTATCCTCAGCCTAGTCCTGGAAGCTTCTAGCCTCTGAACCATCTAACACAGGCCAAGAATGTTTTTAACCTCTTACTGCTGAAAAAGGTTACCCTTTCTAGTTCTGTGTGAACTCTGGCTGGCTGATTCAACTCAGCTGTTCTGGCTCAAACCCCTCTACAAGCTGCCTGATTCAGACTGGATTCTCTCAGCTTCTCACTGAATAGCTCTGCTTGATCTCAGAGTAAGTTTGTCAATATGTGCTGGTTTCTTCTCCTTTTCTGGTTCATTCTGTGTCTAGCTTGTTCTCTCTTCATCCTCTCTCTCTCTCTCTCTCTCTCTCTCTCTCTCTCTCTCTCAAACTCTCCTAGTGAAATTGCCTTTGAATTGACTAGAACTCGGAGATCCACAGGTTTCTATCTTCTGAGTGCTGTGATTCAAGGTTTATACCACCAGGCCTGGATCTAAGCTTTTCTTTACCTGAAACTTGCTCTATATCAAGCTGGCTTTGAACACAGAGTTCTGCTTGCCTCTGTCTCCTAGGATTAAAGGCGTGTCAAACATACGTAGTTCTTTAGATGTGATCTATTGACAGAGCAGCCTTGTTCTAAATTAAAATTCCTCTACAATATATGTTTTTAGGAACCTCTCAAATCACTAACCTGAAATTCCTCTAGTTAGAAACTTGAAGACAATCTTTTTGCTTTTTAATATTGCAGAGACAATCTAATATTTCATTTTTCTTTCATTCTTCCCATGAAGGTTAATAATGAAAAGAAGTCTCAGAGATTTTTTTTGTTGTTGTTGAATTCAGTAGGATTATTGTGTAACATTTCTGAGAAAGTTCTTTATACAATAGTTAAACACAATTTAAAAAGCATAGTAGAGTACAGAGTGAATTTATCCCCAAAGAGTATACTATAGTTGTTTAATTAATATATCTCGATTTCATGCATTTTAATGGTTTTGTTATTGACTGCTCAACTATTATTTAGGTCACAGAGGACAACATCCCTTAAACTTTCCCATGGACTAATTACCTATGGATTTATTTTCATTTTAAGTGCTGGTTCAGATTGCATTAGTCTTGGAGACATCTGCAATTCTACATTTTAACCACTCTCTGAAATAAAACCAATGGAAGGGGTCCTCAGAATGCCTTAAATATCAAGGCCTTCAGATGCAGAGAGTCAGTGGTAATGACTGCTCTCTGGCCAGACACAATGAAGAGCAATGCCTACTTTATGTGTTACTGATTGTTTTTCCATGAGAACAGCCACCTCATCCCTCATTACTAAACTGCAGGGATAAATTAGCAAAATACTTGCAGTTGAAAGGGAGCTATGGCCAAATTCTCTCT
>REGO01000891.1:111736-134772 GCA_010120015.1 Rhombomys opimus | reverse complement strand
ATGCAAATCAAAACAACCCTGAGATATCACCTTACACCCATCAGAATGGCCAAGATGAAAAACTCAAGTGACAACACATGCTGGAGAGGTTGTGGAGAAAGGGGAACCCTCCTCCAATATCCAGTTTCTTAATAATGTGTTTTGTCTTCTTATACAAATAATGTCTGGTAATGTGAGATAGCTTTATTTTCATCTAAGTATTTTTTTAACTTATTGTAATTACTAAATCTTGGGGAAAATCTAACATAGAAGTGGCGAGAATGGTCTTTTTACCCCGTTCTCTGCCTCAGGAAGAAAATATTCAGTTCATTGCATTCATCTTCATGTCAGTGAGATTTTCTTACAGTTTGCTATTAACATACAGGACTTCACATCTTGTCTTTATTTTTTTTTGAGAGTTTTAAATCATGAATTGATCATGCATTTTATTAATGTGATTTCCTTCTACTGGGTGTTACCTCATTGCCCTGCTTATTTATCCGGTTTATATAATGAACTACATTGATCTTCCAGGACCTCCTCAGCTTTACAGTCTTTAGAAAAGTGTCTGGCCTTGTCTCTAATTTTGTTCAATTCAAATTTTTTGTTATTGCAATAATGGAAAGATCAGAAAACATGACGGAGCCATCATATCTTCTCTTTCTAGAAATTTTAAAGATACAAGGATATTCAGATTACATATTTTCTGGAATGATACTTTGTGTTTTTCTGGTTACAATTCATCCAGTTTAATTACTTTGTTGAATTTGTAATTATAGAGTTATTTATGGTATTTATTTATAGTTTTTGTCTTTGAGATCAATAGTAATTTCTTTTTTTTCCAATTCTGATTTTGTTAATGTATATCCTTCAAAAAACTGGTATGGAATTTATCAATTATATTGATATCAACACATAGAAAACTTTTGGTTCATTAATTCTTCTTATTTTCTTTCTTCAACTGTATTGTTTTACAGTAATTACCATTTCTCACTTTTTTCACTTTTAAAATTCAATCTTCACTGGTTTTATCTACATTCATTAGATTAAAATATGTTAATACCTTAATACTTTTCTTTAAATATAAGCATATAGTATACATAGCCATTTGTCCATTAAACATTTTTATTGGGAAGAAGGTCATTGCATCAGGCTTGTAATCTAAACTTTCTTGAAACTCTCTAAGTCACTGATGCTGTCCTTGTACTCACTATCTTCATGTATCCACATAGCAAACCTGTGATTGCAAGCCATGTATAAGTCAATATAAGAGAGCCACACATCTTTTTTTTTACATAAACTATATTTTATTTGTTTAAATTGTATTAATTACACTTTATTCACTTTGTATTCCTCCATAAACCCCACTCTCCTCCCCTCCTAAATCCACCGTCCCTCCCCCTTCTTCATGCATTCCCCTTCCCAAGTCCACTGATAGGGGAGGTCCCCCTCTCCTTCCTTCTGATCTTAGTCTATCAGATCTCATCAGGAGTGGCTGCATTGTCATCTTCTGTGGTTTGGTAAGGCTGCTCCCCCCTCAGGGTGTGGTGATCAAAGAGCAAGCCAATCAGTTTATGTCAGAGGAAGCCCCTCTTCCCATTACTATGGAACTCACTTCAACACTGAACTGCCATGGGTTACATCCGTGCAGGCGTTCTGGGTTATTTCCATGCATGTACTTGGTTGGAGTATGAGTCTCTAGGAAGACCACTGTGTTCAAATTTTCTGGTTCTGTTGCTCTCCTTGTGGAGTTCCTGTCCTCTCCAGATCTTACTATTTCCCACTTCTTTCATAAGATTCCATGCACTCTGCCCAACAGTTGGCCATAAGTCTGAACATCTGCTTTGATAGTCTGCAGGGTAGCGCCTTTCAGAGGCCTTCTGTGGCAGGTTCCTAATTTGTTTCCTGTTTTCTTCTTCTTCTGATGTCCATCCTCTTTGCCTTTTGGGATGGGGATTGAGCATTTTAGTCAGGGTCCTCCCTCTTGATTAATTTCTTTAGATGTACAGATTTTAGTAGGTTTATCCTATATTATATGCCATCAGAATGGCCAAGATCAAAAACTCAAGTGACAACACATGCTGGAGAGGTTGTGGAGAAAGCAGAACCCTCCTCCACTGCTGGTGGGAATGTAAACTTGTACAACCACTCTGGAAATCAGTCTGGCACTTTCTCAGACAGTAGAAATAGCACTTCTTCAAGATCTAGCCATACTACTCCTAGGCATATATCCAAAAAGGGCTCAAGTACACAATAAGGACATTTGCTCAACCATGTTTGTAGCAGCTTTATTTGTAATAGCCAGAAGCTGGAAACAATCCAGATGCCCCTCAACTGAAGAATGGATACAGAAATTGTGCTACATCTACACAAGGAATATTTCTCAGCAGTGAAAAATAAGAAAATCATGAAATTTTCAGGTAAATGGTGGATACTGGAAAAGATCATCCTGAGTGAGCTGTCCCAGAAGCAGAAAGACACACGGTATATACTCACTCATAGAGACTACACATCTTAATTTATCTTTATTTTTCTATTAGTTTAGTTAAAAGTTTAAAATATTTTCTTTGAGACCCTCTATATCACTTAAATTGTTCAAAAATGCATTGTGTTTCAAAGGACATATGTGAATATTTTTATTTTTGAATTACTATTTTGACTTTGTTTAATTTTATCATAGTTTGAAAATCTATTAGTGTTTTAATCTGTTAATTAAAACATTAATTTACAGAAGTTCAGATACTACACATTTCAGAAAGAGAACTTGGAGAATTCAACTTGAAATATACCCAGAATTCTTCTCTCTGAGAAGAAGCTTTTTTAGTTTCCAAAGGTACTAAGCAAACTGCCAAAATAAAATAAATCAATAGTTTACATATGTGTTAAGCCTGAGGACCACAACAATGAGCAGAAAAGTAAGATATCGTTAATGGTGCAATTGTGGTATTTATATCTTAAAGGTAACCAACACCTGTGTAATTCAACTTAAGGCTCACACAGTAGAAAGAAAAGCATGCCTCATGCTACAAAACTAACCATTTATTGACCCTAGGAAATAAAACCTGCTGATACTCTCTCAAACCACTAAAATTTCTAATTGCATCCTAAATAATTATCCTATATCCAAAGCTAAGAATAGCTTCCATCTCTCATCAAAGAACATATTTTCTTTAGAAAACAGAGGCTATTACAAGAAGCCACAGTTTATGAATATGCAAAAAGCAATATACCATGAGTTGGCCAAACCCAACTGATACATATATAACACAAACCCCTACATTTAATGTACCTAGAATACCTTTTTAAAAAAGGAAGAGTTATTATGAGGAGCAGCCTTGCTAGGCCACAGAGGAGGACACTGAAGCCTGTCCTGATGAGACCTGATAAGCTAGGGTCAGATGGAAGGGGAGGAGGACCTCCCCTATCGGTGGACTTAGAGAGGGGCAGGGAGGAGATGAGGGAGTGTGGGGTAGGGAGGGGATGGGGAGGGGGCTAAGCTGAAAAAATTAAATAAACTGTAATTAATATAAAAATTAAAATTTTATTTTAAAAAATTGAAAATAAGGAGGGAAGATTTAACAGCCAGAATTGCAGAAAGTCCGCTGTATGATAGTCTTTTATTATGATGAGAAAATTTTACTCATGAAATCTCAACAATGGTCATCAAAACAATACCTGATCAATGATAGAATAAGTTGATATGCCAATATGAATGGGAGAATACTCAAAAGTCCAACTCTTAGGTATATATCTATAGACAGTTATGGATGCTAAGAGGAGAAATCAGTCTTCTCAACCTTAAACAAAAAAAGCCACACTAAATGACCTCAGAAGATTATATCTATTCACATTATCTTTATATATAATCTATCTACCAATCATCCATCCCCCCACCTACCAACTAACCTCTCTATCTACATAGGCAATAACAATTACAGACTAAAACGATACTAGTTTCAGGACTGGGAAAACATAGGAGAAGTTGGATTGAGAAGAGTATGCAAATAGAGTACTAATGTGTGAAATACTCAAAATAAAAAGTTTAAATAAAAAAGATATGGTTGAAGACCCATATACACTCTGTTAGCTTTGTACTTATTGATCACAGGATGCAAAGTGTCAGGTCATCCTTATAATTCTAGGTTTTGTGGTTTGTGTGTGTGTGTGTGTGTGTGTGTGTGTGTGTGTGTTTACTTTATTGCTTGCTAAATTGTAGTTTGAGACAAGATCTCTCCCTCAATGGGATATTGATTAGTTCAGCAAGATTAGCTGTCCAGTGAGCTCCCCGCCTGTCATTTTTCTCACTGCTGGGAGTGCAGGCACATACCACCACTTCTGGGATTTACATGGCAATTGGGTTTTCAAACACAGATACACATGTTGTGCAAGAAGCACTTCTCAGACCGTATCTCTTTTCATTCAACTAATCCATTAAAGTCGGCAAATGTGGAGTTTTCTATTTACTTTCATACCAAGACTGTTGGAATACACAGTCCTGTTATGCAAAAATAAAGTTGTTATTTCTTCTTAGAAAATTCATGGGGAGCAAATAAAGTCTTGACTAAATGTGCATCATTTGACATGGCCATAATCATGTCAAGGAGCTAAGTCTCAGCCCCTGGAAATGGAACAGCCTCTTTGTAGTAAGGCTCAGAGGAATAGCAATGCCTTCCTCTGGTCTGAGAGGAAATACAGACAGATGTGAAGGATGTCTAATATAGTTTTCTGCTCTGGATATTGAAAGCACAAAGACAACTTCTTTGAATTGACTACCTCTACCGAGATTGGCTAACCCTGCATCTGTGTTAAGGTATATGCAGTAATATGATTTCTTGTTTATCTGTATGTATTATCACTCGCTCCTTGTTTTGCTATAAGCAATAACCCTTTCTCCCACTTCTACAGTATACGAAATACATCCTGAATTTTGGGTACTCTGTAGTTCCTTATTCAGAGTGATGCCGTGCCACCCAACCCCAGTCTATTTTTCTTGGTATGTCTTTGCTTTCTTCATTCTCTAGCTTTATAAAGTAGCATCTTAACAGGTACCTGAATGCAGACTACACTGACTGCAGGGAACACACATTGATCAGACAGAGTATGCTCCTGAGAGAATGTGTTAGGAAAGGAAAAGGAAGGAATAAAAGAAAATGAAGAATTAAAATAAAGTAAAAAATAAGGATGAAGAAACAAATAAGGAAATAGACAGGATCAAATTTCAATGTGTTAGATATAAAAACAAATTTGGCTACTTGAGAAAAATAATAGTGAATAGGAGAAAAATGGATAGATAGATGTATGGCCTAGAAACCTGATACTGTTTCATTTTTTATTTCTTTTTATTTTATTTTTTTATTTTAATCACAGGTCATTCACTTTGTATCCCAGCAATAGTCCTCTCTCTCTTTCCCTCCCAATCCCACCCTCCCTCACTCAATTCCTCCCTGCCCCCTTCCAAGTCCACTGATAGAAGAGGTCCTCCTCCCCTTCCATCTGACCCTAGCTTATCAGATATCTTCAGGACTGGCTGCAATGTCCTCTTCTGTGGCTTTGCAAAGCTGCTCCTTGAAAGAAAAATTCTCAACTTCATATGGAGAAACAAAAAACCAAGGATTTCCAAATTGATCCTGTACAACAACATATCATCTGGAGGTATCTCCATCTCTGATCTCAAGTTGTATTACAGAGCAATGGTAATAAAGACTGCATGGTGTTGGCAGAGAAGCAGAAATGAGATTCAATGGAACCGAATAGAAGGCCCAGAAATAAACCCACACACCTATGAATACTTAATTTTTAACAAAGAAACCAAAACCATTCAATGGAAAAAAGACAGAATCTTCAACAAATGGTGCTTGTCCAACTGGATGTCCACATGCAGAAAAATGAAAATAGATTCATATTTATGACCCTGCGCAAAACGAAAGTCCAAGGGGATCAAAGACCTCAACAGAAAACCAGACACATTAAATCGGTTAGAAGAAAAAGTGGGGAAGACCCTAGAATTCATTGGCACAGGGGACAACTTCCTGAACAGAATACCAACAACACAGACTTTAGAAACAAAAATCAATAAATGGGACCTCAGGAAACTGAAAAGCTTCTGTAAAGCAAAGGACATTGTTGTCAGAACAAAACAACAACTTACAGACTGGGAAAGGATATTCGCCAAACCTACATCTGACAGAGGGCTGATATCCAGAATATATAAAGAACTGAAGAAGTTAAAAGGCAGTAATCAAGCAACCCAATTAAAAAATGGGGTACAAAGCTAAACAGAGAATAGTTTGTAGAAGAATATAGAATGGCAGAGAAACACTAAAACACTTAAAGAGATGCTCAACATCCTTAGACATGAGTGAGATGCAAATCAAAATGACCCTGAGATTTCACCTTATACTCGTCAGAATGGCTAAGATCAAAAACTCAAGTGACAACACATGCTGGAGAGGATGTGGAGAAAGGGGAACCCTCCTCCATTGCTGGTGGGAATGTAAACTTGTACAACCACTCTGGAAATCAATCTGGCGCTTTCTCAGACAATCAGGAATACTGCTTTCTCAAGATACAGCTATACCACTCCTAGGCATATATCCAATAGATGATCAAGTACTCAAGAAGGACATTTGCTCAACCATATTTGTAGCAGCTTTATTCATAACAGCCAGAACCTGGAAACAACCGAGATGTTCCTCACTGGACGAATAGATACAGAAATTGTAGTACTTTTACACAGTGGAATACTACTCAGCAATTAAAAACAAGGAAATCATGAATTTTGCAGGCAAATGGTGGGATCTAGAAACAATCATCTTGAGTAAGTTATCTCAGGAGCAGAAAAAAATACACAGCATACATTTACTTATACATGGGTACTAGACCTATAACATAGGATAAACATAAAATCTGTACACATAAAGAAGATAAACAAGAAAGAAGACCTGGGGTAAGATGATCAATCCTCACTTAGAAAGACAAAGGAGATGGACATTGGAAGTAGGAGAAAACAAGTAACAGAACAGGAGCTTATTGCAGAGGTCCTCTGAAAGACTATACCTATCAGTGTATCGAAGCAGATGCTGAGACTCATAACCAAACCTTCAGCAGAGTGCAGGGAATCTTATGAAAAAGGGGGGAGTTAGTGAGACCTAGAGGACAGGAGTTCCACAAGGACCAAATATATTAGGGCACAGGGTTCTTCTATGAGACTGTTTCTCCTACCAAAGATCATGGGATATAACCTAGAACCACTGCTCAGATGTAGCCTATGGTAGCTCAGTATCCAAGTGGATACACTAGTAAGAGGAACAAGTATTATTTCCGACATGAATTCAATGGCTGGTTTTTTGACACCCCACTTGTAAAGAATTGTGTTGGTATTTTGATGGGAATTGCATTAAATCTGTAGATTGCTTTTGGCAGCATGGCCATTTTCACTATGTTCATTTTTTTATTTCTTTTTAACTGCTTTCATGTTACATTTCATGAAGAACAAGCAGCTTGGAGGTGCCAGATGTATGGTGGTAGAACTCTATATAAGCTCTGAAGTTTGCTTAGCTCTTCAGCTCTCGGAGCTCTGAGCAGATTCTCAGAAATCTGTTTTGGTTACTTTTTTTTTTTATTTGATTGTTTGTTTTTTATTTCCCCTAATGGCCATCACAGATTGCCTATCCAACTAGAACCTAGATCCTGAGTAAGGAGGATACAGCAACCTCAGCAACACAGTGACAACAGCTCTGAGTCAGCACATCCTAGAAAAGCAAAAGGCTCATGATCAGTTAGGCCTCTTCTGTTACTCTTGTAAAAACATCATCAATGAGCTTTGAGGCATCAATCACTTAAACTTACTATAACTTTCACATTGATCTTGTTGTGCACAATGAAAACTATTAACTTACTTTCTATCATCTTTATGCTTCGGTGTCAACAGGCAACTGCCCTAAGACTAACCATGAAGCTATATCCTGAACATCTAAGACATAAGAAATTAGGAAATGTATTGCTCCGGGGAAGGTGCATGGCCTTCCTCAAGACTGCAATGGCCCAGCCCTTTGGGAATCACAAAGCCCTCCTTGGGTGAAGCTCAGAGAAATTGTAATGCTGTCCCTGAGTCTGAGTGAGGATGTTAACAGTGTATCCAGAAAATATACACCATATCTTTCTGTCCCAGATATTTTCAGCCTGAAGTTTGCTCTCCTAGCACTGTTCATATCTATGTTTAGTTAAACTCTCCTCTTGTTCCTCTGTAGACAATAGCCCTGACTCCCTCTTCAACTGTATGTTATAGACATATTAAACTTCTGAAGTGCCATGGCATCTCTGAGAGTTCAATCTGCAAAACTCTCCCCCTTTTTTCACTCTTTTTGTGTTCTCTCTTTATTTACTAATAAACCATAAATATTATTTCAAGATCCAAGCCATACTGAACATGTCATTGTTTCTTATTTTCAGGTTTACACAAGTATACACAGGATGCTCATGATCGCATGCACCACACACACACACACACACACACACACACACACACACACACGAGAGAGAGAGAGATTATACACTCTGTTACTTGTGATTTTCTTATCCTGAAAGATGGATGATTCTTGCATGAATGTCCAATATAACAAGGATATATTTTTACCTGATGTTCAAATTGATAATTGCTTTGGAAGTAAGTCTGCTATCCAGCTCTATCTGTAGTATTTGCTTGTTTTCTTTTTTCTTCCCTCTCTTTCATCTTATTACATTGCTGTCTTATTCTTACCCCAATTCTATTATGTATTTGAATTGCATTATAGTGTCTCTCAAAATACCATGATAAGACTTTATTCAGAGTATATATTTTCCGTTGTATCTTTTTTCCTCCTTTTTTCGACAAATTAAATACTATGAATAATATTCTATTTTCGCTTGTCTCCTGTGTGCTCCTGTCACTATTTCTATGCTCTAGTACTTAGTACCATGACTGTATATAACCACATTTTCTTAGTGTTCTTTCTGTTCTAAGGAATTGTTTTAACACTTCTTATAAAGACCAGAATACCACCCGAGGGACGTATTTATTGTTCACAATAGTCTAGATTGAATGTATTATTGTTTTTTCACTAAGCCATTGTATTTCATCATATATGCACTCAGTTTCTAAAAGAAAGTGTATTGTCATTGTTTTACTCATTTTAAAATCAAAGTTTACGTACAGAGAAATAATTAAATATATAGTAATTAATATAAACATAGAAACAAAGACAAATTCTTGACTGGAGTTTTGCCTTTACAAAATTACTCAGACTACGGGGTGTTTTCAGTAAATTTCTAAACGCTACTGTCTTGAATAATATCCAATGACATCCTCCCTACGCTGACAGTGGCTCGGTACCTAGTTTCTTCTCTGGGTCTTTGCTCTCATTTCATAATAATCCCAGTCCTTTTTTGATTTCATGGAAGCTTCTGTTCATTTTTTCCCTTGCTTATAGCTTGGCACTGCTTCTAGATTTTCACATCTGTAAATTAAAACTGTGTGACACTCTTGATAATTTTGATTTTGTTTTGCTCAACCAATACTAATTTTGAAAATATTCAAATTGCCTTCTGTGTTAAAGACAACATCTGTTTAACACGACATTTCCTGATTGTACATGGATTACAGGCTGGGAATGTGGAGCTCCCCACTTTCCGAGAGGATTAGCTCAGATTCCCCAGCCAAGAGACCTAAGTAGCAGGGCTGTTTTGGGACTTCCATACTTACATAAGCTTTAAATTAAGTTGCCAAAACACAATTATTGCTAATGCAATTTCAAATTTTCTGTTCCAGAAATTAATTTAGAAGCTCACATAAAAGGTGTACAGAACAAATTCTTCTCATTAGCGAGTTCTTACTCTGAAAGATCTAGTTTCACCACCGCCTCTGCTTATTTCCAGATAAGTGTAGACAAGCAAAAGGCTTCAATGATCCTGAATGTGCATACAAGCTCAAGCAAAGTTTTGTACAACAGCTACATTATTCGTTTTTCAGTGTTACAGGATGTTACCTGGAGGTCTTTTCTCATGTTTGATAGATGCTGCACTGCCACTGCTGCTTTACTAATTCAGATCTGAAACAGTGAAGATGACAAGAGGAGCTCAGGAGAGAACAGTGAACTGCAGCACCTGGTGGTCTTCCCAGCTATATATATATGAGTGATTTTGGAATCCCCATCCTGCATCAGCAGGGAGTAGTCTGAGCAAAGTCAGTTCTGAGGCTCATATTAATCTTCCACAAAATAAGATAGTAGGTGGATGAGATAGTTAAGTGGTTAGGAGCAGTTTTTCCCCCAGAGGATCCAAGCAAGAATCTCAGAATCAATGTCAGGCAGCTCACAACCACTTGCGACTCACACTCTAGCAAATTCAGTGCTTCTCTGGCCTCTTCAGACACCCAGATTCAGGTGACATACATTCATACAGATACACACAGATACAAAATTAAATATTAAAATATTCAAAAATATAGAATTTGAGAACTGAAAACTTGAGTTGTTTTATAATTTACTGTGAAAATATATTTAATTGTTTGTGTTCAAATACAAATATAGATACAATAAGCACATAGATATATCACTCTAAGAGAAACAGTTTGATATCATTAAGTGCTTATATAAACTTTTTATTATATAGAAATTTTTTGTAAATACTGTAACATGTGGCTCCTCAGATGGCCCTGGTTAGATCCAGTTGGGTTTCCAACATATAAGGGTATACAAAAGAATTGTGGGGAAGAGCAAGAATAGATGGTGGAGTGCCTGTGAATTGTAGGAGAGTAAAAAGGAGTCATGAGAGGAAAAGGTGGACAATAACAGGTGATTAGAATTTTTAGCAGAGGGAAATGAAAAAAACTGTGAGAGGGAGTTTAATTATAGTGGAGATAATTTAATTATGGGGAGGATGATAAATACAGAAGGAGGAAGGAGGATAAAATAACAAGGTTGTTTCCAA
Organism: Rhombomys opimus; assembly: GCA_010120015.1. Lineage (NCBI taxonomy): Eukaryota > Metazoa > Chordata > Mammalia > Rodentia > Muridae > Rhombomys > Rhombomys opimus. Next base: position 123,828 of record REGO01000891.1, on the reverse strand, counting down.
AGTCATAAGAAATTATAGTAGTATCGATCCACCTAAAATAAAATTTGATACATGAAACTCTGCATATGCATATAAAACTTAAATGAAATGTTCTCATTTAGACCAACAAGGCTCTCACCAATAGCCATATACCACCAAAAAAAAAAAAAAAAGAAAAGAAAAAAAAAAGAATCCCAACATGAGGCATGATAAACCCTGCTTTTACTTACTCATTGTTAAGGGTTGCCCAAGAAACTCTAAAATATTATAGAATTGTGTCATAGATGTTGGCTCCCTCACATGGGTGGGAGGTAAGTCATTCTTGTTGAAAACAGCGTTTACTTCAGAAACAGTATCCAGAAGACTCAAACTGAATTTGGCCTGAAAGTGTCCTCCCTGAAGACTAACTTTCATGATGCCAGAAGTGACGATGGTAGCTTCCAAGGAAGGAAGGAAACTGCATTACTACCACGCTGTGAAGGCTATGAACCACAGCAGGATCAGCATGACACAATATTCCCCAAAGTCAATAGACATACATTGGTTTAACCAACAGCTCTTTAATTTGAATAAAGACCTGCTCAACAAGTTGGAAACTATGCCTGGTATTGGAAACATGCCCTGAGCTAGTGATGTCATATCTCATAAGGACTTACAAAGGCCATATTAGTTAAGCAAACATAAATCCTAACTGCATACTAAGTATTTATTCTTATACATACAAATCAGTTATTAAGCCACATCAAATAAACTTCTTCATGCACCAGGGACCATTACAGAAAACCACAATCTCTGTCAAAATGCAGAGAACAAAAATGTTGTGGTTCCCATTGCCAAATTGTACATTCATTTGCAACACAATTCCTCCTTGAAAGCTGGGGAATCATTGCTGAAGAGTTGCAGAAAGATTGTAAGATACAAAGAAACGGGGAGTTTGTGTATCCTAGAATGTCAGACTTCCTGGACATACCCAGGAAGTCTCATTACCGTGACTTTCTGAATAAACCTAAACATGGATAACAGCAATGACTGGGCTAACAGGGGAGTGGGAAGGCCCAGAGGGCCTCTATCTTAGACAGAGACCTTCAGGCAACTGGAAATGCTGAAATTGGGAGAAACTATCTTCCCCAGGAAAGAACATACCAATCACTTATACAATTACAAATGGTCAGTTGTGACATCATATACATACAACTAACTTATAACTAAAGGCAGATGGTTAGTTTTAAATGTTTAGGCTGTAAAGAAAAAAAAGGCTATGAACTAGAGAGAGAGATAGAAAGAGAGAGCAAGAGCAAGAGAGATGTTGAAGGATGGAAGCAAAGGGAAGAAATAATTGATTTATATAAATATAAAAATAAAAAGAGAGTTGAAGATTATTTCAATCATTATGCAATTTATTCATGTAACAAACTGACAAAGACTGCCTCTGACATAATCTGATAGGCCTGTTCTTTGATCACCTCCCCCTGAGGGGAGAGCAGCCTTACCAGGCCACAGAAGATGACAATGCAGCCATTCCAGATGTGATCTGATAGACTAAGATCAGAAGGAAGGAGAAGAGGACCTCCCCTATCAGTGGACTTGGGGAGGGGCATGTGTGAAGAAGAGGGGGGAGGGGTGGACTGAGAGGGGAGGAGGGAGGGGCTTATGGGGGATACAAAGTGAATAAACTGTAATTAATTAAAAAAAATAACAAAAAAAACAACAACAAAAAGAAACTGACAAAGAAACAACCAATTAAAAAAACCTGAATGAATATACCAGTGAAAATAAACATATATAGCTTAAAAGATTTATGACAGAACTACATGGCTCTTTTGGTTTTATTTTTTGAAATGGCATTTTATGTAAAGATGCTAGTCTGGGAATTGTTTTATAGAGTCAATGCTAGCCTTAAACTTCTCCTTTTTGTTTTTTTTTAATTTTATTTATTTTTTATGTTACAGTTTATTCACTTTGTATCCCAGCTGTAGCCCCATTCCTCATTTTTCTCCCAACCCCTCCCTCATCTCCACTCATGCCCCTCCCCAAGTCTTTTGAGAGGGGAAGTCCTCCTCCCTTCCATCTGACCCTAGCCTATCAGGTCTCATCAAGACTGGGTACACTGTCTTCCTCTGTGGCTTGGTAAGGCTTCTCCCCCCTCAAAGGGAAGTGATCAAAGAGCCAGCCACTGAGTACATGTCAGAGACAGTCCCTGTTCCCATTATTGGGTAACCCTCTTGGACACTTTGCTGTCATGGGCAACAACAGTGCAGGAGTTCTAGGTTATCTCCATGCATGGTCCTTGGTTGGAGTATCAGTCTCTGAAAAGACCCCGGGCCTGGATTTTTTGGTTCTGTTACTCTCTTGTGGAGCTCCTGTGCTCTCCAGGTCTACCCTTTCTTTCATAAGATTCCCTGCACTCTCCCCAAAGTTTGGCTATGAGTCTCAAAATCTGCTTTGATACCCTGCTAGGTAGTATTTCAGAGGCCCTCTGTGGTAGGCTTCTGTTCTGTTCCCTTCTGATGTCCATCCCATTTGCCTTTCTGAATAAGGATTATCTTATCCAGGGTGCTCCTTCTTGTTTAGCTTCTTTAGGTGTACAGAATTTAGTATGTTTATCATATATTAAATGTCTTAAATACACTTATAAGTAAGTATATAGCATGTGTATCTTTCTGCTTCTGGGATACCTAACTCTGGATGATCTTTTCTAGTTCCCACCATTAGTTTCCAGATTCTGGCTATTACAAATAAGCAGTTATGAACATGGTTGAGCAAATGCCTTTCTGAGTGAGGATTGACCTGGAAACAACTCAGATGTCCCTCAATGGAGGAATGGATATTGAAATTGTGGTATATTTACACAATAGAATATTACTCAGCTATTAAAAACAAGGTAATCCTGAAATTTTCAGGAAAATGGTAGGAACCAGAAAAGATCATCCTGAGTGAGGTATCCCAGAAGCAGAAAGACACACATGGTATATACTCACTTATAAGTGGTTATTAGATATATAATATAGGGTAAACATCCTAAAATCTGCACACCGAATGAAACTAAACAAGAAGGAGGACCTTGGGTAAGATGATGAAGCCTTAAAATTTTCAACCAACCCAAACATGCAAAGTAGTAAGATAACAAGAATGTGACAATATGCCTGGTTTAGCATGATTCTTTTAGACAGGGCATCAGAGTCTCGGTGTGGATACATATGCATATATGAGTATTAAAAGTGTCAGAAGATGTATAATAAGATGGATAATAACAAATCTTACCTGAAAAGTCCAGAAATTAATATGCTAGTCCATTCAGTTGTAGCAAAAGGTTTTAATCAAGGGAATAAGGTGCTGAAAGCAATGATGTCTAAAAAGTATTAGTCTCGGAATGGTGTAGATATTTCTTGTCTGATAAATGAAAACATAAAAAAGAGAGATTGGAGAATCTTGTCATTCCAGGTCAAATAGACAGAATAAAATGAACTTTACAGTCATTAACAGAGAAAAATTGAAAAAATCTGATAGAAGATTAGGCAGTGGTAAAAGTAAAATTAATTTTAACATCAGGACCCAATTATATTGGAAAGAATGTTAAGGAAGGATGTTGATAGAATTGTGAATTTAGAAAGCTGAGCAGTCTGAGAGGGCAGATGTGAGGCAAGACATCTGAACAGCTGGTGTTTTTTATTTTAAGTGAAGGCAACAGAAACACTCTCACAATGCATCAACATATAGCTGGATTCACTGAGGCATAGATATGGAGAGCAGAGAAGCAGTGGTGGCAAACAGACCTGCATGCTCCATACTCCAACAAAGATGAATTGCTCCTTCTGAGCAACAACCGAGTTCACAGGGGTGGCCAACCCTGCCAACTTACTGCTGCAAACACCGAAATGTTCAAAAATAAGTCCAGACAGCAAAGAAACTTCTGGGTAGCATATGGATATAATGAAAACACTTTTTTTTTCTTGGTAATGTCACAAGATGACTTGAGTCAATTCATTGTAATGTGTCATCTGTAGGTCAGAAGACTCTTCCTTCTAGTCTCTTTGGACATGATCTCTGTCCTTTCTGTGGCTGACATAAGATGGAATATTAGACTTGAGAGGCACCCCTCTTTTCATTTAAGATAAAGAATAGTTTCAATGCACCAACTGCCCATATTTATAAGAAACAATTTTTTTTTCAGTTGTGTTGAATTCTGCCCTAGTCAGTGAACAGGGTTTTTTCCTTCACACTATCACTCCTCAGAGGAGACACAAATTTCTTGTCTCTACTGATGGTTTAACTCAAGGGATAAATATGTATATAAGTATCTTGTACTCTTAAAAAGCAGCTTCCCTTCAGACAAGCATAAGAGGAATGTCTTAATCTAGTCATTACCAATCAGAAAATACCATTAATGAAATGTCTTTTGGCCTAAAACCATTTGTTTCTCATAGTTCCTGAAGCTGACAATAAAAAATAATGTTGCAGAGGAGCTATTTCTGGTCCAGCATCACCTTCTTACAGGTGTAACATAGTCTCTGTGTCCCTGTAGAAAGGATAAAGCAAATACATTCTCTGGCATATCTTTTACAAAGATATGGACTCCAACAATAAAGGTTTGAACAAACATAGATAATCACTTTCCAAAGATCTCATCTTTTAATAACAGAGCTTGTGGGTTAGGATTTCTACATATGATATTGGGAGAAATAATTACATGTGGAACATACCACACTGCACAAGGCCCAATGAGTATTTACCCAGCATCCATGACACCTGCTCTAAGGCCCTGCATGATGTTTCTCTCTTATGTAAAATCTGTCTCTCTGCCCAGTATACCCAGATATTTCTTCTTTTAAATTCAATTTCAAACAGTTATTTCCTCTGAAAAAAGATAATTTTGTCACATAGCATTTTGGGCCTTTTTAAAACTTCATTTTTATTTGAGGCAGTATATTAAAATAATAAACTAAAGAAAATGGTTATTGAAATTTTATAGCCTATTTTTATATAACTGTTGGTATGCTGGACAAACACTTGTCTGATCAAAAATAAATGAGCTAAAATTGACTTCAAATCCTAAAATATATCTATATAAGAAGTAAGTTAAAATCATGTTTTTTTAATGGGGATATATAATTTTGGTTGAAAATTTCGTAAGCATGTAATGACTTTACATCCTTTCTTCTACCCATTCTTTCAAACTCTTCCTGTGTCCCTCCAACTTCTTTTCAAATTTATTCTTCTATTCTTTAATTATAACTGTTTAACCTTTTTATATCTATACATAAATCTATGAGTATATTTAAACTTATAAAGTAAAACCACATTTTGTGGAATACCACAAAATGGTTAACTTTCCAAATGAATCTTTAAAATCCAGAAGAGCTTAGAGCAAGGTACTTCAAGATCTAGAAGACCTGCAAACTAAAGAAACAATCAATAGGTTAAGAGGAAGCCCATAGAGTGGGAGAGTATCATAGACAGCAGTAGAACTGACAGAGAATCAGTATCCAGAATATATAAAAATTAAAAAAAAAATAAACAATAAACCAAGCAAATGAATGACTCATTAAAAATGGCCTGGGATCTGAACAAAAGACTTCTAAAAATGTTTATCACCCCTGGCAAGTACTAAAGTAGAAATCAAAACAACTTTAACATTTCGTCTTACTCTAGTCAAAATGGCAAAGATCAACAAAACAACTGACAACAGATGCAGGAGGCAATGTGGAGAAAGGAAACCCTTAGTTGGGGGTGCGAGTTGCAAATTGGTGCAACTACTATGGAAATGAGGATGGAGAATTCTCAAAAAGCTATATTATAAATCTACTGTATGGCTCAGCTATACCACCTCTTGACATGCCCAAATGAATCAAAATACATCACAGATACTTGTCTGCCATATTCATGGCTGTTCCATTTACAATAGCTAAGGAATGGTTAATGAAAATGTGGTACATGTACGAGATACTATTCAGAAAAATGAAATTTCCTGGTAACTGAGTGGAATCAGAAGAGAGAATATTGAGTTAATTAACTCAGACCACGAAAGATAAACACGCAGAAGCCTCTAGCTTCAAATCTTCAGAGTAGAGTATATACCCTGAAAATACTGCAAGAACCAAGTAGCAAAAAGACACAGTTGACAGTGTAGGGCTGTCTGGAAACAATAGAAAAGAGAATAACAGGGTAGAAATGATCTGATCAGGGAATTAGGAAAGGACAGGAAAGAAGATAAAGCCTCCAGAAGGAGAGTAGAGGGTAAAATAACAATAAGGGTATCTTTTTTTTTTCAATAAGGGTATCTTAAACATGCATAAGGACACAAACTTTTAACAATTCACCTTTAACAAACCAAAAAAATTACACATAAATCTTTCTCTCTGTTCTCTCTCTCTCTCTCTCTCTCTCTCTCTCTCTCTCTCTCTCTGTGTGTGTGTGTGTGTGTGTGTGTGTGTGTAGTTTAAGTGAACTTCTCTCATCAAGGCTGACAATGCTTCCCCTATGAGCCAAGACCACCTAAGAAAAATGCCAACACCAAGGCATGAGAAGCCCACTTTTTATTTGCTGATTAGGGTTTTGCAATAGAATCCCAAAACAGACATGCTTTTTGTTGTTGTTGTTGTTGGCTTGGCTGCCTCTCGATATAGAGGGCAAATTCTTTTTCTGTAATTTTTACTTTTTATATTAATTATATTTTATTCACTTCATGTCCTAGGTGTAGCCCCTCCTTCATTCCCTCCCAATCCCACCCTTCCTCTTTCATCTCCTCCCATACCCATCTTCAAGTGCACTGATCGGGAAGAGACTCATCCCCTTCCATCCTAGCCTATCAGGTCTCATCAGGACTGGCTGCAATGTCCTCCTCTGTGGCCTGGTAAGGCTGCTCCCCACTCAGTGGGGAGAGGTGATCCAGGAGCCGGCCACTGAGTGGATGTCAGAGACAATCCCTGTTCCCTTTACTAGGGCACCCACTTGGAGACTGAGCTGTCATGGGTTACATCTGTGCAGGTGTTCTAGGTTATATTCATGCATGGTCCTTGGTCTCAGAAAAGACTTCTGGGTCCAGATTTCTTGGTTCTGTTGCTCTCCTTGTGGAGCTCCTGTGCCCTCCAGGTCTATCTGTCTCCCCTTTCTTTCATAAGATTCCCTGCACTCTGCCCAAAGTTTAGCTATGAGCTTCAGCATTTGCTTTGATACCCTGCTGAGTAGTGTCTTTCAGAGGCCCTCTGTGGTAGGCTCCTGTCCCTCATCGGATGTCCATTCCATTTACCTTTCTGAATGAGGATTGATCATCTTACCCACGGTCCTCCTTCTTGCTTAGCTTCTTTAGGTATACAGATTTTAGTACGCTTATCCTATTTTATATATCTAATATCTACTTATAAGTGACTATAAAGCATTTGTGTCTTTCTGTTTCTGGGATACCTCACTCAGATCTTTTCTAGATACCACCATGTTCTGTGCCTACAGATTTCATGATTTCCTTTTTTTTTTTTTCTGAGTAGTATTCCTTTGTGTAAATGCACCACAAATTCTGTATTCATTCCTCAGTTGAGGGACATCTGGGTTGTTTCCAGTTTCTGGGTATTACGAATAAAGCTGCTAGAACATAGTTGAGCAAATGTCCTTATTGTGTACTTGAGCATATTTTTGGATATATTCCTAGGAGTGGTATAGCTGGATCTTGAGGAAACACTATTTCAAATTGTGAGAAACACCAGATTGATTTCCAAAGTGGTTGTACAAGTTTACATTCCCACCAGCAGTGGAGGAGGATTCCCCTTTCTCCACATCCTCCCCAGCATGTGTTGTCACTTGAGTTTTTGATCTTAGCCATTCTGATGGGTGTAAGGTGAAATGTCAGCATCATTTTGATTTGCACTTCTCTGATGACTAAAAATGTTGAACATTTCTTTAAGTGTTTTTCTACCATTTGATATTCCTCTATCGAGAATTCTCTGTTTAGCTATGTACCCCCTTTTGTAAATTGGATTACTTGATTATTCCAGACAACACCATGTATTTAAGACACAGAGATCACCCTTGAGCTGGAACTACCTGCTCACTATGGACTAGCTTTCATAGTACCAAAAAGTACCATGGAAGCTTCCAAAGGAGGAAAACAACCAACAGTCCTATCCAGCCTCTGCACCACAACAATGAGTAGCACAGCCTAAAAACCCCAAGGATGCAGTAGTGGCATACATACCTTGAATAACCAACAGCTATCTAATTGGACACTCAATCCACAGGAAATAATGTCTATTGATACAAACATAACCAAGTACATAAGACCAGTGGTGTCTTAGAGAATAAACTACAATCCCTTTATGTAATTCATAACTAAATTCTCAATATGTATCCTTATACTCACTGACAAGTATAGTCCTTATCAATGAAAATATCAGTAGGAGAGATGATTACAAAACAAAAATCACAACTAAAATATAGAGAGTTCTGGAGCACATTGTTATATGAAACATCCACAACATAATTCCTGCATCTGAGGCTCTGCTTTAATTGTGGAGTAGAAAACAGAAAGATCATAAGAACATGAGGAATAGGGAGGTTGCTTGAGACTGTGTTTTCCAGAATTTCAGAAACTAAACCTATGTAGTCTCAACAACATTATTGGCTAAACACCACACCAACAGCTCTTATGGTGGATGGGATCACCACGTGGGTACATTAGACCCAGGCCATATCAGTCAACTCATTCTCCACCAAAGAAGACTATCTGAACAATGATGACATGAATAGCCCTGCTAATATGCATGTAGGAAAACTTGAGACACTTTAGTCCAAGACAAAGACCTACAGGAAACTAAGAAATTTAGAGATCTGGGGAATTTCGAGATACGGAAGAGCATACTAATTGCTTACCCAATACCAAGTAGGCATCACTGAAGACATAACGTTATATGAACAGGGAGAACTGAACATGTTTTATTGATGTTTTTTGGAGTGTAGGAGTGTGTATGTGTGTGCGTGTGCAGGTGAGCTTATGTTTACCTGCATGTTTGTGTAGTAATTAAAGAAAGAGGTCATGAATTTTGAGGCGAGAAAGAGTAGGAGTAGTATTTGAAGAGAAGAAAGCAAAAAGGGAAGTGATGTAATTCCACCAAGAGGATATTGCAATTTCAATCATTTATGAACAAAGCATAGATGTACCAGAATTTAATAAAAAGAAATACTGCTAGATCTAAAATTAAAAAATGGATCCAACACAGAGATTCCATAGGGGCCAATTTCAATGCTCCACTCTCACCAACAGAAATATCAAGACAAAAACTAAAGAAACCATAGAGATAAATTATATTAGAAATCAAATGGATGGAATAACAATTTACAGAATGCAACATAAAACCGCAGAGGAACGTACTTCTCAAAACACAAAGAACTTTTCCAAAAATTTACCACATATCAGGATAAAAGGAAAGTCTCTTCAGTCTCTACGGCCTCTGCTACTAGGAGTGTCTGCTTGAGTACCCCTCATACCCTCCCAGGAGCCTACCCTGACTTAGGTCTCCAGCTTGTCACAGAGATATGGTGTCCTCAGTTTCTCTCTTTTCTACACACCTTCTGTCCACTCATCCTTGCTTTCCACCCTCTTAACTCTTTGCCCCCCAACTGCTACCTTGTTCCCTTTCTTCAGACACTACCTCTCTCTATTCCTAACCCCACTTCTCAGTGATCTAGGCACCCGCTCTTTGATCCTCTATGTTACTTATCTTCTTTGAATGTGTGCCTTTCAGTATGCTTATCTTGTACTATATGGCTAAATCCACTTATAAGTACAAACACCATATGTGTCTTTCTGGGTCTGGGTTATCTCAGGATGATCTTTTCTAGTTCCATCCATTTTCCAGCAAATTGCAAAATGTCTTTGTTTTTAATAGCTGAGTAGCGTTCCATTGTGTAAATATGCCGTAGTTTCTTTATCCATTCTTTAGTTGAGGAGCATCTAGGTTGTTTCCAGATTCTGGCTCTTATGAGTAAAGCTGCTATGAACATAGTAGAGAAAACATATTGTTATATGGTGCAGCGCCTTTTAGGTAAATACCCAGGAGAGGTATAGCTGGGTCTTGATGTAATGCTATTCCTGATTTTCTGAAAAAAAGTGCCAGACTGATTTTCAAAGTGTTTGCACAAGTTTACACTCCCACCAAAAATGGAGGAGGGTTCCCTTTCCTCCACACCCTCACCAGCATGTGCTGTCCCTTGAGATTTTGATCATACCATTGTGGCCGATGTGAGATGGAATCACAGAGTCATTTTGCCTTGCATTTTCCTGAAGACTAAGGATGTTGAGCATTTATTTAAGTGCTTCTCAGTCATTCAAGATTCCTCTGTTGAGAACTCTCTGTTTAGGTCTGTACCACATTTTTGATTGGGTTATTTTGTTTACTGATGTTTGATTTATTGAGGTCATTATATATTTTAGAAAATTTGTAATAAAACATGGCATTCATTAAAGAAAACTCTGGAAACTAGAAAACTGCTTCCATACTACTGGATTGGCAAGACTAAGTTGGGAAAATTATTATTCTACTAAAAGTAATTTAAGGATTTAATGTAATCTCCATCAAAATTCTAGTACTTTACAAAATCAGAAAAAGTAATGTTAAATTTTATTTGGAACAAATATACGCAAGCCCTGGACAGACAAAATAGTGATGAACAATAAAAAAGTGATGGATTCCCCTACCAGCATGATATTACAGAACTATAGTAAAAAAAAAGCTGAGTTAACAACAAAATCGATACATTAATCAATGGATAGAATTGAAGACGACTTTAACATTAGTCCTACAAACTTCTCTGTTTTGACAAAGACCAAAACTATCCAATGGTGAAGAGGCAACAGTTTAAAAAAAAAAAATGTCCCTGATCACATAGATAATTTCATGTATAAGCATATAATTTGATCTTTATTTCTCACCCTTCATAAAACTCAATTTCAAATAAAATAAAGAACTTAACATATAACCTGATGCCCTAGATCTCATAGAGGATAAAGTAATGCCTGTATGTGAAATTAAACGCCTAAGAAGGGACGTTCAAAGGAGAGCCCATAGTAGAATCATTTTTCCAAACAATCATAAATGGGATCTTATAAAAGTAAAAATGGTTTTTTACAGTGTAAAATACAATTATTGAAGAGACAAGCTTCATAATGGGAAAATATTTACAATTTGTACATTTGGCAGAGGGTTACAATATACAAAGATCTAAACAAGCAAAAGAGAAACAATAAGAGATAAAACAATTAAAGGGGTTGCTAAGTGAAGTATCCCAGAATGAGAAAGACAAACATGGTTTCTACACGCTTATATAGATCTATAAGATATGATAAACATAATGAAATCTATACACCTAAAGAAGATAAACAAGAAAGCGGGCACAGGGTAAGATTATCAATCCTCACTTAGAAAGACAAATGGGATGTGCATTGGACATAGGACAGGGGCCTACCACAGAGGGCCTCTGAAACACTCTACCTAGCAGTGTATCAAAGCAGATAGGAAGACTCATAACCAAACCTTCAGCAGGTTGGTTGAAAGAAGGGCTAGTTAGTGTGATGTGGAGAGGATAGGAGCTCCACAAGGACCAAATATATCTGGGCACAAGGGTTTTTTTCTGAGACTGACACTCCACCAAGGACCATGTATGGATATAACCTAGAACCTCTGCTCAGATGTAGCCCGTGGTAGCTCAGTAACCAATTGTTTTCCCATAGTAAGGGGAACAGGGACTATTTCTGACAGGAACTCAATGCCAGGCTCTTTGACCTCCCCACCTCCCAAGGGAGGAGCAGTCCTGCTAGGCCACAGAGGAAGACTTTGCAGCCAGTCGTGATGATACCTGATAAAACAGGGTCAGATGAAAGAGGAAGAGGTCCTCTGCAATCAATGGACTTGGAAAGGGGCAGGGAGGAGATGAGGGAGGGAGGATGGGATAGGGAGGGAATGAGGGAGCAGGATACAGCTGGGATACAGAGTTAATAAATGTAACTAATAATAAAAAAATAAATTAAATTAAATTTTAAGAAGATGAAAAACAAATGGTTGTGAAGTGAAAATTTTAAAATATTGAGCATCTTTCATCATCAAGGAAATACAAGTTAAGACTGCTTT
>REGO01000891.1:74614-93193 GCA_010120015.1 Rhombomys opimus | reverse complement strand
ATGAAAGGGGAGGAGGTCCTCCCCATCAGTGGACTTGGAATGGGGCAGGAAGGAGATGAGGGAGGGTGGGATTGGGAGGGAATAAGGAAGGGGGATACAACTGGGATACAAAGTTAATAAAATGTAACTAATAATAAAAAATAATAAATATAAGAAATGCAGTTAGTCAAATTAATAATCATTTAAAAAAAGACTAAATGTCTTACCACGTTTTCATATTTTCTTGCTGACTACAGGAACACATGGAAATACAGTGAAGCCAGAAAGGTTTCACGGCCTGTGGGAGTACACCAGTATCTCAGGAACTGGAAGGCTTACTGTGCCCCAGGAACCATGGCCTCTATCCTGAAAACCCTACGACACATTCCTCTCAAGGCAGCTAGGCCAGGACAACTCCATGGTTCAATGTAAGGTATGTTTACTCGGTGGCATCTTAATCTGCAATTAAGAAAAATAAAACTAAGATATTCACGGGTAATTGGACAGAGGTAGAAACAATCATTCTGGGTGAGGTAAACCAAATACAGAAAAAAACAAGCAGCACGTGTCACTTCTCATTTGTTCATATTAATGCTGAAACTTTAAATATGAACACTTAATTTGGAATAACCATTGAGGTCAGGAATTTACTACAGGACTGAGGCCAAGGTTTCAAGCGAACGGAGAGAGAACACATTTGTAAAAAATGTTAACGAGAGAATATTAGAACAAGAAGGGTTGAAGTGGTGCTGGGCAGGAGAGGGCAGAATATGGGAGAAAATGCCCTGCGCAATAATAACACTGGAAACATTTTAAGATTTTAGTTGGAAAACTCCTGCTAGCGAAGAGTTGAGGTATGAGGAAAAAAATGATCAAAACATGTTGTATGATATTCTAAAGAAATATTTCTTTAAAAATAATGTATATATGAACAGTTTGGAGAATGTAAAATTGGACTCAGTGGTTAAAAGTTCTTGCTGCCCTTTGAGATGACATGAATTCAGTGTCCAAAATCTACAAGGTAACACACAACTTTCTGTAATACAATTCCAGGGAATCCAATATTTTCTTCAGGCAGTAGGCATACACGTGGCATATATAGAGACAGTCATACATATGAAATAAAAAAATTAATATTTTTAAAAGAACCATTTGAGCAATACGTTGGTATTGATTTCTGATATTTTCAGTGTGATTCATGAGAAATATGACACACATCCTTTCTGTTACCAATATTGTATGTTTTCTCCTTCTAATGGTATAACACTATCATGGACACTGGACACTTGTCCTCCACACTTGAGCTCTTGCACATCAGTGAGTTTCTGAATAACTTAGAAAATAATCACTTTCTTCACATTTTACTGGTCACAACTGTCAATTACATATGTTAAAATTTTACTTTATTATTGATGTAGAGGCAATGGAGGGAGAAAGTTAAAGTCAAGAGCAAAAGTGCCATTAATGGACATACTTCATAGACCAGGATGTGCTGATTGCAAAGCACTGTACATTTTCTCCCCCACAAAAAGAGGTACATTTTTTTTCTCATTTAAATGGTTTAGAAATGAATATATACCATGTGTGTCTTTTTCCTTCTGGGTTCTCAGTCAGATGATTTTCTCTAGTTCCATCCATTTGCTTGTAAATTTCATGATTTTCTTGTTTTTAATTGCTGAGTAGTATTTCATTTTGTAAATGTACCACAGTTTCTGTAGCCATTCCCCTGTTGAGGGACATCTGGATTAGATTCTGGCTATTACAAATAAAGCTTCCATGAACATGGTTGAACAAATGTCCTTGTATACTTGAGTATATATCACATGTATGCCTAGGACTGGCATATAACCCAGGAGGAGAAAGACGCACATGGTATATACTTACTTATAACTGAATATTAGACATATAATATAGGATAAACGTACTAAAATCTATACTCTTAAGCTAAACAAGAAGGAGGACCAGAGGGAAGATGCTCAATTCTCATTCAGAAAGACAAATGGAATAGACATAGGAAGTGGGAGAAGACAGGGAACAGGAAAGCAGCCTACCTACCACAGAGAGCCTCTGAAAGGTTCCGCTGATCACGGCATGGAAGTGGATACTAGGACTTTGAGCAGAGTGCAGGAAACCTTATGGAAGAAGAGGGAGATAGAAAGACCTGGAGGGGACAGGAAAGCCACAAGGAGACCAACAGAGCCAAAAAATCTGGGCCCTGGGGGCACTGAAGAGACCCATACTCCAACCAAGGACCATGCATGGAGATAACCTAGAACCCCTGCTCAGATGTAGCCTATGGCAGCTCAGTGTCCAAGTGGGTTCCCTCGTAAGGGAAATAGGGACTGTCTCTAATGTGAAATCAGTGGCTGGCTCTTTGATCGCTTCCTGCTGGGTGGAGTTCCGTGGTAGCCTTACCAAGCCAAAGAGGAAGACTGTGCAGCCAGTCCTGATAAGACCTGATAGGCTAGGATCAGGTAGAAAGGAGGAGTACCTCGATTATCAGTGGACTGGGCAAGGAGGATAGGGGGATAAAATGGAGGGAGGGTGGGATCCAAAGGAGTTGGGGGAGGGGGGCTGCAACCAGGATACAAAGTGAATAAATTGTAATAAATAATAAAATTTAAAAATGGCTCAGAGGACTCTGAAGTCCAAAAATCTTTGGTTTTTCAAGGTGTAGACTTTTCTTCTGTCCCTAGTTGTCAGGTTGCTCTAACAAAGTCTTAAGTTTCAAGTTAAGATAAGCTCAGGCTGTGTAATTGCAATGTCTGGTAGTTTTGCAGTCCTTCCAATAGTAACATGGGGCTTAGGCTGAGGAGCTGTCTCAGCTGGTGAAGTGCTGGGCATGCAAGCATGAGAACCAGAATTCAATTGCCAGAAATGATGTTTAACACAAACAAATGACAAAGATGGCCTCATGGTATGTTCTTAATCACCTAGCACTATGGTCGTAGAGACAGGAGGGTGTGTGGCTTTCCTGGTAGGCAGCCAGGCCAAATAAGAAACACTGTATAAACAAATAACATAAATAAATCAATAAATGAATAAACAAAGTGATAGCTAGCACTTTTGCTCTAGATACACACACACACACATATAAACAGAGAAAGAGAGAGACAGAGGCAGAAATAGAAATAGAGAGAAAGAGAGACAGAATTAACACTTAGGATTTTATTTAATACAATTTAAATTTCCATTGACAAAGACAAAATTCTCCTAAATTTTTTCCATGAAAAGATTTCTGGCCTGTAGTGTGCAGTAAACTGGTAGGTAACTGAACTGAGTCAGCCATTATTTTTCTTCACAATTAGGAGGACAGTAAATAAAATATAGCTGGTTCCAAAACTTCTATAATTACTATAGCTGGAATGTGTTTTAAGAGCTCGAGGTATTGTGTAAATCACTGTTTCCTCATTTCACTTTCCATTGATGAGAATCTAAGCAATTGCAGTCCTTCAGTTTGGCATATATTACCAGACAATTTCCAGTCACCAATGGGACATATGCTGCCCTCTGACTCATTTCCATATTTCATTATAATAACTAACTTGTAGCCATCTAGATATAGATTCCCTTAAAATTAAACTTTGATTAAATCTTTGATATGCAAGTCATTCATCCAGTTCAAAATTACAAAGAGAGAGAGAAAGATATCAGGTGAGACAGGAAGGAGGGACACAACATTCTCTTGGAAGGCTTGTACTCTACTCAGTGCAATGACTTCAGCATCTTGACACAGAAACTATGGTTCTAAATGTTCTCAGTGTTTAGTAACTGCAGTATAATGAAACAATGGGGCTTTCTTTTAGCAGAAGTGGTGTGAGCAGTGTGCAGTCCGGTGCTCTGCCACTCACACAGCATTCATCACATCACACAAGGGAAAGGTATTAACACTGCTAGGATCCAGTAAGACAACAGATCACATAAACGCAGGAATGAAACCAAACAAGCAACAGAGCTGAAAACATGAAGGGAAGAGAGACCATTTTAACCTCATGTTTGGAGAAAAAGAAAACACAGGTAAAGGATAACATGAGGCAAAGAGAAATATGTACATTAGAAAAAAAAAGCATGAAACTTTAAGAACATTGTCACAACCATAATTTTTGAATAAATACCAAATTATTTTAAATCTTTGTTTTCTGAGATTTCCTGTAATTCGTCTGTAGTAATGCAATGATGTGGAGGTAATTCAGTAATGAACTAAATAGTTCACTGTAAAGGATGTTCAAGGAAGATTGTCAACCTCATATATGTAAAATTTATTAATTTAAATTAAATGATAGAACACTGAAGCAACTCCAAACAATAACCCTTTATTTTCACCACTTGGGTGATTTTTGATGACTGCTATAGAAACAACAGCAACTAAATGTGAAGAAAAGTCAAATTTATTTACTTGACAAAGTTATTTTAACTAGGGCAGTAAAATAACAACCAAGCTTGAGATCAAAATAATATTAATTATACATAATGTTTATTTTAAAAGAATGATTAATTTTAAATTCTAAAAATATAATGCATGAAGTATTTTCAACAAATGTATTATGACCATAAATATTTATGTCACAGTCAAACAGTACATTTATGGAAGAACAAGAAATGTTTACCTCGATGAAGAAATCAAATTCAACAGTATCAAGCAATGTTCTCTGAAGCCATCTTGTGTGTCTAGTATTTTGAGAATAGTACCAATAGGAAGCTATGCTGTTTGTCAGTCCCTGTGTTTGCCTCTTATCTCCAGGTAGATTTTGATTTTTAAGATAACAACATGAGCTGAAAGTTAAATATTGTGTTTGATGGTTTATCTGTCAGACATTGTTCTGTGATTATGTCATAGAGATAATATAGTTTCTGTTACAGTACAGAAACTATACTGCCTCCACCTCATTTCATAGTAGAACATGGTCAATGGCCATGTTAACCAGGAGCTCACCTGAGGTCACATCACAAAACAAGTAAGATGTGGTTGGGGAAAACTATGGCCAGGTCTGGAACCCCAAACTCTATGTTTTGTTTGTTTTTTTGTTTTTTGGGTTTTTTTTTTTCAGTTTCAAGAATATAAATAATACAAATGAATGTCAATCTCTTCTTCCCCCAAAGTCCCAAATTTGGTTTACAATAATTTTAAGTATAACAATTGTTACAAAAGTAATTCTTAATGTATAATATATAATATAGTCTCTGGATAATTTCTTAATAAAGTTAAAATTAGTATAACTGTGATAATTATTTAGCTGGACAAGAATGGATATAGCATTTATTTTGTAATTTTCAAATTGTTTTCCTTAGTGATTTCTTCGGCCATACATACTTCTAAATATATTTTATATTTATAATTGAATTACATTTCATTGTTATTGCTTCCATTTTCTTACTCCCTGATCATAAGGTACCTATCCAGCTCGTTGAGTGGAGGTTTCTATTACAATTTGTTTGTGTTTTCTTTGCTGAGCATCTGGAAATGTTAGCAATTGGATTGGTAAGTTATATTTAAATGAATGCTATCCAATCTTCAAAACCAAAGCAAAGTCCTTTGTTACCACATGACACCAAAATTTGTTAAGAGTGAAATACCTGTACCTTAAACCCTAGTGTTTATTCAGTTCATAAAAAATACTTTCTTTTTTAAATAACCATTTTATTATGTGATAACTTGAACCTTTTTCTTAAAGTCCTCATGAAGAATATGGATGCCAGGTACTCTTGGATTTCATAACCTGACATTTAAAAATTTAATTTTATGTGTGTGTGTTTATGATTATACATATATCATGTTCAAGCAAAAGCACACATAGATCAGAATAAGTTTCCGATCACCTGGAAATGGAGTTACAGAATTGTTTTGACCTGCCATGTGGGTGCTAAAAACGATTCAGGTCCTCTAAAATGAACTTATAGTTTTTAATCATTGATCCATCTCTCTAGTACCAAAGCCTGATATTTAAGTGATGTAAAATTTATATTTACTTATGTTTTTATTTATATTTTTAAAATCTAACAAATGAAAAGTTAATATACTTCTAATGGCTCCAACATGGAGTCTGTAAATATCACAGTCAGAATTGTCTTCTTTAGTTTCATTGCATATACACATAAAAAATAATAAAAAATGTAATTTATACATATTTCTTGCAAACCAAACTTTTGCTACTTTATTATAAGAAGCATGCTAAGCAATTTGCCTCCTCTCAACAATGTGTGACCGTGACTCTTCTATCTTCTGATATACCCTGAAATATGTCTTTCAAAGTCTTGCACTGTCTTCAGTGTGCAGACATAGAATCCAAGATAGTTATAGACATAAACAGCAGGAGAAGAAATAAGGAGTGAATAATCTAACCCAAACAAACTGCCATTTCAGTTATGACCCAGTACAAGTTTTTAAAATTTATATTTTAATTAATTACAATTTATTGACTTTGTATCCCAGCTGTAGCCCCCTCCTTTGTCCCCTTCCAATACCACCCTTTCTCCCTCTTCTCCTCCTATGCCCTTCCCCTAATCCACTGATAAAAGAGGTCCTCCTCCCCTTCTATCTGATCCTAATCTATCAGGTCTCATTAGGGCTGTCTGCATTGTCTTCCTCTGTGGCCTGGTAAGGCTGATCCCAGATCAGGGGGATGTGATCAAAGAGCCAGCCACTGTGTTCCATGTCAGAGACAGCTCCTGTTCCTCCTACTAGGATACCCACTTGGATACTGAGCTGCCATGGGCTACACCTCTTCAGGGGTTCTAGGGTGTCTCTATGCACAGTCATTGGTTGGAGTATCAGTCTCAGAAAAGATCCCTGGCCCCAGAATTTTTTGGTTCTGTGGCTCTCAGTTTGGAGCTCCTGTTCCCTCTAGGTCTTTCTGTTTCCTCTTTCTTTCATAATATTTCCTGCACTATGCATAAAATTTGGCTATACATCTCAGCATCTGTCCTTATACCCTGCTGGGAAGAGTATTTCAGAGGTTCTTTGTGGGAGGCTCTTGTACTGTTCCCTGTTTTCTCCTTCTTCGACATTTATCCTTTTTACCTTTTGGAATGAGGATTGATCATCTTACCCTTGCTTAGCTTCTTTAGGTGTACAGATTTCAGTAGGTTTATCCTATATTATATTTCTAATATCCATTTATAAGTTAGTATATATCATGTGTGTCTTTCTGTTTCTGGGATACCTTACTCAGGTTGATCGTTTCTATTTCCCACCATTTGCCTGCAAATTTCATGATTTCCTTGTTTTTAGTTGCTGAGTAGTATTCCATTGTGTAAATGTACCACAATTTTTGTATCCATTCCTCATTTGAGGGGCATCTGTGTTGTTTCCATATTCTGACTCTTACAAATAAAGCTGCTACAAACATGGTTGAGCAAATGTCCTTGTTGTATAATTCATCATATTTTGGACATATGCCCAGGAGTGGTATAGTTGAATCTTGAGTTAGCACTATTCCTGTTTGTCTGAGATAGCACCAGCCTGATTTCCAAGTGGTTGTACAAGTTTACATTCCCACCAGCAATTGAGAGGGTTTCCCTTTCTTCACATCCTCTCCCCATGCCTTTGCACTTGAGTTTTTGATCTTAGCCTTTCTGATGGGTGTAAGGTGTTGTTTTGATTTGCATTTTTTAAATTAGATTACTTGATTTGTTGCTGTTTAACTTCTTAAGTTCTTTGTATATTCTGGATAGTAGCCTTCTGTCAGATACAGGTTTGGTGAAGACCCATTCCCAGTCTGTAGGCTGGTGTTTTATTGTGATGACAGTCTCCTTTGCTTTGAGCTCAGTTGCAATCAAGTGTATGCTAGATTTATTTGATCTCTTAAACATTCAACAGGTATCACTGACCTTATGGATTCACTGTGGAGTGCAGTAAAATGTAAAAACAGAAAGAAATGGCTTTTACAAAATTTTAAGGGAATCATATATGAGCTTTGGTTGCCTCAAGCACTGTTGCAATTGTAGACTCCTTTCAGTGTTGTGAATGAAATAGATTTCCCAAATAGAAATGATGATGAATATATTTCAGATATGTATATTTAAAAACTTCAGGGAATTACCTTACTTGTTGTCAATTTGTGATCAGTAAAAAACAAGGAAGATGAAATTAAAAAGAACTAGGTCAGCATTTGTGCATTTATAGATATCAATAAAAGTTATTCAATTTATCTCTTTACCCATCTTCTCTGATAATGTCTCTCATGTGTGTTGAAACTGCTTGCAAATATGCTTTGACCTGTATTTCCAGTCTGATCTAATTAATCTCTCCATTTCATACAGCTGCTTTTCTCTTCATTTGTATTTCTCCATGTAAAAGCCTATGGCTTTTCAGTTGATGCATATAACCATTTGTATGTGCATATTATTCTATTTAATAAAGCCTGATGAAGTAAAAACCACCCCATCTATAATAGTTATTTGGACACAGCGATTTTTCTAGAGAAATAAATACAAAAAATGCAGTATCAAAAAGTGTGAATTTCTTGAGTCAATTGTATTCACCAATAAATAATTTACATATACTAACAGTTGAATCTCCCATCACTTTAATTATATTTTTGTAATTTTTAAAAATTTTTATTATTTATTACAATTTATTCACTTTGTATCCCAGATGTGTCCCTCTCTCTCCTCTCCTCCCAATCCCTTCCTCCCTCCCTCATTTCCTCCTAAACTCTTCCTCTAGTGCACTGGTAGGGTAGATCCTCCTCCCCTTCTATCTGACCCTAGCCTATCAGGTCTCATCAGGACTGGCTGTTTTGTCTTCCTCTGTGGCCTGGTAAGGCTGCACCACCCCATGGGGAGTTGTCAGAGAACCTGCCACTGAGTTCATGCCAGAGACAAAATATTGAATACTTCGGTTATTACATAATAAGCACAATTTTTATATAACCTGTTGTTCAGTTTATATTAAATTTTTAATTACCACTAAGTGACACTTTTTCCGTTTTTTAAAATTCTCTCTTAACAAATACATATTTAAGGCTATTAACATTCATTAGAAATAGCCAATTAATATTTTGCTTTGCTTGGGAAGGAAGCATCTTCAGTGAATTTAAGGAAATTTAAAGTAAGGGAAACAAGAGACAAAGTTTTCAAGTTCTGGAAAGCACTGAGAAAGAGTAACTACTATGTCATTATTCTATTAGTAGGTAGCACCAATTACTCATCATAATTATTTAGATAGTCTCACTGTGTAACCATAGCTCGTTTGGAACTCACTATAGAGACCAAAATATATATGGCCTCAAAATCATAGAGACCTGTTTGCCTCTGCCTCCCAGAAGTTTGGAATAAAGTTCCAACATGTCTGTCTATGCACCGTAGTTTTAAATTAATATCTTGATATGGAGTTCTTATTATTCTGCTATATGTTTGTAGGATTAAATGGACTCCTAATGACTTAACATTATCCTCATCTATCCATAGATTAGTGTACCTGCCAATTGTCATTAGGAAGCTGATTTTTTTCTTTCACTAGATGGCAATTAATGCAATTAGTCAAGGGGTCAGAGAACAAGAGATGGTCGAAAGCTGAGGTTCACATCTGTCTTACACCACCTATACACAAGACTTAGGGATCCTTGAAGATGAAGAACACAGAGCGTGTATGAGTCAGACATGGTGTATGACAACAAGAAAACTGTGGCTTCTGGACATAGCAGGACATCTGGACATATGAATTTACAGCATTTGAGAAATCAAGCACAAAACCTTCATTAGCGCAAGCCAGGCAAATCCTGGAGTGGAAAGAGAAGATGGGCTTTAAGTCCCACTACTACAGCAGGCATTTGAACTAGTACTGTTGATTTAATCAGTGAAAGGAAAGACTGACAATTTATAAATTGCTCCAGATATTCTTACCCATGGAAATAATAATTAGCTAACAGCAAAAGAAATAAACAAATTATATTTATATACAGACTTTATATATTATATATCATATGTCATATGTCGTATGTTATATGTTATATATTATATGCTATATGTCATATATTATATACTATATTATATATTATATTTTATATTATATGTTATATTATATGTTATATATTATAAATTTTATTACATATTACATATTACATTTATAATATTATATAGTATATATTATATCCATAATATTTTAAATGTAAGTCTCTCCTCATAAACACATTTATATATATATATTACATATATCTATTTTTATATATAATGTGTTTATATTTAATATATAAAATATATTATAAATATATATATTACATATATAAACACATAATATATATATATATAATGTGTTTATCAGGAGAGACTTACATTTAAAATATTATGGTATATTGAAATATAATTTAAAAATAAGTAAATGAATTTGATATCTTTTTTATATACCAGGATATATTAAATCAGTTGTTAGATATTTCTGTGTTGGTATATGGTATTCTTAAACACTGTGTTTCTTACACTGAAGTCAACATGGGTTTTTGAAAACTTCTCTGAAGCATTGTTTTGCTGAATTAAGTTGGGTTGCTTCATATATATGGGTCAATTTTTATTCCTTTTAATAATTTATAATTTATGTAAAGCTCATTTAGACATTTTCACACATATATGAAATCTACTTTATTCAGTTAGTTTTGTTAATATCCTCAGTTAATTTTCTCTGAATGTATTATATTAAAAACAAACTTTCATATGAAGTCTGATAAATATGAATCAAAAGTAGTGTTTATTTATATACATTAAATCTATATGACTGTAACTGTGCAATATAATCTTGGGTCATAAACGCAAAACTATTCTTTTTATTGCATATATAGCATTACAAATTTTAAAAGCTGATATTTATGTCATAACTTTAATAAGAAATTTTATATCCCAAATTTTATTAATATAATATACAGTTTTCCTCAATTTAATGTTTCAACTCTGCTCTCAAAATTTTTCAAGTTTTCAAGATATTTTCCAAAGAATGTGAATCAATCACCCAGGAAACATGTTTTATTAAATATAGATTGCTTTAGGTTGTACATGCATCTTGTGATGACTTATGTTTTCCTTTTTCAAGGATCCAATACTATTTTGTTTTCATACGTTTATTCATGCTACTTCTCTCCAGTCCTGGTATTACTGATCATTAGCTGTTTAAATCTGACAGAAAGCTAAGCTTGTTAAGTTTTAATTCAACATATATTTAAAGAAAGTATTTTCTTTTTTATTTTTATTTATTACAGTTTATTCACTTTTTTCCTCCCCCCTGTAGTTACCTCCCTCCTCCCCTTCCAAGCCACCTTCTCTCCCTCTTCCCCATCTGTGTCCCTTCCCCAGTGCACTGATAAGGGAGTTCCTCCTCCCATTCCCTCTGATCCTAGTCTATCAGGTCTCATCAGGAGTGGCTGCATTGTCTTCTTCTGTGGCCTGTTAAGGCTGCTCCCCACTCAGGGGGAGGTGATCAAAGAGCAGGCCAATCAGTTCCTGTCAGAGACAGTCCCTGTCCTCATTACTATGGAGGCCACTGGGACACTGAACTGCCACGGGCTGCATCTATGCAGGGGTTCCAGGCCATCTGCATGAGTGGTCATTGGCTGGAGTATCAGTCTCAGAAAAGACCCCTGTGCCCAGGCTTTTTGGATCTGTTGCTCTCCTTGTGGAGCTCCTGTCCTCTTCAGGTCTTACTATCTCCCACTTCTTTCATAAGATTCCCTTTACTCTGCCCAAAGATGGTTTATGAATCCCAGTATCTGCCTTGATATTCTTCAGGGTAGAGCCTTTCAGAGGCCCTCTGTGGTACACTGCTGTCCTGTTCCCTGTTTTCTCCCTCCTCTGATGTCCCTCCTCTTTGCCTTTCTAAAGTGGGGATTGAGCATCTTAGCCAGAATCCTCCTTCTTGATTAGCTTCCTTAGGTGTACACATTTCAGTATGTTTATCCTATATTATATTCCTAATATCCACTAATGAATGAGTACATACCCTGTGTGTCTTTCTGCTTCTGGGATACCTCACTCAACCTGATCTTTTCTAGATCCCACCATTTGCCTTCATCAACCCTATATCTGACAGAGGGCTGCTATCCAGTATATATAAAGAACTCAAAAAGTTAAACAGCAACAAATCAAGTCATCCAATTAAAAAATGGGTTACAGTGCTAAACAGAGAATTCTTAGTAAAAGAATATCAAATGGCAGAGAAACACTTAAAGAAATGCTCAATGTCCTTAGTCATCAGAGAGATGTAATGCAAAACGACCCTGAGATTTCACCTTACACCCATAGGAATGGCTAAGATCAAAAACTCAAGTGAAAACACATGCTGGAGAGGTTGTGGAGAAAGAGGAACCCTCCTCCACTGGTGGGAATATAAACTTGTAAGACCACTTTGGAAATCAGTCTGGCACTTTTTCAGACGATTAAGAATAGCGATTCCTCAGGATTCAGCTATACCACTCCTAGGCATATATCCAAAAAGAGGCTCAAGTATACAACAAGGACATCTGCTCAACTGTTTGTAGCAGCTTTATTTGTAATAGTCAGAAGCTGGAAACAGCCCAGATGCCTCTCAGTTGAGGAATGGACACAGAAATGGTGGTATATCTACACAATGGAATATTACTCAGCAATAAAAAACAAGGAAATCATGAAATTTGCAGGAAATGGTGGGAATTGGAAAAAGTATTTTCAAAAGGAAGCATATTTTCAGTAAATTTCTAGGTTCTACAGTTAATGACAAAAATGGTATTCCTCTTTTAATATTTAAAGGCCTGAAACTAAGGAATCGGGGCCTTTATCAGTTATGAGTTCAAAGTCAACTATACAACGTAAGGCCCTGTTGAAAATGAAGACAAAATGGCAGAGCAGTAAATTTAAACTCATTTTGTAGTTTTTGTTTGTTTATTTTTTGTTTGTTTTTTTGTTTGTTTGTTTTTATCTGCACACAGGAAACTGAGAGAGGAAACAAGAAATAGAACAGGGCTATAAAACTTCAAAACCTGGTACCAATGACATGCTTTCTCCAACAAGACTCTACCTTGTATATGTTCTAAAACCTCCCAAAAAACCATCACCAATTAGAGTCAACATGTTGAAATGCATAAGCCTATAGACTATATTTCTTATTAAATACAATACATTACATTACCTTATCATATAGCTATGATATTTGATACAGAAAAAAAATATTTCTTCTTCTAGTAGAGGCATTTACTCTACACACTACAAAAAATATGAAATAATTGTTCAATCTTTTCCCATTGACTCCAAATTTAACAATGATATTATGAAGTGACTTAGATGGCATTTCTGCATATGATATGCACACAAATTACACTATGAGGATAGATTCCTATCATTTTCTCAGGAAGGAAACACTGTCTTCTTTAGCTTCCTTGGGCAAGAAACCTATCTTCTATCTTGTAGGACAGACTATTGACTACAAGCCTTAAATATCTTCTACATAAATAATATTGACCCGGGGTATATTCCTAGCATGAACACTAATGCACATAAAATAAAATTAAATAAATTATATAAAAAAGAAGACATGTTTAAGTTTCTTTTTATTTATTATTTATTTCAATTTATTCACTTTGTATTCCAGCTGTCACCCCCTCCTTTACCTCTTCCCAATCTCACTCTCCCTCCATCTTTTAGCCTTATGCCAAGTTTCCAAGATACATGAACATAGCTTTATCACATATTTATCATACTGATATGTATAAGTACATAAATATTATTCAAACTTTGACTAAGATCAGGTATAAGTGCATGTATTTATTATCCTTCCATAATAATGTCTCTAAACTGACACTTCATTTTGCCTAGCTATTTAAATAAAATGGCTTCATAATAAGCCAACCTGCATATCTAAAATAAAAAAAATAAATAAAACATGCTTCAGACTCAAAACGACAAACTTTTCCTCAAGATTTCTATGTAAGTTCTTTTTCCTTCTCTCTCTCTCTCTCTCTCTGTCTCTCTCTCTCTCTCTCTCTCTCTCTTTTCATATAGGAGTCCTTCATTTAAAAATTATTTTTTTAATTTTTTAGTACCTACAATTTGTTCATTTTCTATCCCAGCTGTAGCCCCCTCCCTTGTTCCCTTCCAAACCCCCCTCCCTCCCTCTTCTGTTTCCATGCCCCTTCCCCAATCCGCTGATAGGGGAGGTCCTCCTCCTCCTCCCTCTGCCTGTAGCCAATCTGGTCTCAACAAAACTAGTTGCACTGTAATCCTCCCTCACCTGGTTAGGCTGCTTCTCTCCTCAGAAGGGAGGTGATCAAAGAGCCAGCCACTGAGTTTATGTCAGAGACAGCCCCTATTCTCCTTACTAGGGCACCCACCTGGACACTGACCTGCCATGGACTACATCTGTGCAGAGATTCTAGGTTATCTCCATGCATGATCCAGGGTTGCAGTATCAGTCTCAGACAAGACCCCTGATCCCAGATTTCTTGATTCTTTTGCTCTCCTGTAGAGCACCTGTCCTCTCCAGGTCTTTCATATCTCCTTTCTTTCATAAGATTCCTTGCACTCTGCCCAAAGTTTGGTTATGAGTGTCAGCATCTACTTTTATATCCTGCTGGGTAGTCTTTCAGAGGTCCTCTGTGGGAGGCTCCTGTCCTGTTCCCTGTTTTCTCCATCTTCTGACGTCTACCCATTTGTCCTTCTGAGTAAGGATTAATCATCTTAGCCAGGGTCCTCCTTCCTGCTTAGCTTCTTTAGGTATACACATTTTAGTATGTTTATCCTATATTATATTTCTAATAGCCACTTATAAGTGACTATAAATCATGTGTGTCTTTCTGCATTTGGGATAACTCACTTGAGATGATCTTTTCTAGTTGCCATCATTTGCCTGCAAATTTCATGATTTCCTTGTTTTATTATTCCATCTGTAAAGCAAACGACACTGTTATCAGAAAAAAAAAATGACAGCCAACAGACTAGGAAAGAATCCTAATATCCATACAATATGAAAAACTCAAGAAGTTAAACAGCAACAAATCAAGTAATGCAATTAAAAAATGGGGTACAGAGCTAAACATAGAATTCTCAATAGAGGAATATCAAATGGCAGAGAAACACTCAAAAATATGCTCAATGTCCTTAGTCTTCTGGGAAAAGAAAATCAAAATGACCCTGCGATTTCACTTTACACCTATCAGAATGACTGAGATCAAAAACTCAAGTGACAACACATTCCTCCACTGCTGGTGGGAATGTAAACTTGTACAACCACTTTGGAACTCAATCTAGTGTTTTCTCAGACAATTAAGAATAGTGCTACCTCAAGATTCAGTTATGCCACTCCTAGGCGTATATCCAAAATATGCTCAATTAGACAACAAGGACACTTGCTCATCCATGTTCATAGCAGATTTATTCATAATAGCCATAGTATGGAAACAACCCAGATGTCCTTCAACTGAGGAATAAGTATATAAATTGTGGTACGTTTACACGAGTTCTTTTTTCTTAATAATGAATGTTATGTCTTTATGGATCTAAAGGTTGGATTTACATCAATTTTAAGTTTATGTAAGGAGAAATGATATCACACTGCTTTAAAAAGACTAGTCAATCTTCTCATAAAATTCCACAGGAGAACTGGTGCCAAAGGACACTTTGGCTTAAGAAATATGTTCTCTTGGTCAAGGTAAGGACCCAAAATTAGGCTGGGAGACAAACATGCTAACTGCATTCCTCCAATGTCATAAAACATTTCAATGCTGACTAAGTTAAGGTGTCATACTGCTCTGGAAGCGGGCTTATTCTTTTGAATGTGATACAATTTTATGAATGACAGATGTCAGTCACACCTGATGCACAAAAGAAACAGGTGCCTTACTGGTGGCAAAATAAATACCAGCCTCATTAAGTCATAAAGAATAAAAAATTACAATTCATATTTTTAAAAAGCAGAACTGTCTAGCCCATATTTAAAGGGAGCAAGCCAAAAATAGCCACAACTGATGTTAAAACCCAAGTACAAGATGCCTAGGGTATGCTTAAACTCTGGGGCTATGCATGTTTATTGTCACTGTTAGTTGTTTATAAGTTATTAATGGTCTTATTCAGAGAAAAAATCAGGTTATACGCAGGGATTTCTCTCTTTTTCTTTTCTCTTTCTTTCTTAGATGAGAAAAGGAATTGAAAAAAGAAAGGGAAATATAGGGCTATATTATAGGAATAATAAGACAAAGAGTAGATTATTGAATCTACTCAATTTAAGGCTTTATTTGTTATTTTCAAATAAGGTTCTTTTTAACTCATTGGTATAGGATTTTGTACATTGATGCAAAAGTAAGTCTATCTTTGATACACTGATATAAATTTTAGTAGATTGACATAAATTCAAGGTTACTTCCAATGCTTTTAAACTGGTATTACAACCTGTTTGGGGTATTAGGTAATGGAAGCTAACTGTTAGTTAACCAACTCATAGTCCGGTCACACACTAGTCTAATTTATCACAAAAAAATATACATCATAGTTTTAACAGATAGATATGATTCTATAGTTAGGTACATTATATAAAGATAGATAAGTCTTGAAAAACCTCAGAGACCTACAGAATATGGCATTTAAAAATGTTTATTTTATTTTATTTTAAAGATTCTTTGACAATAAGACAGGTCATCTCCTGGCAGCACCCAGCCTACCTCAAAAAAGATGTTGAGCATCGAAGAACCTCCATATGGAGATGGCTTCAAAGGTGGCAAACCAGCCACCTAGGCAAAAAGAAAATACCCTCATTTCATGAAGGACAGAATTCTGCCTAAAATGGGCAAGCTTACATGAGGACAAGTCAACTGCCAAACTCTGCCAAGACAGGGTACCCAAGTCTTAAATACTTCTTGCTTTATGTATAAGTCTGTTAAATATATTGGGCCAGAATGCTAAAGTTGATGTTCCAACTTTATAGAGAGTTTTGGGTGGCTGTTCAATCAGCAAATTGTTTCTGTCAATTTTCTATTTTTGAAAGCTGCTAACATGTGCTTCCTATTAATCAAGTAATTAATTTTACTAGATGGGGTTGAAGACCAGATAATCATAGTATTACAATTAGCTCTGTTACTTAGGAATTCAAAAGATGTGTTAGGTTTAGATAGATGTTCTTAGGTTGATAGGTACAAGCTATAAAAGCAGCTTATTTACTCAACGTTAGACTCTCGTAGATAAATATTCTCTTCAAGAGTGACAAATATATTAAGGATCATCTCAAAAGCTTATAGTAACCTTGTTCATATTTTGGTTTTATATATTTATATTTTGATATGATCCTTAATATTGTAATTTCAGCTGTTTACACTTTTGCCAAATACTAATTGAAACTCATGGATGAAATAAAAACTCCAAAACACTTTTGAAGTCCCCAAATTAGCAGCCAGAAAAGACATTTTTCCTTTAGAATAAACTCACAGTTTAGCTACTAGGAACCAATGACATTGTTCATGTATGACACAGCAAATTTAAAACACCATTCAGCATTTATTTCTGAAATTTCATAAAATAAATATTTTATGGAAGATTAATAAGCATCTAGATTTTAGACAAGTATTACATTTACGGATTTGTGTTGAGGAATACATAAGAAGTTATTGCTTTAATATTCTTCTGTATATTAGTTATCTGGTTTCTTGTTTGTACAGCATAACAGATGGAATAATGGAAACAGAAAATATTTAAATGTAAGATACCAATCACTGTATGAGATCAGCTGCTTTTTGTCAAAACACCATCAACTATAAACTTCTTATTTTTATCACACTGTGATCAAGTAGTGAGATTGTTTTTCCGTGGATAAAGTGTTAAATTGACTTGTTCCAATGTTATCAGCCTATAATGAAAAATGTCTCATAGTCAAAATCTCTGTCAGTATGTTGCAAATAGGCTTCATAAGACTGTGGGGCTCTGGTGCAGGTGACAAGCATTGCTTTTTCTTGTAAGTTTTCATTCATCTTGGAAACGCAGAACTCTCCTTTGCCTTACAAAAGTAAAATGAGATTGCTTTAATTAATTATAAATATTACAAAAGGTAAATATTTTACAAATATTTTCTCTTGTGTTTATATTTATTGGAAGGTTTAAGATATTTTCATGTTTGAGTTTCTGCTTTTACACAGCATTATGTGTAGAAAATACACAGTACCATTTTGTATCATGAGCCAAGGTGTTAAAACACACCATTGGTATTATTTCTCTTGCACTGTTTTTTCTACAATGCCCAATGTTTGCATAAGGTCAAAATTTTAAAAACACATTTTATTCTTCGCTGGTTTATAAATTCTAGTGACTAAAATTAAAACATATGACCTGCTTTTCAAGGTGCTATTCCTAGTCATGAGAAAACATATGTTAATAAATGTGAACTACTCCAACCAAGGTGAAAAGAGCATGCAAAATATTTTTTTAATTTTATTTTATTTTTATCAGTTACATTTTATTAATTCTGTATCCCAGGCGTGCCCCGAACCCTCATTCCCTCCCAGTCACTCCCTCCCTCCCTCATCACCACTGTGCCCCTTTCCAAGTCCACTGATGGGGGGGACCTCCCCCCATTCATCTGATCCTGTTTTATCAGGTATCTTCATTGAGTTCCTGTTAGAAATAGTCCTTGTTCCCCTCACTTTGGGAAACCAATTGGTTACTGAG
>REGO01000891.1:10499-67660 GCA_010120015.1 Rhombomys opimus | reverse complement strand
TGTTGTTTCCCTAATTTCTTTCTCAACCCTTTTGTCTTTTGTATACAGGAGGGCTACTGATTTTTTTGAGTTAATTTTGTAGCTGGCCACTTTGCTGAAGGTGTTTATCAGCTGTAGGAGTTCCCTTGTAGAGTTTTTGGGGTCACTCACATATACTATCATATCATCTGCAAATAGTGATAATTTTGTGGTTTTTTTAATCAAAATTTTTTAATCAACTAGGTCAAAGGCACAAAAAAATCTTTTGAAGATAATTAGTATCATATAGATAACATACAACAGTTTTTTACATGTTAGCCAACACTTGATCAAAGTAGATTGTTCTGTGGGGTTTATGTGTGTTTGTGTGCATGCAAGCATGTGGGGGGGGATGGTTTGGTTTTTGGGTTTTCATTCTTCATTCTTGTACAGTTATATTGGTGCTTCTTTATAGCATGCATGTCTCCAAGTCCTAACTGAGTTGAAAATTTCTTAGAATACTAGCAGCCAGTATGTATGCTCTTCAATGTGCTTAGCATTGCTTTTTCTCTCCATTATTCTGTCTCAGTGCACTGAGTTCCTTAAATACTCTGAAAACATTAAATATATAAAAATTAGGTTGTCCCCTTTTTCTTGCTTTTCACTTTTAAATGTTGTTTTCTAGTGAAAGAAAAATTTAACCTTACATTATTAATTAAAGTATTCTTTGTTGGTAGAGCTTCAATATTGTACCTGTGTATCTTTGCTAAAACTGGTAATCTTGCAGGGGAATTCATTCTGACATTAGGTCACTGACCCCAAGCAGATGTTTATTTCATATACCTGTTTGTCTCATTGATTTTCTAAACTATTGCTTTTGAGAAATTAATTTTACTAGACTGTTGCTGAAACTTTGAATTTGCAAACTGGTCTACTGTTGGACTCATTGGACTTGCCAAATTAGAATTACTAGACCACATATTCAGTAATAGTTAGAGCATGTCTGTATAAGTGTGGGATCTCTTTTATATTTACTTATCAGTATGTGGTCTCTTATTTTCATTTGTGACGGCTAATGATAAAAGACCTTGAGTCTTACAAGGATTACCTAAAAACAAGATAGTTAATATTATAGGATAAAATAAATCTTCCCCCCAATCAAAATAGTTAACATATCTTATTGTAAAAAGTTTGACCATATATAATATTCAATTCAAACTGTAGATTGGGAAACCAATTACATACAGCTAATTCAAATATTAACTCCACAACCTACTAAGTTTTGTCACAAGTGAGATGATGACTTTTTGCCAAGGCCTGTGTCATAGTTTAGTTTGTGATATAAATTAATCAACATCAGAAGTATATAATTTAATCTTTACCTAACAGATGGCTATGGTTTTGGCTGTTAACTTATACCAACTACACATGAAGCTTAATGAGTTCAGCAACTTCTAATCTTCTTGTACTTTCTACGTGTATTTTGTAACTTATGTATGTAGAATCATTATATGGCTTAAAACTAATACAAAAATATTGCAACATTTATTTTGTTAGACTTGTTAGCATAGTAAAATATCAGAACACCACATCATCATGTCAAGAGAAGAAAAGGAAATATTTTAAGCAATTTTTGGAATGACACTAAGGAGAAAAACTATCAAACATCCAATGATAAAAAAGCCTGTTGATTAGGTATAATTGCCTAGATTTTAGATATATTTTATATAACTAAGTGAAAAAAGAATTATGAGTGAAATATTCATGAATTAAGAACTTTAGTAAAAGTTATTATTTATGCATGCAGTGAAATAAAATATTAAAATCAACAAATGTGTTATTTCTTGTTCTTTCTGACGCTTACAAATTCATAATGAAATCTTGATTCATGTACATTAATAATCACATGAAATATCAACCAAAGATCAATCAAACTGCCCTCTATTTCTTCTCTGCTTCTCTTTCCCCATGTCTTTTTCACCAGTGGGAGGAACCAGGTGACGGGTTGTACAGCTGTAACCCCAGCTGTGGAAGCAGGAGGTCAGAGGTCCAAGTTTTTCTTGGCTACATGGTGAGTTCAAAGTAACATTGCATCTAAGACTCTATCTCCAAAATAATAAATAAAGATTAAAACAAAAGAAACAGAACACTCTAAACTATCTACCTCAGTTATTTGTGTAA
Source organism: Rhombomys opimus (assembly GCA_010120015.1). Taxonomy (NCBI): domain Eukaryota; kingdom Metazoa; phylum Chordata; class Mammalia; order Rodentia; family Muridae; genus Rhombomys; species Rhombomys opimus. Next base: position 65,521 of record REGO01000891.1, on the reverse strand, counting down.
TTGAACATGTGTACATTGTGTCAATGTGTACCTCTGCAGCTATTTACAGTTATAGGCTAAATATAGATTTGAGCACAGTCCAAGCATATGGCTGCACAGGTCCTCAATTTGAAACATAATTAAAGAGTATCTTCTGATCTGAATAAACACAAAGATGCTTTGTGGATGGAAATAAGTTGGATACATATATGCACATTGGATTTGGCTGTCAATTAACCATTTCAGTTTGTTTGAACGTAACCATTCAAACAAATTTCTGTGGATAAAAAGTTCTGTAATGCAGGGTTTAGTTTTGGTATGTAACTGGGAAAGAAGAAACTGTATAATTGCAGTCAGTGTAATACTTTAGAGGTACCCGCTCCCTGGGACTTATATAAAATTAAAGACTAGTATATTTTAAATGGAAAGAAAGCCTTGTGATAAGGTACTATTAACTCAGCATCATTTTAATTCCCAAGTTAATGTGCTGACTTCTCAGCACTGACAGGCCTCCATAGGGAAAAATTCACCTTGTGTTCATCAGCTTCTATTGCATAAAAGGCCAAGAGGATTATGACAAGCAGGGTTGGAACTCGAGAATTTTAAAATTGACACCCCTTTTCCTATTGTTTTTACTTATTTTTCAAACTTTCTACAGCCTCCTCAGAACATAAACACTCAGAAAACAAACTCTAGCAAGGCCTGCTTTGGTTGTTTTGCATTAGTTACCTAGAGGAAATGAAATTCACAGATGACTAACTTAGTAAATAAGAGAAAGTGCTGCTGTTAGGAAGAAAAAAATAAACTTTTTAAATCTCTGAATAGTTTTTACAGCCTGCCATGAACACATTTCATCATTTATGGAAAGGAATTACAGTACATACCAAATGTTATCAGACTATCATCAAATACAGCCTTGTTGTGAGTTCTGGAACTTCTGGAACCGTGTTAGATCAATTGCTTTTGCAAAGTGTACTCTGAAAACAGAGAGGACATGAAGCCCTTTAGCATATAGATATGTTATACTTTATATAATAACTTTTTTCTATTTACTATCTAATTGGAGATAAATTCAGAGGAGCAAAAGTGAATCTTATCCTCCAACTCATTTTTGTAGTTAGAGGGCCAGAGACTTGTTTTTCAATAGCTCACTGAATGTTATGTTTGGTTTATTTTGCTATCTTTGTTTTAGAAAGTAGAAGCCCAATTTGTCCTGCTCAGGATGCCATTGTGACATTTGGAATCTTTTGACTCTATCGGGATCATTTAATTATTGTATGTCATGTCCCTGCCAGGACTAATAAAGGTCACTTACCAAAAATCCAATTAAAATTTAAACTTTATGTTAATAATCTGTTACAAAGAAATTTCAACATTTTCAAAGTTACTTTTGTCAAGTCAGGTAGGAGAACATCCAGATAATTAACAAGGAGGAAATACAACTTCAATTAATGAGATTTTCTTTCCCTTTTGGCTCCCCTTACTCTCCCCCATGACACCTCTCTTAATTATGCCCCCATTGTGAACCAACAGAGGCAATGAATTAGAACCAAGAAGGAACTTTTCTAAAGCTCTCAAACAATGTGAACAGTTCCTTGTGGAATTTGAATGTGATTCACGGCAGTAACACTATCTTCATTGACGGTTAAAGAAAGGAGCGATTCTATGAGTGAATAAAAGGAAGCACCTCATTTAACTACCTGAAACTCCGGAAAAGAATAGAGCACTACTTTAAGATTTTTTTTTTTTTCCTGAAAAGTCAGTGTAGATGTTTCTTTAGGAAAGTGTATAATCATGGCATCTGTGGTGGTTTGAATAAGAATGACCTCCATGGATTCATATTTAAACCCTTGGCCTATAGGGAGTGACACTCTTAGGAAGTGTGGCCTTATTGGAGAAGTGTATCAATATGGAGGTGGGCTTTGAGGTCTCATATGCTCAAGATAGACCCAGTCTCTCCCTTTCTCCCTGCTGCATGCAGAGCAAGATGTCAACCTCTCAGCTCCTCCATCACCATGCCTGCCTGCATGCTGTCGTGCTTCCCACCATGATGATAAATGAAAACGTCTGAAACTGTAAGCCAGCCCTAATTAAGTGTTTTCTTTTGTAAGAGTCGCTGTGGTCATGTTGTCTATTCAGAACAGTAAAACCCTGTCTAAACTAGCATAGCTAAGGAAAATGTGAAATAAGTAAGGTTAGCTGAATGAGAATGACACAGAGTGTCACACACACTGATGATTGAAAATGAATATTTTGGGCATTGTCAGCTTTCATAGAGTAAATGAAGAACTTTCTTCTCTCTTTTTGTCAAGACTATGGTATAGTTCCCACAGTTCTGAATAAATATTTCTGTCTCATTATTTCTTCTCACATAAAGTAACAAGTTATATATGTGTATATATATATATATATATATATATATATACTTTTTTTTTATTTGTCTTACATTACCTAGATATCACCTTGGCTGCTGATTGCAGGTCATTGATCTCTCAAACATAGTCTTCCAAAATTATTCTCTCAAGAAAGATTCTGCATTGCCAAATTAAATGTTTCAATGTGGTAACAATTTTATGGCTTTTGATATATATATATATATACATATATATCAAAAATTATATATTATATATATAATTTTCTTTTTTCCCCCACAGTTTATTCATTATACATCCAGATTGAAGCCTCTCCCTCAATGCCCCTAGTTTCATCCTCTCTTCATCTTCCCCTCATTCCCTTCCCTATTCTAATGAAAGGGGTAGTTCTTCACTATTGTCACCTGCCCATAGCTTGTTAAGTCTCATCAGGACTGCTTGGATTCTCTTCCTCTATGGCCTGGCAAGGCTGCATCAGCCTGGGTGAGTGATCAGAGAGCAGTCAATAACAGACTGAGTTCATGACAGAGGCATCCCCTGCTACCCTCACTCAGAGATCCACATGGATATTGAGCTGCCAGTAGGCCACATCTGAGCAGGTATCTAGGTCATCTACATGCATGGTCCTCCGGTGCATCAGTCTCTGCAGGACCCAGTGGGCTAAGATCTTTCTGTTTTGTTGGTCTCCTTGTGGGGCTCCTGTCCCCTCCATGTCTCTCTATTACTACCCCTCTCTTCCTCCATAAGACTCCCTGGACTCTGATCAAAGTTTGGCCCTGAGTCTCAGCATCTGCTTCGATCCCATGTTGGGTGAATCCTTTCAGAGGACCCTCTCTAATAGGCTCCTATCCCGTTTCCTCTCTTTCACAGCTTCTGGTGTCTATCCTGTTTGCCATTCAGAATGAGATTTAAGCATCCTCCCTAGGTCTTCCTTAGTGTTTAGCTTTTTTAGGTCTGAGGAATATAGAATGGCAATGAAACACTTAAAGAAATGCTCAACATCCTTAGTCAACAGGGGAATGTAAATCAAAACAACTCTGAGATTCCATTTTACACCAATCAGAATGGCTAAGATCAAAAACTCATGTGACAAACACATTCTGGAGAGAATGTGGAGAAAGGGGAACCCCTGTACATTACTGGTGGGCGTCCAAACTTGAACAATGACTTTGGAAATCAGTTCTGGCATTTTCTCAGAAAATTGAGACTAGCACTACCTCGAGATCCAGCTATACTACTCCTGGGCATATACCCAAAAGATACCCCACCATTCAATTAGGACATTTGCTCAACTATGTTCATTACAGCTCTGTTTGTAATAGCCAGAACCTGAAAATAACCTAGATGTCCCTCAGTGGAGGAATGGGTATAGAAAAGGACACATGTGCACAATGGAATACTACTTAGCTATTAAAAACAAGAAAATAATGAAATTTGCAGACAAATGGATGGAGCTAGAAGAGGTCATGCAATTAGAAGAGTGGGGTAACACAGAAACAGAAAGACAGGTATGGTATACATTCACTAATAAGCAGATATTAGCCACATAATATAGATCAGCCATCTATAGATCTAAAGAGGCTTTTGATATTAATTGAACAAAAACTTACTTTTTAAACACACCATTCGAAACATTAGATAGGCAGGTTACATCAATAATCTTTTCTATTCTATAGATCTCAGATGCTATGTAAAATATTCTTTTTTGTTTGCTTCTTTGTTTTTTTTTTTTCAAGATAGTGTTTTTCTGTGTAGCTTTGGCTGTCCTGGACTCACGTTGTAGACCAGGCTGGCCTCTAACTCACAGAAACCTCCTGTGACTGCCTTCTGCCCCAAGTGCTCAAATTAAAGGTGTGTTCCACCACACCTGGCTCTGATGATATTCTTAATATTTTGGTCTATTAAATTAATATATTCTAAAAGGTTTTACCTATTAGTCATAAGAATGTTAGGTCAGACACAGAGTTAGGCAAGAAATAAAGATTAAAAGGGTTGAAAATAGCACAAGATTAATTCTAATTAATCCTCAGGATTTCCAACATCTGCATCCTCTTCTGAAGGGCAGGATTCCCTGAGCTCTGAGGGGAGGGTTTGATGGAGATCTCCAACCTGTAGTCTCTTTTCCAATACTGTCTAGTTGTGGGTCTCTGCCTCTGTTCTCATCTGTTCTTTGAGGATGTAGTGGAAAGTTTTGGTGTCTTTAAAAGCTCAGTTATGTAATGTAAACATGTTTTTGTTTTAATCCCAGGTGTGGGATATGGGGCTGATTCAGATTGTCCACAGCAGCAGACTATTTGCCTCTTGCAGGCTCTGAGAAGGGTTCTCTGCCAGCTGCAAATATTTTAATTCTGTAGACTCTAGAGAGGGAATAAATACCAGAGCCCAGACAGCAAGAGGGGCTCTGAAAGAAGGCTGCTTCTGCTGCTGTGTTCCTCCTGCTGCTTCTGGTTGCTGTTTATTCAGGGTGACCAGAAGAAGCTGGAGATATCCTGAAATAAAGATTGGCCTTTTTCCAAAGAACTCAGCAACTCTATCCATCAGGAAGCAGCTAAAGGAAACTATACCCCTTTTCCTTCTAACCCTTTTTCTCTCCTACAGAGGGCTAGGGGTTTGGAAGAGAGGTAGAAGTTTTGGAACACAAATAAAGTAAATAAAAAAGTATAAAAACAGGAGGAAGCCTTTCTGGTGATGACTGGATAAGGCACTGATTTAGAGGTATAACAGAATATCATTAGGATTGTTGTATTGATTTTTTTTTTTATACCAGTCATGCTTTCTTTTACAAGCAGTGTTTGGTATGAGTTCCTCCTTTAAGAGTGAGCCTAAGTCAAATCAGGCATTGGTTTGCTGCTCCCACAAGTTCTGTGCCACCATTCCCCTAGCATATTTTGCAGGCAGGACAGATGGTAGGTTAAAGTTTTTGAGGCTGGGTTGATGTCAATTGTTTCTTCTTCAGTAATCTACAGAGTACCTTAGCACATCAAAGAAACTAGAATGTAAGGGTGAATTGGGGTGAAGGCTCCACATAGGCTCCATCTCAGCTTCCACATTTTCAATGAGCTGTGTGGATTTGTCCTCAACAATAAGGCCACCACTGTCATTTGTCTTAGCATCAACCTGTGCTGTTTGGAGATTCCCAGCCCCTCACCCCTTGGTCAACAACTCCATTGAATGCAACCCAGTCCCTCCACTGGAAGCCTTGTCTGGCTTCAAGAGATGGCCATTTGAGACTCCATTTCTCCCATTACTAGGCGTCCTCATTAGGATCACCTTCAGAGATTCCAGGAAGTTTCTACTACCCTATGTTTCCACTACTCCCCTTTCAATGCCCCCCCCAGTCCCATCTGTGTCTCCCTGAAATTCTCCCTCCATTCATCTCTTCACTCAACTTGATCTCTCCTGCTCTCATCCCCACCTGTCTGCAGTCCACCCATAAAATCCATTCTATCTTCCCTTCCCAGGGAGGTCAATGTGTTCCCCCATAGAGCCTTCTACTTTACCTCACCTTTCTGGATCTACAGATTGTAGCTTTTATTGTTTACTTAACAATTAATACCTATTGTAAGTTCAGATTTTTAAAATTAAGACTTTTCTTTTTTATTTTTTAATTTTATTTTACTTTATTAATTACACTTTATTTACTTTGTATCCACCCATAAGCCCCTCCCTCCTCCCCTCCCAGTCCCACCCTCTCTCCCCCTTCTTCACACATGCCCCTCCCCAAGTCCACTGATAGGAGAGGTCCTCCTCTCCTTCCTTCTGATCTTAGTCTATCAGTTCTCATCAGAAGTGGCTGCATTGTCATCTTCTGTGGACTGGTAAGGCTTCTCCCCCCTCAGGGGGAGGTGATCAAAGAACAGACCAATCAGATCTAACTCTGCATTTGCTGGAGCTCCCCTTTAAATTCAGCACTCAAGAGGCAGAGGCAGAAAGATCTTTGACTTTAAGGCCATTCTGGGCTACTGATCAAGTTCCAGGCCAGCCAGTGCTGCAGAGGGAAACCTTGTCTGCAAAACAAATATATATATATGATTTTCCCAAATCATCTGTAATTAAACCACGTGTTTGTGAATAGGTAAACACTTTACAATTTATAACAGTTATATCATTAAAGAAATATTAAAATAAAAAAAATCAATACACATGTGAAGAACTACTAAATATTTCGTGGTTTTATGTCTGTATGTAAAATATTTAGTAATTGCTATAGTTTTTGCTCCATTAAAAAAATACAGTAAATATAGTGAATTAGCAAAATTTTAACTTCCAATATAACTGGATCTTGACAACATAATGACATCAGTGCTTCACACCTAAAATCAAATTACCAAAATACAAATATTTATCAAATGAGGCAATCTTTAATGCTTTCATAAAAGTTAGAAGGACTTCACTTATGCATTATAAATATGACTTCATAATTAAAAATATTATTACTCATTCATAATTGCTCAGTTGGCTTTAACCTCCTCCTTATTCAACAGTATTTACCCACATGACCTCTTGCTTCTTCTTTTACACTAATATTATCCTTTTTTGGCCCCAACAACTTTCATTACTCAAGGGTTTTTATTACTTGTCCTAATACTGAAATTGGACACTCCCCCTAGTGGCCAGTGTGGACTTATGTCATAATGTATTTTTTTTTCATCACTACCTATATGTAATTCAAAGTCCTTTTTGTTTAAGAATATTATAGGTATTTGGAAATTTAAAGCATGGTATCGGTGACCACCATAAATCTTGAAAATAAGATGGGCTTCTAATGACGCTTTGGATGGAAGGCTACATGATTTAAGACAGGGTTTGGGAAGAAAAAAAGACTGGTAAGAAAATCTGAACATTTAATACAGTTTCAGAGATTGTATATCATCAGATGTTAGGGATGAAGAATCAGTTGCAAAAAGAGTCACAGGAGTTGAGAGAGGTTTGAATACTTCACTGATTTGTTCCACTTGCAATTGTGTAAAGTGTTTAAAAGAAACAGTAGGTAAATAGCTTTCGTCATTAATGAAATGAAGCATTTCTCTTTTGGTAGCATGAAATAAATTGAAATGAAAATACAAATATTATAGTACTATGAAATCTTCCTCTGTGTCTCCATTATGTTAGGTGAACGTAAGGAACATAGGTAATGGTTTTACGATACTGTATTCTCATTTCTTTCCTTTTCAAGTCCTTTGGGTTGCGATAGTTTGTCTCTTTAATAATCGTCAGTAATTATCTTCAAAATTTGATGGAGAAATCCTTTTTAACTAGAAGATTTTCACAACTAGTAAAATGCTACCCATGGAAATTTCTAAATTTTTTTTTAAGTGTAAACACATTTATAAAATTACCTACAGTTTTGTTGTTGAAGGGACACAAATAACTTTTGTGTTTACTGTTTGTCTCCATCCCAAAGATCCTAATATGAATACACATATTCTATCCACATCCATTCATCCATCTATCTATCAATCAATGAATAAATTCTAAATATCTCAAACTTTTCTGGTACCAAGTACTTCAGATTAGAAGTACTCAGCCTGTTTCATTATCATTCTTAATAAATTAGGACTAGTACATATTCATGTCATAAAACTAATTTTATAAAAATCTTCCTAGAAGACAATGTACAACTATAACATTATACAGATGAGCTGTTCTTGATTTACTAATGCCTTGAGTCCCTTGTAACTAATTTTTACAAATTTTCAAACTCCTCCCATGCACAAGAATTTGCAACTACAATGAAGTGCTTAATTAAAATAAAATTCTTGCAAAATTATATTAATTTTGCAAGAACTTGATGGCACATCTTTGTGTGTTAAAGCAGAGCTCATCCTCCATTTCTAGTGATTTTACTGTCCTTTCATGTCATGTAACCTCAACCTCAGAGACTGGAATGCATTGGTTTTCTATCATAACATTTCTATTTCCTATTATAAGCAAAAGTTTTAACATTCTTTAAAATAATATTGAGCCTCCTCTATCTTTCTCTGTGTCTCTCTCTCACACACACAATCCATTTATCTGTCCAAATAACTGTTTTCATATCTGCCTTTCTGTATGTGACACACTTAGGCATAATATAATAGAAACTTGGGGTAGAACACCCTGCCAGGGGACACATGCCACATCTCAATGTGCTTGGGTCTTGAGAGTAGAGTAGGCTTGCAGAGAATGGCAATATTCCCACAGTGGTGAGAATTGCGATTTTCCTCACCTCATGGGGAAACCTGTGGATTAGAGAATTAGACTTATAATGTGCAAAATTGAAAGAACAGTAGGAGGAAAGGGCATATTTTAAAGAGACTTTAGAGTTTGAATAAGGGTTTGATGAAATATATAAGAGTACTAAAAAGTTTGAATTATTAAAAAAGAAAAAGATGCCTCTAACTTTCACATTGTTCATCTTGTAGGAAAGAACAAAGAAGCCAATTTCCATTTTCTATACACTGTTATTTAAGTAGATATGTACTTCCCTTTGAAACTGACATACATTTATAACAATTTTTGCATTTAGGGATCAGAGAAAACATTTTGAATTGTGGTTTCAAGTTTTATTCTATAAGAAGGTGCAAACAATGACTTATGTTTAGCATAATTGTCAAATGGTAGATAGTTATAGTTTCTTAGAAGACCAAAAGAAGTAATGGTGATATTCATCTAACAGCTTTAAGAACCAAAGAATTATGTGGTATATTGAGCAACTGCATGTTGACTTTATATGTAGAGTGACCTTTCATCATTGCAAGAGTTTGTATGCTTCAATACAGACTGTATGTTATGTGGCTGATTTTCATCAAAATATGCACTCTATTTCTCACTTCTTAGGAAAGACACATATTCTGAATATCAAACCATATGGGATGTAACTTACTGCACAATATATAATTTATCCATATATCTTCATGCTATTTTGTTACATAATAATTATCATGTATTGAACATGAGAAGTCTATTTCTTTTTTTTAATGATATTTTTATTTTTTTTAATTTTTTATTTAACTTTTATTAATTACACTTTATTCCTTTTGTATCCCCCCATAAGCCCCTCCCTCCTCCCCTCCAGGTCCCAACCTCCCCCCCTTTCTGCATGCATGCCTCTCCCCAAGTCCACTGATAGGGGAGGTCCTCCTCTCCTTCTTTCTGATCTTTTTGTTTGTTTGTTTGTTCTTCTCAATGCAGTTTATTCAGGAACCTTGAACAATCTTCTGACCCTGGGGAAAGCCAGCCCACAGCTTAAAATAGCCTCTGGGTAGCCAACCCCAGCATGCCTTGTGGGCAATGCAGATAGGTCCACATACACGGAAGCAAGCCAGGTCCTCAGCCTTAGCCAAATATGGAGTTGTTTGTGACAGGGAACACTCAACCATCGGGAAGGTGGAAGGCGGAAACCAGCTCCATCTTTAAGGCGCGGCATTACGCAGCTCTCTACAGTTCCCCCTTTTTGTTTTAGACTCGTCAGGCAAGAGTAGAGGTCTGATCTCTGATATTAGAAATAAATTGGGACTTTGTACCAATGTTCATTTAGGTGTCATCCACCCAAAGAGCATCAGACCCGTCTGATACCTTTTTGTCAGAGGTGGGACCTGGGGCATCAACCCGCATGCAATCAGACATGCTGTTCTCTGGGTCGAAAGCGGCTGTGGCTCAGCAGTTAAGGTCACCAACCCCTCTTCCAGAGCTCCCGAGTTCGATTCTGAGAAGTCTATTTCAAGATCAGCATTTAAAAACAATTTAGGGCACATATCTCTAGGTAGCATTAGTTGTAGCATGAACAAAACAACTTGTGGACAGTCTCCAATGACAAATGTCATACCAATAAACACAATTTAACTGTTTATGTTTGTTTGTTTCAGAATTTGCAATGTGTCAATGCTGATATGACACATTTATATGGTAGCAAAAATATACCCAATGATTTACCCAAACTTCTTTTAGTAGATAAAATGCAGATCCTTGCTTAAATGCCTTCAGCCTCAAGGAGTAACCCCCTGAAGCAGCTTTGAAAACACTGATCTGAGGGAGAATCCAGTTGGATGAGTTATTACTGAGAGGGCTTAATTCCAAGGAAGCAGCCAATTCTAATCGGAGATATGTAGTTTCCATGGACGCTAGCTAATCCCAAGTGAGGTCCAATAGCTGAGGAGTCTGGAGTCTACTGGCAGAGCCTTCCAGACAGCCCTGATCTATTCTGATTGGGCCTGATTGATATTTGAATAAGGTGGGGTAAATTTAGTGTCTATCTGTTTGGCTAATCTGATGCCATGATAGGCTTCTTTCCTCTACTTGGTCTGACTAGACCTGAGTATCTGTTTCTCAGAGTTCAAACAAGAATTCCTGGAAAAGTCACAATCTGAGGACAACCAATCAGCTTACAGGTCAAGTTAACCAAGAGTTATGTTTATGAATACATGGCTTTGCTGTTCTCAAAGTAAAGCGCAGCTGGCCTTAATCAATCAAATTAAAGGTGAACACATGGGTAAAAGCCGAACACCGATGAGTCAACAAAGTCCCCAGGAATTAGGAAAAATCTCTAAACAGTCAGTTATTCCTGAATCCCCTCCTACCCTTTGTCTTTTCTGACCAATTACGAGACAAAGCCTCTAACTCTGTATAAATTGAGCCTATGAACTCTGTGTCACCATTCTGCCCTAATGGTGATTCCAGCATGCTGGTAATTTCAGCAGAATAAAGGCTCTCTGCTTTTGCATACTATTTGCATCTGAGCTCTTTCCTTCAGCAATGCTCAGACCCCAACAATTACATTTAAAGGCATTTGCATGGTCACAAAGAAGAAGAGAGAAACATAATGTATTATGTATGCCACAGAAAGATTAGTTTTGTGATTTTTCTCTAAATCAACTTAAGGCAAGCTAATACCCATACTGAATTCTGTGGAGCAATTAGGAACCCCTGTTACTCTGCCTGCAAGTCAGTGATACACCACAGACTAATGTTGGACAGAATAACCCCCTGCTTAACTAATCATTGTGGTCAGGTCTTAGTCACCCAACTTATGGGCTTCAGTTGAATTTATTAACTTCGACAACTAAAAATAATACTACATGTAATAATTAAAATAGTTGCTTACAGGAGTGTTATTTACTATCTCAGGTATACTGTTCAGTTCTGCTTGGTAAATGCATCGAACACTGGATCATCAAGAAGCAAGGCCTTCACTAAAGTTAAGGCCATGTGAATGATGTTACAGTTATACTTTTAGCTTATTTTTAAGGTTAGGTTGACAGACAATCAATTCCTGACACAGAAAACCTGTCCTGACTGTAGAAGTGGAATCTTGTGACTCAATTACTAAGCCTATTTAGGGTTCTTCAGACTATTTGTTTTCTGCGATCTAACTTCACTCATCATCACTCAGATCAAAATCCTGTGGACATGACTATAGGTATGAATATTTAAAGACTTACTAATCACTGTGTGCTTGTGCTGGCACTTTACACATAACACACACACACACTCTATTCAGGATTGTTGAGCAGTAGCATGTGAATGACACATTTTTTTGAAAAATCCTGTGAAATATAGGCATGTCAGAATTTATTGTTTTGACACTGAACATTTTCTAGACCAACAATACTTCTGAGCTTGAATTAACTTATTTTGCAAGTTCCTTTAAAATTAAATTTGGCAAGTGTGTTATTCAGTCATTGCCTATTTTCCAATGGTCTTTCTTCTTTCCTTTATTGGGATTTGATTTACTTTGTTTTTGAGACAGTTTCAGTGTGAAGAAGCTGCTGGCCTAGAATCTGCTTTGTAGATACAACCAGCCTCAAATTCACAGAGATCTTACTGCTTAAGCCCCCTCCTGATGGGATTGAAGTTGTGCTCAATTATGCTGTTTTCCTCTATGCGATTGTTTAATTACTGGTTTTTATATTTAAATGATTAAAAACAATACATTTTTATTATAGTCTTTCAACTCCCAGATTGACCCTACCTCCTTACCCATCCAATTTTATGTTCTCTCCATATCTATGTCTCTCTCTGTCTCCCAAAAAATTATAAAACCAGAATCAAACATCACAACAAAGAACCAATAAAACAAAGCCATGGAGTTCATTTTTTTTTGTTGGCAATTTATTCTTGGGAATGGGGCTTATCCTGGAGTCTGGGTCTACTGATACTCTGTTGGAGGAAACTGCTTTACCCTTTCTGAACAGTTATCATTTGCAAATAGCTTTTTGGTTTGGGGTGGAATTTTCTGTTGACTCTCTATGCGGCATGCTGAGATACGTGTCTTTTTTGATCATATGCAAGTCTTGTGAGTCATATCACAGTATCTATGAGTACATATATGCATGAGGCCTGCTGTGTCTTTTTTGCAATTTTATCACTATTGTTTCTTGACTCTTTGTAACAAACTTTCATAACACTTGATTAAAACTTAAGACAATTAGAACGTGTTTTGTTGTTTAAATAATTATCTATTGAGATTCATTTAATTGTGATTCTGTTATTGGTTCTATTTGATATGCCATCATGCCTTTTTAGACTCTGCCCCTTTAGTTTCCATGCCAACATAATTACTCAGTTGTCTCTTACATCTTTGAAGACCCCTTATCAATCTCCTTCATACACTTCTTGGAGAAATATTACTTCTCAGTACCTTTCCAACTGACTCTAACATTATGACCCAAGTGCTTTTGTATCTCCAATCAGTTCTCATGTGTGGAATTATTTCTGTGTCACGGCTTCAACTGTTGACTCTAATTGTTCCCAACTGAATAGAGTGAAAGATAGAAAAAACAATTTTTAAAAATCAAATCCAAACTTCTCATATATCCTTCAGCCACACTCCATTACCAGAATAACAGAAGAAAAATATTTCAAATTGAAGAAATTCATAAACAATTATGTTTTGCCTTTCTGCATTTGACTTGCCTTTGATAATAATTGATCACATTTTTATTAATAGAGCTGTTTGTTTCTTAGAGTTAATAGTAGCTCTTTTCTTCAAACTTACATGATGAAATACCTCATTGTCTATTATGTCTATGTCTTGTAATTATCCAGACTACCAGTTTTGATTACTTTATTGTATTTTCACATTAAAATTGTCATAATGCAAATAGTATAATTTGAAGAATATCAAATCGGCTCTAATTAGTAAACAGATCAAACAGGCTGGAATTACTAAGAAGCGCTGATATCAGTATTAAGCAGGTCCATGTGTACATGCAACACACAGTCCATCATCTAAGTCATCTTCCCAGGTCAACATCTTTTCTCTTGAGAGACAGAGAAGAAAGAAAGACACAAACACAAGGGGGTGGGAGCAAACAAAGAAAAAAGATTGTCAAGAAAGAGGGGTCACATAGGAAAATAATATACTCTTAATTTCTGACAAACTTTAAAGTAACTGCTACTGATGAAGTAAGAGAATCAGAAAATGCTTGCTAAATGGTATCAAGGAGCTGAAGTGGTGGCTCAGTGGTTAGGACATTTTTTTTTTTTTCCGGCACCAAACAATGGGGCTCAGAACCACTTGTAAGTCAAGCCCCAGGGATATGGCTTCCTTTCCTGGCCTCCTCTGGGCCCCAGTACTTGTGCACATATCACAACACAGACAAAGATGCACACACACAACTGAGAGTAAACAAGTTACTTTTGAAATACAAATAAGTAAAATATAATCAGAATAGCCTTCTTCTGATTAAGAAATTACGTATATTCTAACATCTTTACCAGAGAAAGGAGACAACAGAGAGAAAGAGTTCAAAGCCAAAAGAAGCACAATTGTCCAGAAGAGATTCAGAATATAAAGTAGAAAGTATAGGAAAATGAGCTAATCAATGTCTCTGTGTTTGTCATGAGACTGTCAAATAAAAAAATAATAATAATGGTATGAAGGGAAAGGTAAAAGAGTAACAAATTTTTCACAGGGGCTTGGGAGAAACTTTGAATTTTCAGATGCTAGAAAAAATAACTAAAAACACACGTAGGCACACTTCCTAAAATTTTGAGATTAAAAAAATAAAGACGATAACAGAAAATCTTCTGGGGAAAAGTGTGTGCACATTCAAAGATGAACGCACACAACAGTGGAGCTCATGTGTCCCTTTCAGCCCCTTTCCCATAGGAAGGTGACTTCACGTTGTTGCCTGACAGCCCGTGAGATGCTCCTCCTGGTATCTTCAGAACTCATGCCAGCAATCCAGTGGGACATGCAACGCCTCACAATGGTTATAGTGCCAATGCCTGTGATTATTTTATGTGAATGCACTTTGAGGGACATCATACAATGAGATTCTGTGTATTTTTCTGTGACAAGTAGTCTCAGAAAACTCCCTGGGTTCAGCAGTGAAGCCTACTTAGGTGGCTCACCTTTTCAGTCTTGCTTCCCTTGCTCATAAAGTGCACTATCTATTCATACAGCTTCATTTGTGCATCTTCCAAATCAAGTGCTGAGAATTAGCTCTTCATCTCAAAGGCTGCTATGGTAACATACACATCTTAAAACTAAACTACTTAGAGGTTTTTTTTTTTTTTAACTTACCATACAGTTTTTTTTAAAAAACAAAACAAAACAAAACAAATAATGTCTGCAGAGTTTGCAGGAAAATAAATTAACCCTTAAGATGGCCTATAAGTGAGACGTGGTTAAAACAAAAGGTACTGCCTGGATATCTGGTTAATCCCAGCAGCTGTGAGGCAGAGACAGGCAGATCTCTGAGTCCCAGGCCAGCCAGGGCTATACACTGATACTTGTATAAATACAGAAATAGATAAGTGAATCAATCAATAAAAAACATTGTTAATGTAACATTTTAGTACGTTCCAAAAGTGCTAACAAGTGTAGGAAAATGGAAATCAAAAATAATGAATGGGAGTATAAGGAGGTGCCCAGATATTTATAACTTTTTTTTTAAGATTTATTTATTTTATGTATATGAGTGTTCTATCTGCATTTACACCTGCCAGAAGAGGAAATCAGTTCACATTATAGATGGTTGTGAGCCACCATGTGGTTACTGGGAATTGAACTCATGACCTTTGGAAGAGCAGACAGTGCTCTTAACCACTGAGCCATCTCTCCAGCCCTGGCCATCTCTCCAGCCCCCCAAATATTTATAGAAATGATACCAGCAGGATATACAACACACTGAAAAAAAAAAAGTTAGCCATTCAGTAAGTAATGTATTTAATAGTAAGATAATAAGAAATTAAAGTAAAAGAGAGTTTATAGTAAAAATATTTACAAGAAAGCAAAATATTTTTTTTAGATTTTTTTAATTTATTTTTATTTTTA
The DNA here is from genome assembly GCA_010120015.1 of Rhombomys opimus. NCBI lineage: Eukaryota > Metazoa > Chordata > Mammalia > Rodentia > Muridae > Rhombomys > Rhombomys opimus. The sequence goes on along the minus strand of REGO01000891.1, from coordinate 49,909 downwards.
ATTATACTTTATTTACTGTATATACCCCTCTAGTTCCCTCCCTCCCTCCTCCCCTACCAATCCCTCCCTTCCTCCCCCTTCTCCAAACACTCCCCTTCCCAAGTCCACTGGTAGGGGAGGGTTTCTTTTTCTTCCTCCTGATCCTAGTCTGTTAAGTCTCATCAGGAGTGGCTGCCTTGTCTTCCTCTGTGGCCTGGTAAGGCTGCTCCCCCCTCAGGGGGAGGTGATCAAAGAGCAAGTCAATCAGTTCATGTCAGAAGCAGTCCCTGTTCCCATTACTATGCAAAATATTTTTTAAGTAAGCAAATTAAAATATCTGTGTTCAGTCAGAGTGGAGAAAAACAAGCTAACGATATCCTGAAATCCAAGCTGCTTGGAATGTGCTGTGGGCTTATTTTTCTGGGATTATGTCATATTGTTGACATAGTGAAATTAATACTTAAAGATACATAAAGTTATGAACATAAAACAGTCTTATCTGTGTTACCTAAGCGATTAGGGACATCAACTGCATTGAAAACAAAAATATCACTGAGGAGCAGACAAGCTTTTGGAGGACATGAACAACAACAACAAGATAGAGATTAAATGCAGCTTAAAGTTCTTTTTTATTTTAAATAAAATAAAATAGGCAATAAAGTGTTTACAGCTTACAGATTAAAGGAATCAAGATCTAAGAGTAGCATATGGAAGTGAATCAATAGTAGATACACATAGAAAAGTGAATAGATCTCATATATTTAGGTATGATAGTATTATAACCGAACTATGTTCTACTGCCTAAAACTGGAAAGTAACTTGTATTAGTTAAATATATATATATATATATATATATATATATATATATATATAAATTGATAGAATCACATGTACTGTGGCCTTAGGGAGAATTCTGCTTGTTCAGTGTTCTCTATATGATTACATTTATGCATAAAATAGAATAATAATGATGAATATCTGTTAAGGCAGTAGTGTATTAAATATTAGAAGTACCATAATGAATTAGAAATCACTTGATATAACAAATCACATACTATTTGCTAATGATGCTCCACCAAAACACCAAAATTTGAGTGTTTTAAGCACAAAAATGTGGCATCTAACAGTCATTGCGTTCAGTGGCCAACGATAAGGATATTGGGAAGGCTACACGTATCTGCAACTCTGAGAGAAAGACCTTTTCTGGGGCCTTCTGATCCCTGCTGTTCTTTGTTCTTGAATCAGAGGCTAGATGTTCACAGAGTGCTCTCCTTGAATGTCTGAGTGAGTGTCGCCCTCATGAAGATTCCCAGGAACAGGAAATGAATATCCACCTTACTTCAGTATGAACACAGGGACAAATGAGGCATCTGTCTCTAAGTAACATCAGGGTTGAAAGTGCTGGAACTTAGTGTCCCAGCACATGATCTTGAAGGGGACATGATTCAGCTCCTACCGTGTTGAAAGAAACAAATGATGCAGAATTGGTGGTTAGTTAGCATTTTATTGTTTGTCCATCACAAGCAGAAAAAGGCAGGAGAGACCTGGCCTCAGGGAAATGGTAGAGAAGAAGATTTCAGTGTAACTAAATGAACACATCTGTGATTCCCATGGACATATATTCCTCTAAAGCTAAAATGAATCCCTCAGGGAATTAATTTTTAAAAGATCAATGGCAATTATGGAGACAGAGCTAAGACAATCTTTTTTTCTTAATTATTTTTTTTTACAATTAATTTTATATCTAGCCACTTCACTGAAGCTGTTTATCAGCTGCAGGAGTTCTCTGGTTGAATTATTTTTTAACTTTTTTTTATTTTTTATTAATTACACTTTATTCATTTTGTATCCCCCCATAAGCCCCTCCCTCCTCCCCTCCCGATACCAACCTCCCTCCCCTTTCTGCATGCATGCCCCTCCCCAAGTCCACTGATAGGGGAAGTCCTTCTCTCCTCTCCTTTCTGATCTTAGTCTATCAGTTCTCATCAAAGTGGCTGCATTGTCCTGTTCTGTGGCCTGGTAAGGCTGTTCCCCCCTCAGGAGGAGGTGATCAAAGAGCAGGCCAATCAGATTATGTCAGAGGCAGTCCCTCTTCCCATCACTATGTAACCCACTTGGACACTGAACTGCCATGGGCTACATCTGTGAAGGGGTTCTAGGTTATCTCCATGAATAATCCTTGGTTGGAGTATGAGTCTCTGGGAAGTTCCCTGTGTTCAGATTTTCTTGTTCTGTTGTTCTCCTTGTGCAGTTCCTGTCCTCTCCAGCTCTTACTATTTCCCACTTCTTACATAAAATTCCATTCACTCTGCCCAACAGTTGGCCATCAGGCTCAGCATCTGGTTGAATTTTTGAGGTCACTCCTGTATGTCATCATATCATCTGTGAATAGTGATACTTGGACTTCTCACTTTCAGGTTTGTCTCCCCTTTAATTGTCTTATTGTTCTAGCAAGGACTTTAAGTACTATGCAGAAGACATACAGAGAGAGTGGGCAGCCTTGCCATGTCCCTGATTTCAGTGGGATTGATTTAAGTTTTTCTCCGTTTAGTTTGATGTTGCCTATAGGCTTGCTTTATATTACCTTTATTGTGCTTAGGTATATGCCTTGTATCCCTGATTTTTCCAAGACTTTAAACATGAATGGATGCTGGATTTTGTCAAATGCTTTTCAGCATCTTAGGAGATGATTATGTTCATTTGTTTGTTTGTTTGTTTTGTTTTGTTTTAGTTTGTTCATGTGGTAGATTACATTGATTGATTTCAGTATATTGAACTACCCCTGCATGTGTGGGATGAAGCCTACCTGGTCATGGTGGATGATATCTTTGATGTGTTCTTTGATTCGCTTTGTGAGTATCTTATTTAGTATTTTATGTCAATGGTCATAAGAGAGATTGGTCTGATAATTCTCTTTTTGTGTTGGGTCTTTGTGCAGCTTAAGAAACAAGGTGGCTTTGACCTCATAGAATGAGCTTGGTAATGTTCCTTTTTTTCTTATTTGTGAAATAGTTTGATGAATATTGGAATTAGCTCTTCTTTGAAGGTATGGTAGAATTCTGTGCTGAAACCATCTGGCCCTGGATTATATATTTATTTAATTATCTATCTATCTATCTATCTATCTATCAATCTATTTATTTATTTATTTTTTGCATGGGAGACTTTTGATGACAGCTTCTATTTCCTTAAGGGGATATAGGACTATTTAATTTACTTACCTGATCTTGATTTAACTTTGGTAAATGGAATCTATCAAGAAAATTGTCTGTTTCATTTAGATTTTCAAATCTTTATTGTGTTACATAAGTCTGAGTAAGTTGTACCTTTTACTTTCACTGAATTCTAGGAAGTCTTTAATTTCTTTTTTTATTTCCTCCCTGACCCAGCTGTTGTTGAGTGGAGAGATGTTCAATTTCTATATATGTGTAGGCTTTTTGCTATTTCTGTTATTATTGAGTTCTAGTTTTAGACCATGGTGATGTGATAGGATAGAAGGAATTACTTCAATCTTCTTGCATCTCTTAAGGCTTGCTTTGTAACTGCCTATATGGTCAATTTTGGAGAAGGTTCTATGAGGCACTGAGGTGTACTCTTTTGCGTTTGGGTGAAAAGTTCTGTAGATATCTATTAGGTCCATTTGATTTAAGAGCTCTGTAAGTGTCATTATTTCTCTTTTTAGCTTCTTTCTTGATGATCTGTCACTTGGTGAGTGGGGAGTGTCGGAGTCTCCAACTATTTTATTAATTAATTTTTATATTAGTTACAGTTTATTAACTTTGTATCCCAGCTGTAGCCCCCTCCATCATTCCCTCCCAATCTCACCCTCCCTCCTCATCTCCTACCTGCCCTTTTCAAAGTCCACTGATAGGGGAGATGCTCCTCCCCTTCCATCTGGGGAAGCCTATTTGGCTTCCATCTGACTTAGCCTATCAGGTCTCTTCAGAACTGGCTGCCATGTCCTCCTCTGTGGCTTTGCAAGGCAGCTCCTCCCTCAGGACGGGGGGTTGTCAAAGAGCCAGCATTGAGTTCATGTCAGAAACAGTCACTGTTCCCCTTACTAGTGTAATCCACTTGGATAGTGAGCTGTCATGGGCTACATCCAAGCAGGGGTTCTGGGTTATATCCAGGCATGGTCCTTGGTTGGAGAAACAGTCTCAGAAAAGACCCGTTATTAATGTGTTGGGATTGATGTGTGGCTTGAGCTTTAATAATGTTTCTTTAACAAATGCAGGAGCCTTTGAATTTAGGGAATATATATTCAGGATTGAGATGTCTTCATGATGGATTTTTTTTTCCTTTGATAAGAATGAATTTTTCCTCCCCATCTCTTTTGATTAATTTTGGTTGAAGGTCTATTCATTAAATATCAGGATAGCTACTCCAGCTTGCTTTTTGGGTCCATTTGCTTGGAAAACCTTTTCCAGCCCTTTATGCTGAGGTAGGGTCTATCTCTTCGGCAGAGTTGTGTTCCTTGACTATAGCAGAATGTTGGATCCTGTTTCTTTATTTTTTTTTCATTTTTTAAAATTTTACTTTTTAATTTTCTATCTATTTTTTTTTAGCAATTTATCTACTTTTTGAAATGCACTTTACATCCACGTTGTAGCCCCAGCCCTACTTCCCTCCCAGTCCCACCATCCCTTACTTTCCCACCTCCTTCCCTTTTTTCTCAAAAAAGGGGGACTCCCTTTCCCGCCTATCCCATCTCATCAAGTTGCATCAGGAGTGAGAAGGTCCTCTTCCCCTGTGGCCTGACAAGGCAGACCCGCCAGGGAAAAATGAGTCCTTGTACAATGCAGTCCCCATTTCCCTTACTAGAAGAACCACATGAGATCTAAGCTGTCCATCTGGTATATCTTTGTAGGGGGTCTAGGTGAATTCATGCATATTACTTGATAGAAACTTCAGTCTCAGCTAGCCCCTCTGGTCTTTGGTTGCCTGCTTTTTTAAATTAAATTTTCATTTTTTATATTAATTACAGTTTATTTACTTTTTATCCCAGCTGTAGCCCCCTATCTCATTCCTTCCCAATCCCACCCTCCCTCCTTTGTCTCCTCCCTACACCTCTCCAAGTCCACTGATAGGGAAGGTCATCCTTCCCTTCCATCTGTCCCTTGCTTATCAGATCTCACCAGGACTGGCTGCAATGTCCTCCTCTGTAGCCTAGCTAGACTGCTCTTCCCAGCAGGGTGGGTAGGAAGGTCAGAGAGCTAGCCACTGAGTTCATGTCAGAGACATTCCATGTTCCCCTTGCTAGGGAACACTCTTGGAGACTGAGCTGCCATGGGCTACATCTGAGCAGGAGTTCTAGGTTATATCTATGCATGGTCCTTGGTTGGAGAATCAGTCTCAGACAAACCCCTGTGCCCAGATATATTTGGAAATTTTGGAGCTCCTGTCTTCTCCAGGTCTTAGTAACTCCCTCTTCTTTCATATGATTCCCTGCAATCTGCCCAAAGTTTAGCCATGAGTCTCAGCATCTCCTTTAATGCACTGCTATGTAGAGTTTTTCAGAGGCCCTCTATGGTAGGGTCCTGTCCTGCTTCTTGTTTTCTCCTTCTTCCAAAGTCCATCCCATGTGTCTCTCATCTTACCCAGAATCCAGCTTCATGTTTAGCTTCTTTAGGTGTACAGATTTTAGTATGTTTATCCTATCTTATAGGTCTAGTATCCATTTATAAGTGAGTATATACCATGTGTGTCTTTCTGCTCTTCTGGGATACCTCACTCAGGATGATCTTTTCTAGGTCCCACCATTTGCTTCAAATTTTACTATTTCCTTGTTTTTAATTGCTGAGTAGTATTCCATTGTGTAAATGTACCACAATTTCTGTATCAATTCCTCCGTTGAGGGACATCTCATTGTTTCCAGGTTCTGGTTATTTCAAATAAAGCTGCTAAGAACATGGTTGAACAAATCTCCTTGTTGTATACTTGAGCATATTTTGGATATATGCCTAGGAGTTGTAAAGCTGGAACTTGAGGAAGCACTATTTCTAATTGTCTGAGAGAGTGCCAGACTGATTTCCAAAGTGGTTATTGAAGTTTACATTCCAACCAGCAATGGAGGAGGGTTCCCTTACTCTATAACCTCTCCAGCATGTGTTATCACTTGAGTTTTTGATTGTAGCCATTCTGATGGGAGTAAGGTGAAATCTCAGTGTTGTATTGATTTGCATCTCCTTTATGGCTAAGGATGATGATCCAAGCCCTCAACATAAAACCAGACACATTAAATCAGTTAGAAGAGAAAGTGGGAAGAGCCTAGAACTCATTGTCACAGGAGACAACTTCCTGAACAGAACACCAACCACACAGGCTCTAAGATAAACAATCAATAAATGGGACCTTATGAAACTGAAAAGCTTCTGTAAAGCAAAAGACACTGTTGTCAAAACAAAACAGCAGCCTATAAATCGGGAAAGGTTTTTCATCAACCCTATATTTGACAGAGGGCTAATATCTGCTATACATAAAGAACTAAAGAAGTTAAAAAGCAGCAAATCAAGTAATCCAATTAAAAATTGAGGAACGGAGCTAAACAGAGAATTCTCTGTAAAGGAATTTAGAATTGCAGAGAAACACTTAAAGAAAGGTTGCCTGCTCTTTGATCAAGTCCCCCTGGGGTGGTGGCCTTACTAGTTCACAGAGAAAGAGTATCCAAGCAGTCCTGATGAGATCTGATAGGCTAAGGTCAAATAGTAAGGGAGAAGGACCTCCCCTATCAGTGGACTAGGTGATGGACATGGGAAAGAGGGAGGAATGATGGGACTGGGAGGAGATGCAGGAGGGGACTACAGCCAGCATACAAAAAGAATAAATTGTAGTTAATAATAATAATAACAATAATAATTCCAAAAAAATTACCAAGTGATAGTTCTAAAACTCAAACCATTCGCTCCACTATTGAATGTTTCAGTTAAATTAAGCTAGGAGCTCAGAGGGAAAAGGAAGTGTGCCCTTTGAACACTTCTCCTTTGACCCCCTGACCTCACATGCTGAGTCATGACTCAGAAAGCTCCAGTCAACTCCTTAGTCAGCTTCTGGATGTTTCCTTGCCGAAATAAATTCACCATCTTGAGCTAAACATGGCCATTTAGCTTATTATTATAGGGATACAATTATTATCTACCCTTATGTATTATTTACTTCCTCCATTGCTGGCACCAGATGCCTGGACAAGAAACTACTTAAGAATGATAGTCTGCTAAACTTGCAAACAGGAGCCTTGACAGAGTTGTCCTCTGAGAGACACTACCCAGCAGCAGCTCAAAACAGGTGCTGAGTCTCACAGCCAAACATTGGGCGATGTGTAGGGAGTCTTGTGGAAAAGTGGGAAGAAAGAGAAAAGGACCTGGAGGTAATAGGAGCTCTACAAGAAGACCAACAGGGCCAACTAACCAGAGACTCGAAGGCCTTGCTAAGATCCTGGATCCTGTTTCCACCACCATTCTGTTAGTCTGTTTCTTTTTATTGGCGTGTTAAGTCCATTGATATTTATAAGTATTAGTGATCAATGATTGGTAGTTCCTATTATTGTGGAGTTGGTGGTGATTGTGTGTTTGCGTGCTTGTTTTCTTTTGCTTTTTTTTTTTGTTGTTGTTGTTGTGAAGATATCTTTATCCTATGTTTTCTTGGATGTAGTCGATCTCATTGGGTTGGAGTTTTTCTTCTAGTATCTTTTATAGAACTTGGTTGCTGTGTATATTTTGTATAAATTTACTTATGTCATTTCCCATTTGTGTTGATTGAAAGTTTTGCTGGGCATAGTAGTTTGGGTTGGCGTCTGTGGTCTCTTAGTGCCTTCATGATAGCTGCTCATGCTCTTCTGGCTTCAAAGTCTCTGTTGAGACATCTGATGTGACTTTTATAGGTCTGCCTTTACATGTTACTTGTTTTTGTTTTTTGTTTTTTTTTTTCCCCTTTTGGCTTTAAATAGTTTTTCTTTGTTCTGTATATTTACTCTTTTGATTATTATGTGGTGGGATGGATTTCTTTTCTGTTGTTCTGTAAGCCTCCTATAAGTTTAAGGACATATCTTTCTTAGGGTTGGGGAGTTTTTTCTGTGATTTTCTTGAAAATATTTTCTGTACATAAGAGCCTGGAATCTTTTTCATCATCTGTTCCTATTATTCTTAGAGTTCGTCTTTTCATGGTACCCTTGATTTCTTGGATGTTTTGTGTCAGGAACTTTTCTGTTTTTATGTTTCCTTTAAGAGACGTATCTTTAAAGAGAGAGAGAGAGAGAGACATCTATTTCTGCAACTGTATCTTTAGTGCCTGAGATTCTCTCCTCCATCTCTGTATTCTATTGATGATGCTTACCTCTGTAGTTTCTAATCTCTTCTCTAAGTTCTCCATCTCCAGAATTTACTCAACTTGTGTTTTCTTTGTTGATTCTAATTCTGTTTTCATATCTTTTCATATCTTGAATTACTTAATTCATTTTCTTCACCTATTTGATTGTGGATTCCTGTCTGCCCATAATGGCCTTTATTTTTTTGATTGTTTATTTTTTGTGTGTGCCTCTAATAACTGCATAACCATAGGTTTAAGATCATTTTTCTGTGTTAGAGCTACATTAGAATATCCATTGATTTGGGAGGATTCTGGTAAAGCCATTATGTCCTGGTATTTGTTTATTGTATTCTTAAGCCAGCCTTTAGCCATTTGGTTGCCTGAAGCGCGACTCTTTGTTCCTGGAGCCTGTACTGCAGACTGGGTCCACCTATCTCTGGAGTCTAGAGTAGTCTTCAGGAAGATGAGAAATGTCCAGGGCTTCAAAAAAAGGGTGCTGGAGATTCAGATGCAGCTAAGGAATTGGGGGTTCTCTGTTGAGTACACTCTCTCTTCTGGCTAGCTGTTTCTGACCCAGGTGGGCCAGGCAGCTGCGGGCAGGCAGAAAGATCTCTGAGCCTAGAGCTACTCCAGTGCCTGAGTAAGACAATCTTTATACTGCACATCCTGAGAGTTGAGCAGAATCTGCTCAGTCACTGAAATGGTCTTCTTTGTAATTTAATTTGGCAATATTATTAAAACAAATCAAATACTGTAATAACTGATGGATTCCCCATGGCTTTCAGTGTAATTCATGCTTTGTTCTAAATTTTGACAAATATCTTGAAACAAAAACAACTATCCTACCTGAAAATTTGAGTGAAAAGTATATTAGATAGGTTCAGTTTATCTGTCAAATGTGATACACATTGGTAAAATAATGCTTTTGAAGTTGCAGCTTGGTATTTTTATCATTTATGCCAATGAAAAACATGTCTCAGAAGGTGATGTGCTTTTGAGTGATCTTTGAACAATTGACTTTTCTAGCAGCAGCAGCTCTTTGACACCCTAACAGCTTATCCTGTCCTCCTTCAATATTTTTTCTCCCAGTATTCTGATTTTTTTTCCATTTTACTTTATTTTTACATAGCATGCATACCTATCTGAAATTAAAAAGTCTGTTTTAGTAAATGTCACTTCCTGCCTTCCCCTAAATGTTAATGTGAGCAAAGGAAGGAACTAGTATTTTGCTGTCTTTTTTGTTCTGAGCGCTCAGAGCAGTGCTTGGCATGCATAAGGCATACTATAAAACCCAACAAAAGAGCCACTGAATATATGACAATCAAAAAAACAAAAGAAATGTTCTCATGAGAGCTTTGAGGAAATTCCATTTAACTTTTTTTTTATCTCCACTTTAAGTTTAAATACAAAGAAAGATAACTAAGGATAGATAGCATTTAAAAATCTATAAATAGTTGTTGAATATTTAGGTTATGTTAGCGATAATTTTAAGCAAAATACAAAAATTATGTAAGTATGGGAAATTTTTCTTTTTAGCTTATTATATCTCATCAGATCCCCTTTTATTAATTTATTTGTATTTTATATGTGTGTCTGTGCCTGGTGTTACGTTATTTGTACCCCATGTATGCAGATGCCTGTGGGGCCAGAAGAGGTTATCAGACCCATGAAACCAGAGGTACAGTCAGTTGTGGGCAATGATGTGGGAAACTGGACCCAGTATCTTCTGCAAGCACCATAAGAGCTCTTACATTCTGAGCCACTTCTCCAACTAACATACCCACCCCCTTTAACAAAGGTATACTGATATTTGTTTTACGAATGTAAGTGTTTTGCACACATAGGTGTATATGTTCAACGTTTGTAGCTGCTGCCCACAATGAAGAGGGCATCATATCCCCTGGAATTGGAATTACAGGTGATTGTTAGCCGCCATGGAGGTGCTGGTGACCTACCTAAGCTTGATTCTCTGAAAGGGCAGCCAATACTCTTAACTGCTAAGCCACCTCTCCATCCTTGGATTTCTTTTAAGCTCTTATTAAAATGATGAACTCTCAAAAACTTTGGAATAAAGGCAGACAACAGTGTCATAGTAATGTAGATGGCTTACATCCCCACAGGATTCTGCTTCATTTTTCTGTAAGATAACTAGTAAAAATGTGACCCAGAAGTCCTGCTCAAGGACACCCCGTATTGAACTGCCTGTATACAAACAGCTGCTCCAGGGCTCTTTTAATTGTTCTTGTCCAGTGCTTCTCAACCTGTGGGTCATGACATCTGTGGAAACGTAAATGATTATCTGGAGCTCTGTAATAGTCCTAAAATTACAGTTATGAAGTAGCAACAAACACAATGTTATACAAGAAAAACTGTATTAAAGAAGGGTCATAGCATTGGAATGGTTGAAAACCACTGGTCTAGGCATTTTGCTATTAATTAATGAATGAACAATTTTTGCTACATTTCCACTTTATACTCATATAAAAATCATAGTTTTTATCTTTCTTAGAAGCTATACTTCCACTTCAAGAGAAATAATGAACACTTGCTAGTTCATTGCCTTTTTATATATTCTACATAATAAAATGAAACTGTAGCTTATAAAAAATTACACATACAGAACAGAGATAGATTTTGGACATATTAACCATTCGGTTGGAAGGATTGAGAACTGGGTGTTCAAAGCAAAATATTCAAGGTTGTTGACTAAGCTTCAGATAATAATTGATAGTGCCCACAACAATTTCCTTAGAAGTAAATTGAAATTCATAAGAAATGATAAAATAGGAAGACAGGGAAGATCTCTCACATGATTGTGAAGATCTATGGTTGTCCTGTGAGAAATGAAGTTTACTTCAAATAATATTATCTTTGAAATTCTTATCCATTAAATGTATCATTTTATTGACATTTGGTCATTATTTAATGATTATTTTAATGTCACTTTTGTTATTAAATGGATGGTTTGCCAAATTAACTAAAAATTCAATATTTTAAAAATTCGTACATATCATATAATCCTATTCATGATACTTTATTTAAAATACTAATTTTTTATACTCTTGGAATATTTCTATATTTAAATGTTTATGATCTTCTTGATCCATTTTGCCTAAGCATTTCAACTAAGATTATTTTTATTAAGCTTATGTCCCATTTTCTATTATTGTGATTAATTTCAGTTACTTTCATAAACATAAAATTATGCCAACACCTTCCCATCAGACACACAAATATCATATTCCTAATCAGCTTATTTCCTAAGTGAATAAGGCTAAAAAAATCAATTTGTTCCAGTTTTTTGAGACCAAATATTTCTTTTAAAATTGCTGAACTTAGAGGATGTTTGAAAATGTGGCCTGATTTTTTCTGTAGGGAAAAAATGTCATTATGTCTTTGCTCCATATTAATAGATCTTTGATTTGACTGACCAACCTTATGTCGTATAGAACAGAGTTTCCCTTGCTTTTTTTATCAAAGAGGCCTTGACCCAAATCACGTGGTATTTTCCTGAGCTTACTCTGGGTATTCACTAGGGTTTAAGAAACACTAGTTTCTAATATCTGCTTTAAGTGAGTATATACCATGTGTGTTTTTCAGTTTCTGAGATACCTCACTCAGGATGATCTTTTCTAGTTCCCACGGTTTGCAAATTTCATGATTTCCTTGTTTTTAATTGCTGAATAGTATTCCATTGTGTAAATGTGCCACAATTTCTGTATCCATTCCTCCATTGAGGGACATCTGGCCTGTTTCCAGGTTCTGGCTATTAAATAAAGCTGCTACAAACATGGTTGAGAAAAATGTCCTTGTTGTATACTTGAACATATTTTGGATATATGCCTAGGAGTGGTATAGCTGGATCTGGAGGTAGCATTATTCCTATTTGTCTGAAAAAGTGCCAGATTGATTTCCAAAGTGGTTGTACATGAGGTTAATCATACTAAAATCTGTACACTTAAAGAAGCTAAGCAAGAAGGAGTACCCTGGGTAAGATGCTTAATCCTCATTCAGAAAGGTAAATGTGGTAGACACCTGAAGAGGGGAAAAAAAAAAAAAAAAGGAACAAGACAGGAGCCTACCACAGAGGATCTCTGAATGACTCTACTCAGTAGGGTATTAAAGCAGATGCTGAGACTCATAGGCAAACTTTGGTCAGAGTACAGGGAACCTTACGAAAGAAGGGGAAGACAGAAAGACCAGGAAGGGATTGGAGCTCCTCAAGGAGAAAAAGAGAACCAGAAAATCTGGGCCCAGGGTTCTTTTATAAGACTGATACTCCATTCATGATGATAATCTAGAAACCCTGCTCAGATGTAGCCCATGTAGCTCAGTGTCCAAGTGGATTTCAATAGTAAAGGGAAAAGGGACTGTGTCTGACATGAACTCAGTAGCTGGCTCTTTGATCACATCCCCCTGAAGGCGGGGTGTGGTGGTGGGGAAAGCAGCCTTACCAGGCCAAAAAGACAATGCATCCAGTCCTCATGAGACCTGATAGCCTAGGGTCACATGGAAGGGGAGGAGGACCTCCTCTATCAGTGGCCTTGGGGAGGGACATGAGAAGAGAAGAAGGAGGGCAAGATTGGGAGGGGACTCACGAGGGGGCTACACCTGGGATACAAAGTGAATAAATTGTAATAAATAAGAATCTACAAATAAAAACAAAAAACACCAGTTTCCATATGCTATCTTTTATTCAAAGTGTATACTTCCTCTATAATTACCATCTGTTTTTTTCAAAATGTTTGTGAGAAACATATAAATAGAAATCTATATCTACATCATATTTGTATTTATATACAAATATATATATATACACACACATATATATCACCTTAATGCACTTTTGCTTTTTTTAACTTAATATTACAGAATATTTTATATTAATGGCATTTTATTTTTCCCAAACAGGATTTTATTTTTAATAGATTTATAACAGTAATAGCTTAAAGGTAAGCTTTAAAAATATTGATTTAAAATGTGAGATATTACTAATTATATTCGGTAAGTTAACTTCTTGATAGATGAACTGGTAGATGATAAGTTAAAAACGAAATATCTACATTTAAAATAAGCCTGCCTTTAGCTACATTTTTACTGCCTAATGCTTTGAAGTAGTTTTTGTGCAATATCTTTCAAAACTGCGTATTATGAGGAGATAGATGCACACTATCAATGATTCCAGGAGATCAAAAAAGGAAGCCAGAACACATCTGCCATTACTTTCCCTGAATAAAAGTGTTTTTAATTCACATCTCAGGCAGCAGTGAAGTGAACATTTCTTCACTTTTGCAGATCACAGTCCGAAGTGCTTGGTAGCACACCTCCCGTAGCCTCCATTTCTCTGCTTCTGGCTCCATTCTCCAGTCTAACTGACACCACAAGATATGGATTACTAACTCTTTCCTTGATTATACTGTATCAGACATACTGAAGGAGGAAAGCTATTTTTTTTATTAAGATTTGTCTATAAAATTTGCGTATGGTATTCTTTCAATGCACTTAAATAAAACCATATGCCTACTAGTGTACTTGAAAAACCAATTTTGCTCCTGAAATAGTTAAAGTCTAAATATTTTGCATTTTATCCGCAGGTTTTTTTTTTTAAGATTTATTTATTTTATGTCTAAGAGTGTTTGGCTTGCATGGGTGTGTGTGTACCACTTGGGTGCCTTGTGAACACGAGGGCATTAGATTTCATGGAACTGTAGTTTCAGGTGTTTGTGAGCTACCATGTGGGTGCTGGCAAGTGAACCTGGGTCCTCTGTAAGAGCAGCAAGTGCTCTTGACCACTGTGCCCTCTCTCTAGCCTGGAGTAATTTTTATTTAATCTTCCCTTCCAAGAATATGATTCTTTTAAAAGTTCATTTTGAGCCCCAATACCCTATTGTTGGAAACTAAGTATTAAAATGAAATATAAGACATATTAAATTAGTAAAAAACTGATATTAAAAACATGTAAGATTTTGGTTGGGTCTTATGGTTGCAGTTTCAGTTAACTATAACCAACTTAGTTCCCAAAATAGAAATAGAAGAGGTAACATGTGACATCGTTGGGGTTTCTATTGCTGCAACAAAACAGCATGACCAAAAGGCAAGTTGGAAGGAAAGGGTTTATTCAGCTTATACTGCCATATTTACGGTTCATCATCAAAGAAGGTCTGGATAGGAACTCAGACAGGGTAGGAACCTGGAGGCAGGAGATGATGCAGAGGCCATGGTGGAATACTGCTTATTGTCTTGTTCCACAGGGCTTCCTCAGCCCAGAACACAGGGCCCAAAGCCCAGAGGTGGCACCATGGGCTATAAGCTGAGTCCTCTTCAGTGGTCACTAATTGACAAAATGATTTACAGCTGAATCTCATGGAGGCATTTCCTCAACTGAGGCTCCTTCACCTCTGATGACTGTTGCTTCTGTTAAGCCGACACACAAAACCAGGCAGTAGGAGCTTCTTAGGCTTTAAATCACATGTTCCTCTAAGTAACTTAGTGAAATGTCAAACCACCCTTGGCATGCTGCCTATTCTGTTTGCTCATTACTCGCATCTTAGTATATGCGTTCATGCAAGGCACGATCCCTACTATCATGTTTCACTCCTTTCATCTCTCAGCTCACTTCGTCTTCTCATGAAGCCATTTATTTATTTACTCCAGATCATTACAAAGAGAGTGAATTCAAACAAGAGGATATATAGATAAGCTTTGTGCTGTTTGGTTTTAACTATGAACTTGCACAATTAAGCATCACCTGGGAAGAGAGTCTCAAAGAGGGTTGTTTATTTTGGTTGGCTTGGGATCATATTCACGTATGTCTTTGGGTATATCTTGATTGTAAATTGACGTACAGGTATACAGAGAATGTGGGCAACACCATTTTCTAGGCTGCACCCTGAACTCAGTGCGAACAGAGAGAGGTAAGCAAGCAAGGATCTGTGAATTTATTCTTTCTTTGTTCTAGACTGGAGATGTGATGACTATTTGCTTGAGTTCTAGCTGTGGCTTCCCTAGAATGGTACTCTCTGTCATGGTGTATGGCGGAACATGAGAATTAAACTAGAACAGGCCTTACTTCATTCAAGTTACTTTGAGTACAGCATGGTGTTATAATTACTTCAGCTTGTTACTATTTGTGTAAGCAAATATCTTGTTAATCTCACAGAAATTAAACTTTTTAATATTCATAGAAATGCATGTATAAGGAAATATATTCAATTTAGATTTTGCTTTTTCATGGAGTTTTAGGATCCACTGTGGTACTGGAGGGAATCTCTTGCACAGTAAGGGAAGAGAACTGAAACTTCAGCTGAATATTATGTCACCCAGCTGTACAGCTGGGCAACTAGTAGCGAAGGATTTAGGTGTGTGTGTGTGTGTGTGTGTGTGTGTGTGTGTGTGTGTGTGTGTGTGTAAAACTTTAGAATCATGTTTTGGTAGGCATTTTCTCAATTTTGACCCCTAGAAGGCATCTCGGGAACGTATTGCTGCAAAACGGGCAATCTGACTGATGAAAACGTTGCAGTCTCTTTTATAATAAATGAAAATAATAATGTTAAAGGAAAAAAAAAGGACCTGCTTCATTCAAATATCATCCTACATGGGTGCTATAATATCTAGACACTATTCAAAGAAGCAAGTTCTCCAATAAATCTACATGTAAACAAACATTTCTATATTAATTTTGTTATGTTATCTAGGTGCTTTGCCTGTCTGAAAGTAAGCGTACTATATGCATTTCTGATCCATACAAGAGAGAGGAGAGGGTATTGGATCCCCTGGAATTGAAACTATGGATGGTTATGAACCACCAAATGAGTGTTTGGAATTGAATCTAGATCACCTGTAAGAATAGCAAGTATTCTAAACCACTAAGCCATCTCTCTCGCCTTAATAAATACAATAACCTTTAACTTTACACCCATCAGAATGGCTAAGATCAAAAACTCAAGAAACAACACATGCTGGAGAGGTTGTGGAGAAAGGGGAAATCTCCTCCACTGCTGGTGGGAATGTAAACTTGTACAACCACTCTGGAAAGTAATCTGGCGCTTTCTCAGACAACTAGGAATAGTGCTTCCTCAAGATCCAGCTATACCACTCCTAGGCATATACCCAACTACACAATAAGGACATTTGCTCAACCATGTTTGTAGCAGCCATTTTTGTAATAGCCAGAAGCTGGAAACAGCCCAGATGCCCCTCAGTGGAGGAATGGATGCACAAACTGTGGTATATCTACACAACAAGGAAATCATGAAATTTGCAGGTAAATGGTAGGATCTGGAAAATATCATCCTGAGTGAGCTATCCCAGAAGCAGAAAGATGCACACGGTATATACTCACTCATATAGACATTTAATATAGGATAAACCTACTAAAATCTGTACACCTAAAGAAACTAATCAAGAGGGAGAACTCTTGCTAAAATGCTCAATTCCTATCCAGAAATGCAAAGAGGCTGGACATCAGAAGGAGAAAAGAGGGAATAAGTCAGGAGCCTGACACCAAGGACCTCTGAAAGGCTCTGCCCTGCAGATTATCAATGTAGATGCTGAGACTTATGGGCAACGTTTGGGCAGAGTGCAGGGAATCTTAGGAAAGAAGTGGAAAACAGTAAGATCTGGAGAGGACAGGAACTCCACAAGGAGAGCAACAGAACCAAAAAATCTGAGCACAGGGGTCTTTCCTGAGACTGCTATTCCAACCAAGGACTATGCATGGAGATAACCTAAGACCCCTGCACAGATGTAGCCCATGGCAGTTCAGTATACAAGTGGGTTCCATTGTAATAGGAACAGGGACTGTCTCTAAGGTGAACTGATTGGCCTGCTCTTTAATTACCTCACCCTGAGGGGGAAGCAGTTTACCAGGCCATAGAAGAAGACAATGCAGCCACTCCTGATGAGACCTAATTGACTAGGATCAGAAGGAAGGAAAAGAAGTCCTCCCCTCTCAGTGGACTTGGGGAGAGGCATGCATGCAGAGGGTGGAGGAAGGGAGGATTGGGATGGGAGGAGAGAGGGAACCACAGGGGGATACAAAGTGAATAAAGTGTAATTAATAAAAAAAAATACAAAGGGATTCAAAGAAAAAAATAAAATGACTATTAAACTGCAGTGATACTTTTATATTACTTTAAATTAAATGTGTTATCAAAAGGTGACATTAAATTTAAAAATGGAAAAAAATAAAGTAAATACAATAACCTTTAATTGGTATTTTTAAATCAGAAATCATTGTGAATGTTTTATTTAAAAAAAATTACCCACAAAAGTGCTAAGAAACATTTGGACCTCTACCTGAAGAACAAATTAGGCTATACTGATGCCCTCCTAAAGGGCTGCTTTTACATCTAAGCCAAGTTGCAAAGAATTTTTTGTACATGCCAGTTGGGGATGCCTGAGTAACGAATAACCAGACAAAGGGAGAATTCTTAGGCTTATGGAGAATATTTATGCCATAAAGAAGGAAGGTCAGTCCAAAACCACGGACAGGAGAGCTGGAGGATAGAAGATAACCTGGGATCAGGTATAGGATACTGTTTTCCCCAAGAATTTCTTGAAATTTACTAGCACATTCTAGTCTCCTCTTGCAAAACCAGTCAAAAGAAACTACTAATGATTGCCATTTCTTTTAGAAATCTCCTCTGAAGTGCCTGAAGCTCTTTTGTGTTCCTGTCAATCTCAGAAAGAACAGGATGGAAGAAAGAACCTTTCAGTAAAAATGTTAATCTATTTTTCTTCTGGTAAGTGCAAAGTCTTACCAGCAGGAATATTTGTTTTTCTCCATTTATCACATTTCTATTCAAGAAAACTGAACATAGCTAAATTATGTTAGCATGACAAAAATTTATAAGCCATTCATATTCAGTGGAAGAAATGACGAGAGGACTGAAAATGAGCACATTCATCATCAGAGCACTGGGAGTTACAAGCCTTTCCCCCTCCCTGTGCCCCATCACCCCAAACATCACCTTTCCTAGGAGACTCAATTCAGTTGTCAAAAGTTACTTTAAAAAGGAGAAGACATGGTAGGCAAGACCTGAGACTAGACTAGCCATGGAACTAAGGGAACATCAAATACCATTGTTCTGCTAAAAGAACGTAGCAATAAAATGACTCCTAATGATATTCTGCTAAACTTGTAGAACAATGTCTTGCTCAACCATCATCAAAGGAGCTTCCTCTTGTAACACATGCAAACAGATGCAGAGACCTATAAGATGATCAATTTCTGAGAGTGAGAGACTTTGGGACACTCAGTGTTAAATGAGATGTCTCCATTAAATCCATCCTCTTGGGGCTCTTGGAATGCTTCAATAGAAGTCAGAAAGAGTATAAATGACAGTGAGAATGAAAGACAACAAGAAAACAAGACCTTATAGACACAACAGGATAGATGAACTTAGGAAACCACAGAAACTACATCAGGATACACAGGGACTACACAGGTCTAATCTAGATGGGATCTCAATTTTGAGAGGGAATATAGATACAAGTCCCAATTCCTAACCCGGGAGCTATCTCCAATTGATAACCTCTTGCAAAACAAGACAAAACAAACAAAACAAAAACAACAACAAAAACAGTTTTCTGGAATGGAATTTTACCGCATGTGCATAAAAACTATACTTGAAGCCCGGCCCCATGCCAAGTTTAGATGGCCAACATTAAATGAACTCAGTGCTATTTTTGGAGAGTGTTTTTGTCTCACAACTGTTTTTTTTTTCTTTTCAGTCTTTTGTTTAAAATATTATTATACCCTAGTTTATTTTCATGGGTTTATTGTGTGTGCATAATAAATCCATGTATGTCCACATCTGCATCTGGGTGTGTTTTCTATGTTAGTTTTTAGCTCTTCTTTTTCTGTCTTTTATATCATATTCTGATTTGGTTTTATTTTATTTTATTACCATTTAGATGCCTATTTGTATCCTAATAGAGAAAGAAATATAAAGTGTGGATTTGGTCAGATGGAGAGTTGAGAGGAAGCTGAGGGAGAGGAAAACATAATCAGAATGTATTGTATAAAAATCTATTTTAATTAAAAATAAAAGCAGCTCTGGGAGAAAATAATTTATCTAATCTTACAGCTTGACATTCAGCACTCTGGTAACCAGAGGCAAGTGTGCCAGATCACTGTGAGTTCGAGAACAGCTTGGTCTACAATGCAAGTCAAGGACAGCCAGAGCTACACAGAGAAACCCTGTCTTGAAAAACAAAAAAACAAAAATAAATCATTGTGGATAGATGTCTGGGCATGAACTCAAGCCAAGACTCATGGAGGATGTCTATTTACTAGTTTGCTATCTACTGTTTGCTCAGGCTGTTTCCTTTTAGAACCCAGGACCACCTGCCTAGGGCTGACGCAGTTCCTCCTGGTCTCAGCCTGCCCAAATCTACCATTAAATAAGAATGTCCTATAGACTTGCTTACAGACATTCTGGCAGAAGCATTATTATTATTATTGTTATATTACACATGAGAAAATAAGTCTTCAGACACATTGGGATTTAATCATGTGTAAGACAATAACAGAAGCTAAGTGAGAATGACATCTAATTAGTGTTAATTTCTTTGACAAATAAGTTTTTGTTGTTTAAGCCACTCAGCTATGGTACATCGTTATAGACACAGAAGTAGAATATTAACTTTCATCATACATAGTCCCAATATCTGTTAAACTTTAAAATTATGTTCATTACATATTCTCTATATTCTCTGATATCCTATTAGTAGTTATTCGTCCACCCTGAATTTCCCTTCCACAATGTCAGAATAGTCTAAGGTCTTATACTGAATGGGGGGAGAAAGAAAGAGAAGAGAAAGAGAATGTGAGAGAGAGAGTGTCTCCTCTTTTGAGGATTGATTGCTATATGGCGCTTTACCCTTGTGGACTGTTCCACTAATGACCTTCTAAATACCATACCACTGGATATTTGATATCCAACATGAGGTTGGGGTGTTGAAGTCTAACGGAAATATTTTGCTCAAAGTATAGGGAAATCTAACAATTTTGTTATATAAAAATGAACAACGAGGAGATCATGAATAAGTAAGTTAAGTGTACTCTGTGTGTATACAAACATCCATTTATAAGCACATTTATATACACAAATACACATAAATATTTCCGTAAGTAATCCTGATAAAACTCATTGGTTCAACAAGTAAGACTTTGGTGGTATCTGTTCTTTGGTCTCTTGTGGGCTTCCTGTCTGGGGTGAATAAATGATTATGTTGAGTCACCCCAGGAAAGGTTCTGTCACACAGCATGAAGACTTTGAAAAGATAGGCAGTGAGATATTTGACCTATGCACATAGTGTAGATGGAGTCTCCTTTGCCCAGCTGCAAGAGCAGACTTAATTGAGTCCAGAAGGGATATTGCCTCTGTTTCAACTTTGAAACATCATTAGGAAGAGAGAATTTTAGAAACGCTTTTTCCTAATATTTAAAGGTTATATGTGGAAGATATAATGATTCCCTAAGGCAGAATTTATTTTATGCTATTACCAGTTAATTAATTAAGAGGATATGCAATCTGAAAAGATAGATATTTCTAGTAATTCTCAGACACATGGTATGTACCAAATATGGACTCAAGAAAACACTTATATTTTTTTTATTTTCACAAAATAATGTGTAAAATGTCATTATTCACAGTTTGAGAAGAATGCAAAATACCAATATTTAGAGATCATAATTCTAAAACCAAAGTTCATATTGCCAATTAACAATGAAGTAATGATTCAAATTCACAATTTACTAAACTGTGTTTTGAGGAACACATTTTAGTTTACAGAAAACTTTAGTAGAAAAATTTTAAAGTTTCTATTTGCTTTTTTTTTTGTACCCCTGTGCTTTCTTCTCTCCAACATCTTCTCTTAGTAAGGCATATTTATTATGATTCAATAGGCAATCCTAATACTTTATAACTGAACGTTGTCATTCATGGTAAGGTTTACTCTTGTTGCTGAACATTCAGTGGGGTTTTTACATGTTTAGTGAGAGAGATATCCACAGTTAATTATCAGCACCCAAATACTGTACTCCAGGTGTGCCCCCTTCTTCCCTTTAA
Organism: Rhombomys opimus; assembly: GCA_010120015.1. Lineage (NCBI taxonomy): Eukaryota > Metazoa > Chordata > Mammalia > Rodentia > Muridae > Rhombomys > Rhombomys opimus. The sequence continues at coordinate 28,553 of REGO01000891.1, read as the reverse complement.
TAGCACCTTTGGCTGTGGCTACGGTTCATCTATTCTATTGTTTCCTTTGCCTTTTCAGGTATCACATTGGCAGAACTTCACAGATGCAGTGTCTTTTCAAATTGCTTTCTGTCACTTGACAAAAATGCCAATCAGATTAATTTGTCTTTTATGTGTGATAGCGTGTTTCTCTTCATACCTTCATTATGGTATTCATTCTGTGCATATAACTGTATATGTAGCCATGTACATTGGGAAAATATCACTGGTATTTTGAGAGACTGGAACTTTTCTGGGCCTCACAGATTTGGCTAACACTATACCTTAACATCACTTCAAACTTAAGACTTATTTCTTACTTTGACCACAGCCTATTTATTTTTATTTTATTTCAGTTGGCCTTTAAGACAACCATGTTGCAACTGATCTTACTTGTGAGGATTTCCCCTGTAGTCAACTTTTACAACCTACTGTAACACACATTTGGAATCTTAAATTCATCTCCTAAACCCACAACACAGAGCACCGAGAGTGTGTGCTATTTATTATACTCATTTGTTGAAGCAAAAAATAGGATGAAAGCAACCTTATGAATCATATTCCAACATAAATACTGAAAGCAACATTCAGATATTGCTTAATAATTGTGTGTGTGTGTGTGTGTGTGTGTGTGTGTGTGTGTTTATCTTGGTCATTTAGGGTCAATTGGAATTAGTAAAGTCTCATTCCTTGTAAAACACTGTTATGGGTGTCTGTAAAATCTTTCTCATTCTTCTCCCATATGATTTGTTCTGTGTTGTTCAATAAATATAGAGCAAAAGCCTTTTATTGGAATGAAACAGACACATAAACAGAAAAAACGTTGCTCAGACAAGGAAGCAAAATTTCATACAAGACAAATTATAGACAGGAGAGACAGTAAAAGACACAGGGAGAGAGAAGTAGGAAGTTCAAATCTGGGATCACTTGGGATAAACTACTCCAAGGGAGAGTGCTGTGATCGTTTTTTCTCAGTGAGACATTGACAGAATTTTCGGTACTGAGGGTTGCGGCTAATGCGTTTAAGTCAATGGAACTTTACTTTTTTTTTTTTACTTATAACTTACTTTTTGTATGTGTGTGTTTTGTCTGCATTTATATTTTCCCATGGAGGCTAAAGCACTGGATTCCCCAAAACTGAAGTTACAAATCGCTGTGAGCTTCCAAGTGGGTGTGTGAATTAAATAAGCCTGTGTCCTCTGGAAGATCAACCAGTCCTCCTAACTGTCAAGCCCTCTCACAGCTGTGTTAGAACACTTTATTAGCCTATAAAGGACATCTGGGCTCTCTTCAATAGTTATAAATTATCAATAAATATGCTATCCAAATGTAACTACAGTTTTGTTTGTGTGTAAGCTCTTCACTCACTAAAGTAGCAAACACGTACAACTGATGCATCCATGAGAAAAGCACACACTGTTTTGCTTAGCAATTCCAGGTAGTCTCCTCCTATCTATTTTCTCTTTTGCAATGGTGAGAATTTCCAAGTTGCATCGTTATCAGAATTTGGTGTTTTCAGCAACTTAAATGTGGGTTTTTCTAACAGGAAACCACCTGCATCTTCTTCCTCTATAAATTGGTGATTCCTAGAATTCTCAACATCTCTTCATATAATTGCCATTAATAGACTTTCGTTGTTAAGATGACTTCTCATACTTTCCTGTTTGTTTTTTAATTATTTACTGATTATTTATTTTTAAAAATTTATATGTTTTTTATTAATTACAGCTTATTCACTTAGTATCCCAGCTGAAGCCCCTCATCTCCTCCCAACCCTGCCTTCCCTCCCTCTTCTTCTCCCATGCCCATTCCCCTGTCTACTGATAGCAGAGGTCCTCCTCCCCTTTCCTCTGACCCTAGCCTACCAGGTCTCATCAGGACTGGCTACATTGTCTTCTTCCTTGGTCTGGTAAGGCTGCCCACCCCCTCAGGGGGAGGTGATCAAAGAGCAGGCCACTGAGTTCATGTCAGAGACAGTCCCTGTTTCCCTTACTAGGGAACCCACTTGGACACTGAGCTGCCATGGGCTGCATCTGTGCAGGGGTCCTAGGTTATCTCCATGAATAGTGCTTGGTTGGAGTATCAGTCTCAGAAGAGACCCCTGTACTCAGATTTCTTGGTTCTGTTGCTCTCCTGGAGCTTCAGTCCCCTTCAGGTCTTTCTCTCTCCTCCTTCTTTCATAAGATTCCCTGCACTCTGCCCAAAGTTTGGCTATGAGTCTCAGCATCTGCTTTAATACTCTGTTGGGTAGAGTCTTTCAGAGGTCCTCTGTGGTTGGCTCCTGTCTTGTTCCTTGTTTTTGCCCTCTTCCGATGTCTATCCCATTTGCCTTTCTGCATGAGGATTGAGTTACCTCCTTCATGCTTAGCTTCTTTGGCTATACAGATTTTAGCATGATTATCCTATATTATATGCCTAATATTCATTTATAAGTAAGTATATACCATGTGTGTCTTTCTTTTTCTGGGATACCTCACTCAGCATGATCTTTTCTAGTTCCCACCATTTCCGTGCAAATTTCATTATTTGCTTGCTTTTAATTGCCGAGTAGTTTTCCATTGTGTAAATGTACCACAGTTTCTGTATCCATTCCTCAGCTGAAGGACATCTGGGTTGTTTCCAGATTCTGGCTATTACGAATAAAGCTGTTAGTTTCTTAAGTGGATTCATTTCCTTAAGATCTAGTTTTCTTCACTGAATATACAGTTTGCACTTCAGTCCTACATCTGCTATATTTTCCAAGGTTTTACTCCCAGATTGTGGCTCTCTAAAACAGGGTGTATTGAATAGAAATGTATGATTTTAATCAAGTATAACATAAAACTTTGTTTACTATGGATTTAACTCAGGACCTTAAGCACTTTACCTCTATGCTGCACCCTATTTCTGTGTCACATCTTTTCCTTACAGTTCTCAGATATATGATAAACCTATATTTTAAAGTTTATAAGCATTTAATTGATATAATTTTTATAATTAATTTTACTGTCTCTTTTTAAGTTCATATTATTCATGTGTAGACTAAGGTAATAAAGTTGGATATATAAAATATTACAGCTGATGATGTGAAAATATGCCAGCCAATTGTGAGAGCATTCCTACTAAGTTTCAAAGAGAAACAGATTGTGTTCAAGAACTGAGCAGACACAAAAAAACAGGACAACTCAAAACTGACACCTTATGATTTAACAATGTTTCTCACTTATATATTTGCACATATTTTTATATTTTATTGTGACAGTTTGAATAAAAATGACCTCCATAGGATTCTATATTTGAATGTTTGGGATCCAGGTAGTGGATTGTTTAGGAAGGATTAGGAGGTGTGTCCTGAATGGAGAATGTGCATCTCTCAGGCTGGACTAGGAAGCTTCAAAAGTCCACATCAGGCCCAGTTTCCCTATGAGTCTGCCTGCAGATTATGAATCAGATGTGAACCCTCAACTACAGCTCAAGGACCATGCCTGTCAGCTTGTGGTCATTGACGACCATGGACTAACACTATGAAAGTGTAAGAAAGCTATCAATTTAATTCTTCCTCTTATAAGTTGCCTTGGTCACAGTCTTCCCTCACAGCAATAACAATAACTAAGACGTTTGTACATTCCATACAGAGTAGAGACTGTGAACAACGTCACCTTACAGTACCCTCCGGGCTGTGTATTCCCGGGAAGTATGCAATTCCTTCCTCAGTTGATCTCATGAAATGCACTGGAATTTTAAAATTACAGACTGTCTATGATACCCACAGTAAGAAAAGTAAATAAACATCTGACTCAGTATTGACCATATTTCACACATGTCACAGATAACCCTTTTCTGAAGCATAATCAGATACATTCTAGTCAAAACTATGTTCAAATAAGCATAAAAAGATGCAGAAATGGGGTTGATTTCACATGAGAAGGAAACTGAACTTTTCTCCTGACAAGGAGGCATTATTCAATTACCAGTCATTCTGAACAGGGCAAAACATAGCTGCATGATAATTATATATTGCATCTTTCCATGGTGGTTTAAAACACCCTCCAGGTTTTCCAGGCGTTTTCTCCATAAGAAGCAGCAGACTTACACAGTGCTCGAGTCCAAAGCACTCTTCACATATCACATGCTATTCTATTTAGAATTTATGTAACATTTAAGAATTCTACTGAACTGGAAAATAGAGAGATGTCCTTTTTGTTTTTATTTTTTTTAAAAAAACCAATTTGTCCTTTACTCATTTTCCAGTCCAGTAGCAAAATGACTGATCAGAGTAGAAGTCAGTAAAATGCTTTAGCTCTTCATGGCTTGGTAAGGGAGAACCAATAGAAACAGTTGATAAAAAGGCTTGCAGTTTTTAAGCCAGGGTGTCTTAGTGTCAGAAATGAAGTACTTCTTGAACTCTTCCTGAAAAGCAGCAGTAAATAAGATCTCCTCATATTCAAAACAGAGCAAATGGGATGCCGAAACTGACGGAAAAAGCACAATCTTATGCAAAGTTTTCTAAATTAAGTTCATGGTTCATGGATCTGAGTGCCCCAACAAAATTTAAAATATGTAACCAAGAATTCTGAGTCTAATTATGTCTTGGGGAGTAACTGCTTGATAAGACCTTGGATAAATCAAATGATCTTTTGAGGATCCTCATTTCTTTATAGCTCAATTTCTTTGCAGCCTTTACAGTGCTTTGACTTAATGGAACAAAATTTAATAAAATCTTAGCAAGCAATTCTAGGGAGGAGAACATACTTTATTTATAGAAACTTCCTAGACTCCCTGTTCCCTCTCATGTACCAGTGGTCCCTTCATCACAGCCACCAATCAAAGCTAGAGAATTATTCAAGATCTAGAACAATTGAACTTTTAGTAAGGGTAGTTTTTCATAATTCTAACCACAACACTCAGGAGGCAGAGAGAAGGGGCATTGCCAGGAGCTCAAGGCCAGCTAAAGCTATAAGCCAGACACAAAATGGATGTTTTAGTTTTGTTTCTGTTTTGTTTTAAAGCTGAAGCAGAGAGATTGATTTTTTTATTGTATATTGATTGGATTTGGAATGAGGTAGCTCATATACCCATAGGCAAATTTTTGAAGTCTTTGCCTTTGAGGTTTATCAGAAAACATATGAAAGACTTACCCAAAAGTTGGGAGCATCATGACACTACTGGAGTTCAGTAAGAAGGAGGAAAAATAAGTGAAGACTTACCTTCCTCGGCTTCTTGGTCAGTATGAAGGACCAAGTGTTCTCTCTCTGTCACAATGGACAGCATGGCTCTGGACTGTGGGTTCAAATAAACCGTTCCCCAGTTAAGTTGATTTTGTCCATACATGTGATCCAAGCAAAATAGAAAGACAACTAACAAACTGTTTTTGAGGGTTTGAGTTTGTACCTTATGATTTGTTTTCAACTGCCAATAACTATGTACTTAGTTTAGTTTTTTTTTTTTTTTTTTTTTTAAGAATATGTTTCCTATTCAGTAAATATTATACAAATGATTCTGATTTAGAACTATTTGATCATTAATTCAAATGTCTAATATATGTCCACAGATGATCCCCAAAGAAGGAAACAAGAAAGTCCCATGTCCTGAATACAAAGATAAGTGCAGTAAATGTGACTTTCTTATTATTATCACGCTATTTTAACTACTCTTCTTACCAACTATTAGATGGTTGGAAAGACAAGTTGTGTATTGACTTTGAGCCTCAGTATAGTTTTACTGATAGTGCTTAAAACGCCATTCTTTGAATTAGCTAAGACTCATTAACAAGCACATTTTTTGCCTATACAGAGCAATTATATATGATACTATTAGCGGTATCAATTAAGATAGATAAAGTAATAGCCTAATTGAATGCACAAGGAGTCTAATGGCTTTGCTTTCTCTGATAATGGATTACACCCTGTTCTTGTACAATAAGCCAGACACAGGATCAATAGTATTTTATGCTTAGAAAAACTACTGCCCTAAATAAATACCAATACCTAATTCAGGACTCATTGCTGTGATTTTTAATATCAGCAAGGGAAAATACATCATAAATACAAAACATTACTGTTGGAAGCCCATGCTCAGGACATTCACTCCCAAAGCCCTGAGGCATTTAATGTTTTTATATCTGTTCTTGTAATATATGATTCATAGTCCTTGTTTACTTTGAGTGTGGCTGTTCATTACATCATTACAATATGCAAATACACAAAATGGTATTCGGCATGGTTATGGCAGTGCATCTATGTTCCTATGGAGGCATATCTTGGAAACTTAGCAAACAATATGAGGAATAATATTAAATTAGTGTAGCTTGTCTCAGCACTCCCTAATGAATCCTAAGCTTCTTTTGATGGAGAAACATCTTTATTTTGGCAGTTTGTGCACGTGATAGTGTCTCACATCATGTTTCTTTGTACCTACAAGCCATCAAGTAAAAGACAGTTTTGGGAAAGCTTCAGGCTGCTATATATTTACCAGTATTCTTGATAGAAGCAATCCCGGGAGAACAGCGGGGTATCGAATGAAATTCAAGTAAGGTTTATGTCGGTAATGCATGCGGATGCAGCAGGAGCATTTTTTAAGTAAATGTGCACTGAATGATTCGCTTTAAGTAAAGCTGTGTGGAACACCAAAGCTCTACCTTTGTTTTGCTTGTCCCAGGCTCTCCTTGTTCCAGTGGGTAAGGGGAGGTACTGGTGCTAGCTTACTGTAAAGGGATTGAAGCTCTCCGTCAGTGTGTTTCTTTCTCTCTCTCTTTCTCTCTCTTTCCTTATTATTTATTTATTTATTTATTTATTTTAGTGTAACAGTCACTGTAACATCTCTGCACAATGAAGCGTAGTCCTCTAGTCTCCAAGCATTGCACTAATTCTCCCACGTAGAAGCAGAAACTCTAAGTTGACACGATCACAGTGTCGTGGCACATAGAGCATTTTTTATGTTCAAAGACGATTCGTAGGAAGTATGAAAACGGATAAACTTTCTGGAGAGAAGTGGGTGCTATCTACTAAAATGCAAACTTCATGTGACTCTTGACACAGCAGATTTGTTATAGAGGTGGTATTTTTTAATGTTATTATTATTATTTATTACAATTTATTCTTTTTGTATCCTGGCTGCAGCCTCCTCCCTCATTTCTTTCTGGTTGGTCCCATCCTTGCTCCCTCTTGCCTCCATCTGCCCCTTTCCTAGTCCACTGATAGGGGTGGTCCTCCTCTCCTACTATCTGACCCTAGCCTATCAGCTCTCCTCAGGACTGTCTGGATCCTCTTTCTCTGTGGCCTAGTTATGCCACCTCACCAGGGAGAAATGATCAAAGAGCAAGCAACTGATTTCATGCCAGAGACAGCCCCTGCTCCCCTTACTAAGTGACCCTTATGGAGACTGAGCAGCCTTTAGGCTACAGAGTTAGACAGAGAATTCTCAACAGAGGTATATCGAATGGCAGAGAAATACTTAAAGAAACGCTCACGGTCCTTAGTCATCAGGGAAATGCAATCAAAATGACCCTGAGATTCCACCTTACACCCACCAGAATAGCTATGATCAAAAACTCAAGTGACAACACATGCTGGAGAGGTTTTGGAGAAGGGGGAACCCTTCTCCATTGCTGGTAGGCATGTAAACTTGTACAACCACTTTGGAAATCAATCTGGTACTTTCATAGAAATTTAGGAATAGTGCTATCTCAAGATCCAGCTATACCACTTCTGGGCATATATCCAAAAGATGCTCAACAACAACAACAAAAGGTATTTGCTCAACTATGTTCATAACACCTTTATTCCTAATAGTCAGAATCTGGAAACAACCCAGATGTCCCTCAAAATAGGAATAGGTACAGATTTTGTGGTGCATTTACACAATGGAATACTACTTAGCAATTAAAAACAAGGAGGTGCTATCACATATGTGTTGTTATAATGAACTTTTGATTGAGACAATAAAACTTTTTGTATTTCCAAAATAGTATATTAAGTTGTTATTAATTTATAGTAGATCATATGATGATATATTTCGGTATTTCTGCTGGATATATGCTTCTCACACCCCGGGTTGATACCATAGTACAAATAAAAGTTAAGAAAGAAACCAAGGGAAGGGATAAATATATATATTCGTATAGATTTATTTTCTCATAAATATACATATCTGTATTTCAAGAAGTAGTTTTAGAAATCATTTAAGAAGTGTTACCATTTTCCTCAGGATATTTTTATTTCATTCTGGCTCACATTTAAACACATACACCTTTTCTTTTTAACAATACTATAACACTGTATGCATGTTATTACACCTAATATTTTTAAGATGTGCACATATTTTTAAATAAGATTAGTGCTTTAAAAGTTTTTTTAACTATATGTACATGTGTTTGTATGTGTGTGTGTGTGTGTGTGTGTGTGTGTGTGTGTGTGTGTAAGGGTTTGTGCATGTAGCTATAATGGCTAAAAAGACCAGAAGAGGATATCATATCTCACTAGACATGTAGGTGGTAGTGAGCTGTCTAATATGAATACTGGAAGACAAACTTGAATCTTATGGAAGAACAAGGCATGCTCTTAATCACTTAGCCATCCCTTCATCTCCAAAAAGAGTGAATTCATGTAAAATCCGAATATGATACTTTAGAATCTGTAATCATTTTCTCATAAATCTATAAAGCAAATTTTTGTCTATTCTGTGTGTCTTATCTGGCATCACTGAACTATTATGTAAATCTATGTATTAGTTTATTTTTTTCCTAAATTAAGTAATTTGATCATTATAACTTTGAAAGAATAAACCAAGTTCATATTCATCAAAATACTACATTAACAATCACTTTTTTATTAAATTTAAGAAAATAAAAATATAATTTTAATCAGAATATCATTTGGATAACTATTAAATCATGATCATGAATATAAACAAAGCATTGGAAATAAATGTATATTTTTACGTATGTGTTCTATGTGGGTCAAAATTATTTTTAAATTATTAGTGATAATATCAGTATAAATGCATTGAAGAAAAACATTAATATAGACAATACTGCGAGTAAGAAAACTTACTGGCAAACATATATGCAGCCCTTGCTTAGGCTTAGGTAATAATTTTGAAAATTTTATGTGAAACTAAGGACTAACACATCCTCAAAACTACCTGAAAAAAAATAAGACTTTAATGATAAGTCTTTGTAAAACATGGGGAATCATAAAAATGAGAGTTCTCATGAATGACAGATCCATGTCTGTGAGCACTATTGCATGCTTATGGAGACTTAAGTCTCAGGAAGAAGCAAGATGGAGGACTGCTTGATGCCTGGCAGGCTGGTACTTCTGAATCACTCTGAAAGTCAGAACACACACTGAGGGTATTTTACACAGTTTATTAGAATATTTAACCATCAGCAAGGATAAGAAGTGGAAACTTAAGAAAGTCTTAGGTCACAGGTGCTTTGCCTTATAGATGGATTGTCATGAGAACCAATGTACGATTATTTTTTTTAAACAAAGCAAGTCTGTCTCTGCTCTTCCTTTGCCCACTTTTCTCTTCTTCCTCCTCCCCCTTTGCTCCCCTTCTTTGCCCTTTTGTTGCTTTGTTTCCACTTTCCTCTGTTCCTCCAACTCATCAAACTTCTATGATCCAGGAACTCTATCTCCCTTACCTCCTTCCCAGGCTTTCTTTCCTTTCTCCTTTCCCTTTTCATTTTTTCCTTCTGTTTCTCTTCTTTCTTCTCATTTTCTCTGCACTTAATAGTCTTCCATTCTCAGATACTGTCATAGAATTCAAAATGGACTCAGTCAAAATATGAAAGCTGTCTATAGATCCATCATGTGAAAGCTTATATAACATTTTGCTGCATATTTATATATACTGTGTTATATCTTTGATCTATTAAATAAAACTTTATTTGGACATACTAAGATTTGGGTTTTTCCTGGTTTGATTATTTCTCATATTTTAAAAATAGTTAGATGTAAAATTTCTATTAACATTGTTTAGTTATTTGCTTTAGTTTGTCAGATTAATGAGATAAACCATAAGTATTATAATTTAATGGAACTTTTAGTAAAAAGTTGATGGAAATGGTACCATGAGAGAAAAATGTTTTATAAATAAAATGCTTTTTTTGTAGAAAATCCAGCAATAGGACCATATTCAGTATAATGGCATAGAAATAGTTTGGTTACCAATTAATTTCTTTTCTACATTTCTTTATTTTTAAATGTTAATTGGTATTTTTATGCATACACATATATGTGAACGTATAAGTAAATCACATTTTCTAATAAAGCTGAAACAAATCCTATATGGTATACAATTTAACCCTTTATTTACTAGCCTTCTGACTGTTTTAGTTCATACAGAGCTATCAAGAGTATTAAGAAATTAGTTTTGTTAGCTTATGAATTTTAATCAAAATGCTTATAAATAATTTAATAAGATTTCAACAAGGATTAAGTTAATTTTCAAGTGGAATTTGAGTAAATTTTAAATTAGATGATTAAAGACACTAAATCTGCTAAAATTACACATATTCACTAATATATAGTTGCTCTTTCATATGAAGTAGAATTGTTTTGGGACATATAAAAACATGGCAATGTAAGTAGAGGAAACTTGGCCAATCAATGTGAGCAATTTATTACTCATAGTTAGGTCTATTGTTTGAAACAAATGATACAATATTAATGTAAACTCATGAAAACTTGACTTTTGCATGTTTTTTTTTAATCTGAAGGATATACAGATAGCTTTTCTCTTTGTAGATAATTTTTACCACTTGACAGTTGCATAAACTTAAAATAGTTGGTTTCTTTTATTTGGAACCCACAAGTTGCACATTATTTTGATAACCATAGCAGAGTAAATAATTTTAATGCACAAACTTGCTAATATAATAGTTTATACTCATACTTAATAGTGAACCCATTTATAAATCTAATTTTAATATTAGAAATTTAGTACCAACTCAGTGATCCATATAATTGTTCCTTTCAGTACAGAGTGAGGGTTGAGAGTCAATTCACAGAATAGGAATGCTTGGTTGCTCACAGTGATTCCCAACCAATATGATCTCCATGACTGACAAAGATAAGTACTTAACATTCCATAGATATCAGATTACAGCAAAATAAATACACTAAGAATGTGATTCCTCAGCAGTTTTAGCTATTGTTGCTTTGTATATTTACTGAGTACACAGGTGCTTCCAGGTTTTTACCAGCAATGTCACTACAACTATTACTGGTGATCACCAAATGTAGAAGTATTTTAATGCAGGGACCTGGCTACTCTGGCAAGGAATCATATCTGATGACATAGATCTGTGTGATCCAGATGGAGTATAGTCACACCCTTAGAACACACCTTTAATCCATGTGGGTGGAATACAGACAAATCTCCAGTACTCAGCTTTAATCCCAAACAATGACATCTCATTGAGGTTAAGACAAAGTGATGAATCAGAGAAAGATTTGACAGAGTGAGTCAGCGATAGGAAACACCCAACTCTGAGAACAGACGGGGGAAAAAAGCTAAATGGCAGGGCAATGCAGGGAGAGAGAATGGAGTTGAGTTCTGTTCAGGTGAATTGAGTTGACTTTGTGTAGTTCCATTCAGTTCATTTAATTGGTACCATTCAGTTCCTGGAATTCAGAAGCACTTTTTTCCAAACAGACTAATTCAGTGAGAAGCAGAAAGAAGCCAGGTTGACTCAGTCAGCTTGAAGAGGATTTTTAAACCAGACAGCTGAGTTAAATGTGCCAGACAGAGTTCAGAAAGAACTAGAAAGGGTGAGCTTACTCAGCAGTAAGTGTTGGAGGCTGAAAATACTCTAAACCTATGTTAGCAAGGGATGACTAGAAACTAAAGCTATCAAGGTCTGGGCCTGAAGACTCTATGGGGATAGAAACTTCCAGGTTTAGGTCTAGGGATAGTTAGATAGAAAAGCTCTGGAGTCAGCCCAAGCCATGTATTTTTAAAACTTGAGTATGGCTTTCATCTCAATCCATCTTCTGAGAAAATCAAAACATTTATAATTAAATAGAGACTAAGTAGTGTGTGCATTTGGCAAATTTCATTTTAACATATCTCTGTATTAATGTAAATCAGAATTTCTGAAATAGTATGATCACATCAACAATCATACAACATAAAGAAAAACAAAAGGAAACACTAGTTTAGTTTAGCTTAACTTAGCTTATTGTGTGTACATACAGTTATTTGTGATAAGGTATGGTATGTGGTGCCTTTGGCCCTTGCATGTGCATTCAGAAACCAAAGAATGACTCCAAATGTTTTGCTCTTGCTTTCATCACTGTTGGTCTTGACATTGAGCCTCCCATTGATTGAGAGCCTACCATTATGACTAGGATAGCTGGCCTCTGAGCTCGAGGGATCCGCTTGCCTCTGTCCTGCAGCGCTGAGTTACAAGTTCCTAAAGCCATGTCTTGTGTTTTATATGGGTGTCTGAAATTCATAAAGACTTAGATTATTATGCTTACAGAGAAATCACTCTTAACCAGTTACCCATCTCCCTCCAAGCTCCCTCCCCCAAACTATATATAAAACCGTGTATTTCACTTTAATGGTATATATTCAATAGGGCACATGTTTTAAATTATGTAAAAAAATTAGCCTGGTTAATATTCTTAGGCATTTCTTGTATGAAATGCAGGACAAAGGAGATTTGAACTAGGTCTATTTAGTTTACTGGTGTGTCTGTATTGATCAACATAAGGCTTGGTTAAAATATTATCAGAGAACAATCCATAAATAAGCATCAAAGACATGTTTTTGCCTTGAACTACACATGTTCAGTCTTCTGTTTCTGTTATAACTATCATGGTCTGTTTTATTCTCTATAGTTTATAGAGAACTGTTCTAATTTGGTTCCATATTTGAATATATGTGATCAAGATGCCTACTATTATTTTTCTGTAATGGGCTTTGATGTTTTTCCACTGTACTTTTAGATTTCCTACAATATAACCTAACCCCATTTTTACACTTTAATTGCTATTTCTTATCACATCTTTTATCACTTGTCTGTCAGTGTAGCTTGACTCACTTAAGTCATAGTGCCCATATTTCATTGTATTTCACAATTAACATAGAAAAGATGTCTAGTAAAAACTGTCTTGTGTGTACTAATACTTGGAGACTAATTACTAATGCTAATACTTAGAGACGCCTCTTGTAGTTTATATTTCTACTTCCTTTTTCATACTTGATATTTTCTTCAAAGGCTACAGGGGAAACATTTCTATCTCAAATTGGACTTCTAGAAGTTGATATTAAATGAATTAATTTTGGATTTATAATATTTTAGGGAGGAAGAGCATAAGCTGAAATGTGATCATGAGCATTTGGCTAATGCATGAATTATCATACTATTGAGTTACTGTATCAGCGCCATCCTTAAACGAACTCTTTTGAACACAGGATTGAGCTAAGATTCATCTCATAATGGGAAAATGACATAATGTAATGTGGCCATCCCTCACTCCAAGAACTGACACTGCTGGTTGGCCTCACAGTACTTTGTCCAGTCTTATTTTACAACTGTACTTCACAAACTGACCTGCGATATTATAACTGTCTGAATCACATATAGAGGATAATAGTGCTAGCAACTATGTGAGTATATGGAAATATCGATTGCACAAAAGATGGTAGAGATGGAAGCATTCTCTGTAAGTGTAGATTTGCTAGACAGCAGAAAAGTTTGCTATCTCAACTTAAAGAAAGAGGTTTAATACTAAGCCTATTTGGGGCCTTGCTTACATTTTGGATCATATGTTACAAGTGATTTCTTCAAGTTCATGTAACAAGTCTTCTCATGACAGCTGTGTTCCCTTTCTGACTTAGTGGCTTTGACTGAAAGTGGACATCTACAAATCAATCATCAGTCGAGGAACAGTCCTGTCAAATCTAGGTGCAGGCACTTGAGCACTTCAATGCATTATGAAATTAGACAACTTCCATTTCACTGATACCACATCTCAAAATACCTCTGTGTTCATGAATAATCAAGTCTATGATATAAGCTTAGATTTTCTTTTTTTTAATTAATTTTATTATTAGTTACATTTTATTAACTCTGTATGCCAGGTGAATCCCACTCCCTTATTCCCTCCCAATACCACCCTCTCTCCCTCATCTCCTCCCTGCCCCTTTCCAAGTCCACTGACTGGGGAGGACCTCCTCCCCTTTCATCTAACCCTGTTTTATCAGGTATCTTCAGGACTGGCTGCAAAGTCCTCCTCTGTGTCCTAGCAGGATTACTCCTCCCTTGGCGGGGAGGAGGTCAAAAATCCAGGTGTTGAGTTCCTGTCAGAAATAGTCCCTGTTCCCCTTACTATGGGAAACCAATTGGTTACTGAGCAGATGGTTATGGGCTTCATCCCAGTAAAGGTTCTAGGTTATATCCATACATGGTCCTTGGTGGAGTGTCAATCTCAGAAAAGACCCCTGTGCCCAGATATATTTGGTCCTTGTGGAGCTCTTATTCTTTCCATGTCATACTAACTCCCCTTCTGTCGAAGGTTTGGTTATGAGTCTTAGTATCTGTTTTGAAACACTGATAGGTAGAGTCTTTCAGATGCCTTCTGCCGTAGACTCCTGTCATACGTTCAATGCACATCCCATTTGTCTTTCTAAATGAGGATTGATCATCTTTGCCCATATCTGATTTCTTGATTATCTTCTTTAGGTGTATAGATTTCATTATGTTTATCATATCTTGTAGGTCTATATAAGCGAGTATATACCATGTTTGTCTTTCTCCCTCTGGGATACTTCACTCAGAATGATCTTTTCTAGATCCCAGCATTTGCCTGCAAATTTCATGATTTCCTCCTTCTTGATTGCTGAGTAATATTCCATTGTGTAAAAATACCACAATTTCTGAATCCATTCCTCCATTGATGGACATCTGGGTTGTTTTCAGATTCTGGCTATTACAAATAAAGCTGCTACAAATCTTCACCAACCCTTTATCTGACAGAGGGCTAATATCCAGTATATATAAAGAACTAAAGAAGCTGAAAAGCAACAAAACAAGTAATCCAATTAAAAAATGGGGAACAGAGCTAAACAGAGAATTCTCAATAGAGGAATATTTATTCCTCTATTGGCAGAGAATGGCAGAGAAACACTTAAAGAAATGCTCAACCTCATTAGCCCTTACGGAAATGCAAATCAAAACGACCCTGAGATTTCACCTTACACCCATCAGAATGGCCAAAATGAAAAACTCAAGTGACAACACATGCTGGAGAGATTGTGGAGAAAGGGGAACCCTCCTCCATTGCTGGTGGGAATGTAAACTGGTACAACCACTTTGGAAGTCAATTTGGCACTTTCTCAGACAATTAGGAATAGTGCTTCCTCAAGACCTAGCTATACCACTGCTAGGTATATACCCAAAGCTTGCTCAAGTACACAACAAAGCATTTGCTCAAGCTTAGATTTTCACATCTACAAAATAAGACTAACAATAAGATCCACTGCAAAGGGAACCGGACCATGAAAAACATAAAGTAAAGGAAGAACATACTAGAAATAATCATTCATTTGACTTCAGTATTTAAACTACATTATCTCTTTTTTCCACAATACCTTATTATCATCTATAGATTATGAGTCCTGGCTGTGTCCGTATTACTAAAGATAGATTTTTCTCTGTCTCTCGGAGTGATGAGCCAGAAAATGGGAATTATTTAGAATTAAAAGGGACTGTGATGGGGAACCTCCACAAAGACATCAGTACCTTTATAATAAGAAATCAGAGTTGTCACCACCTAGACATGTGAGCAGAGAGGGCTTAGCAGCAATCTGATGCTGAGGAAGAACTCACTGACCAGAGCACGGTTGTATTGGCAGCATGATTTAGCTTCCAAATCTGTAGACATAAAGGTTGCTTAATCCATCCTCTTGATGATATTATATATGGCAGCTTGAGCAAGTTGATAATTACCAAGCATATATCACTTTAACCTAGAGAGGATTCCTAACCTCTGAACACAAATGAGCATATCAAGTTGAATTATGTAGTGAAAAGACAACAATTGTAACTAGCCTGAAGTGTCAGACCTAGTTATCTACAAGAGTATTAAGAAAAAAAAATTACAAACAGAGCTTCAGATATTCCTCCCTGCTTTGCGCATTTGCATGGCCAGCATGAAAATGTAAGTTCAAGACCCAAAGCAATGCTAAACATTGTCCCCAGGCCTGTTGTCAAGTAATTTAACCTCCAACCAAGATGGGAAGGTAGAGGTCTTCTTCAAGCACTTTAAAGCAAAGGTGATAAATTTATGTGTGATTACTCATAGTTCTTACTATGTCTCCATCATGAAAGAACTTCAGTAAGCGATTACTTGGATGTGGTGGAAAAAAAAAAAAAAGAGAAATGCTGTAGTTATTACATATCATTATATGGAACTGATGTGGAAAATACTTTTCCATGCACACAAGACCTTTGGTATAGGATCCAACCCAAGAAAAAAGACCTGTTAAAAATGGTCGTACTCACAGAAGACTCAATTCTCTACTGTTTCCTGGAGTATGATATATGTACTATAATAGTTACAGGTATTTAAAAAAAAATTCCTCCACTGATAATTTTTTTCTCCCATCATCCTTTGATCCTGATTAGATCATAAGTCTTGGAGAATAAGATAGATGCATAGATGGATATTTACTTTTATAAGTTCTTCTTCACAATTTGCTTCACATAGAGAAAAAGGACAGTTTGTATCAAAATGAAAATTATTATGTGTTGTATGAACAGAATACTTTTAATTCTTAAGTTAAACTAATTTTTCAAGTGTCTAATATTTAGACACTTAAGTTAATTTCATCATATTCAATGTTTGAATTAGATTAAAATCATAAAATGTTGATATTCATAGGACTTGTTTCCTTATTCTTTTAATACAAGTACCCACACATATTGCAAGAATTAATTGAAATATACCCTAAGGTCCAATAAAGTAAGGCAGAAGTGTTACAATTATTTGTTGTGCCGATAAGTACAATGTAAAGCAAAACAGCTGTTACCGGATTGTGAAGAGCACAAATCGTTGTTAAAATTTTCTGATTGTACGTTGGAGACATAAATTGCATCGGCACATATCCTTGATTTCTAGACTTTACCAAATATAACAAAATTAAACAAGATATAAAAACTTGCTAAAGATCGCCCCTTAATCCTACATGAAATAATCTGAGTATACATTTTGCATTATCATATATTTTGAGTTTTGGTATCAATCATTCCAAATAGTGTTTGTAAGAAGAACAACAGAAATTTCAGCATATTCAAATGAATCAAGAGAATTCCATTCCACCTATTTTTTAAACTGTCTTCCTCATCATTAGTTACTAAAATGGTTTCATCAGGGAGAGAGGGCAAACTTAATTAAAAACCTTTAATGAGATTTGTAGCTAAATGGCCAATTCAATATTTAAGTAGAAGACACTGAAAAATACAAACTTCACCAGAACTGACTGATGACACTGCAGAAACAATAGTGTTAACCATTTTACCTTAGCTCATGAAAACATTTTCAAAATTCTGAACATGTAAGACCTGGTTATTAAAAACTCCTCCCTATTGTATTATTTGTTTCCTTAAAGTATAAATTAAGGCAATTTATAAACTATAAACCTACATAGTAGAGATATATTGTAGCTAAAAACAATGTGTTTAAGCTAATATTTTAAAATTAAATCATAATTGTGGTATTTGTCACAATTCACAAATGCAGATGTTTTTTTGTTTTTTGTTTTTTTTTTTAATGGTTACTCTTAGCAAGAAAAGTTTATGTGCCAGGATTCTTATTGCAAGTCATCTGTGCCTGACATTTAATTTATGAAAGCTTAATATTTTTTTAATTTTTTATTAATTACACTTTATTCATTTTGTATCCCCCCATAAGCCCCTCCCTCCTCCCCTCCCGATCCCACCCTCCCTCCCCTTTCTGCATGCATGCCACTCCCCAAGTCCACTGATAGGGGAGGTTCTCCTCTCCTTTCTGATCTTAGTCTATCAGTTCTCATCAAAAGTGG